>CM040245.1:214829614-215091305 GCA_022545495.1 Chrysanthemum lavandulifolium
TTTCTTCATATATTCTCACACTTCTCCTGCTCTTCACTCCTTCGGAATGAAGACATTATCTTTGACCCCGCATTTCCATGTACCATTATCTTGAGCCGGATCTCTATATCTCATCGGTGTGGAACTTTCACGTACTTCAATGTTTATCCAAACATCTTGAATGAAAGTCCGATGGAGATTGTTTCTTCCACTTTGCTTCTCCATGAACAAATTAATTGGGTCGAGTCAAGCTAGCGACTCGGTAATCAAAAACGAGAGTTAAACATGGGTTTTCACCGTGTGTACCACCTAGTGTGGGGAGATACTCCACACGTTGTATATAGATCTAAAAATAAATGAAAATTGTAAATATTAAAAAGAGAATAATTGTTGTGTTTCTACACTTAGCTAGTAATGTTATCTTTTACGTTCTAAGTTTCGCATAACAATAGGTACTTTGAATATTGAGGACAATATTCATTTCTAAGTGTGGGGAAATTCGCTAATTTGATCATAAATGTACCCTTTAGTCCCTTTTTCCCCAAAATGGCCAAATTTTAAAAAAAAATAGTGGAAGTACTATGTACTAAACACAACAAATGGTAATCATCCACCATGTCTAACCCACATAAGGATCGGCTAATCCAGAGCAAACGGCTCTTGGTAAAGATATCTCAAATTGCTGACGGCTTGCAATTTGCCCAAAATTGTATGGTGTTCACCACCATATCTTTAATTAGTGAAGAGTTGGCTAGCCCGCAAGTTTATGGCTTGTGGTAAAGGCGCTTGAAATCCATAATTGGTAATCACTCACCAAAGATAATATTGATAATTTATCTAAGAGTTGGCTAGTCCGTATAAACGGCTTCGGTAAAGACAAATCAAATCCGTTGAAAGTCGGTGATTTGCTCAAAATCATTTGGTTATTAGTGTACCAAGGTTCTTACTTGAACTCGAAATATTTGGCTACTCCGTAAGTAATGGCTTTTGGTAAAGAGATGAAATCCATTAATTTTTCTCAAAACATTGCTAGGGACTAGCAATATCTTAGTGTGGGGATTGATGAGTGTCTAAATACTCATCATTTTGTACCATTTAAACTACAAAACATCCGAAAACACTCGTAAATGCATCAAAATGATAAAAATATCACAAATAAGTGTTTTATGTGTTTTAAATGCAAAATATCAAAATCGGTGAAAACGATCAAGTTTGCATAATTGGCGCTTTAGTCCCCAAGTTTCAAAAGTTGTCAAAAACAATTCCTCGTAAATCAAAATAAAGAAAATATCATTTCAAGTCCCTAGGGATTCATGAGTTGTCAAAATTGGTCCTTGAGATTTAAAATTGCAAAATTACAACTTAGGTCCCTAAACTTTGAAAATTGTCACAAATAGTCCTTTGAAAGTTTGAAATTGTCAAAATGGTCCTTGTACTATTGAAATTGTCAAAAGTGGTCCTTGTGACAACTTTGATAAATTGGCGCTATGGTCCCTCAAGTTTGAATAATTGCGCAAATGTCCTTGTCATTTAAGACAAACCAACCCTTGTCAAAACCATTTTGGTCCCCTGCCAAAACCCTTATGACCCCCTGCCATATAACCTTTTTGGACCCCCAAGTCAAACATCCGGTCAAATATACCTTTCCCTCCCAACCTTATCTCCTTCCTCCCCACTTGACTGCAACCCCTGCAACACCTCTCCCATCCACCTCTCACCTTATCTCTTCCAACCCACACCCCTCATCATCATACCTACAATCCACCCCCTAGTTGCAAATTCAGAGCCCAACAGTCAAAATACCTTTTCCCGCCAAAAATTGATCAATGGCCAAAAATGGCTCAAGTCATCCAATGGCTATCAAAGCAAGTGGGAATTGATCAGAGGAGAGAGAGAATGCATTTTGCATATAAAAAAGGAAGAAGAGAGAGGAGGAAGGCAAGTAGTTAGTTTTCATTTTTCAAATGTATGTCGCTTTTCATTAAATTAGCTTAATTAGTGTTTTAAAATGTAATCCTAAGTTTTATTGTATTCAAACTAAGCCACTTAGTCATTGTAATTCATTTCAAGTCTTAATTCAAGGTTTCATTTATATTTCATGTTTTGATGTTCACTGTTGAAAAATTTAAATTCAAACTCTTACATTCAAGCTTCAAATAGCTTATTGTTAAATTCAAACAAGCTTGCTTAAGCTTATTATAGCTTTTGGTAAGCTTGGAATTCAGTTTCAAGCAACATTGGAATTCGGTCAACAAAAGTCAACTGAAGCATCAAATGGGTTTGGAAATGGATATTGGTGTTGCAGAGCTTGGAATGGGTTGGAAATAGCTTAGAATAGTGGTATTGGGTTTGGTTTAAGCTTCGCAATATGTTGGATACTCAAGAGTGTTATTCTCATTTTCATTTTTAACTAAGTTTGCATATTGTGCTTATATTTGAATCTGTGGTCATTAAATAGTTTAGACATGTTTAATTAGTGGTAATTAGGATACTAGATTTAGTATAAGTGGTAGAATGAGCTAAATCGAGTTAGAGTAGTTTAAGTTGCAAATCACTTGGTTAAATTGTGTTTGGATCGCTTGCTTGTTTGAGCTTGAGCTCTTGTTTGTGTTTATAACCCGTCTACTCAGTCTTATTTAGTCATGTGAAACTCATTTTAGTTCATATATACCTTCCAAATAGCTCAAAGTCAAAATCATCATCAAACTGTTTTAACTTCATATTTGTAAAAATTTGTAAAACCAAAAGTTTGAATTGTGTTTAGATATCATTAGGATAGCTTGTATTAGTCTTAGTTCATCTTAATACATCATATTCAGTTGGCAAATCAAGATCAAAGTTCAAATTGGTCAAAATTTCATAACTGTCAAAAGTCAAAATTTCATAGAAACCCGTTTTTGAATAAACTTTGTAATTTCATTGTTATCTTACCATTAGGATTTAGGATATAAGCTTTTGGGATATTAAATTTTAGTTGCTCATCTTAATTAGAAAAATATTAGTTTATCTCTACTTAGCTTATTAACTGCTTATTCATTAGCTTCTTTTAAGCCCTTTTTCACAAAACTCCCGTTTTGCTTATTCCTTATTTTTGCTTATTTAGTGTGTTTTTCTTGTTTTTGTTGCTTATTCTAAGTTCCCATAACTTGTTTATAGCTTATTCAACCTTTGGTTCAGTAGTGGTAGCTTTTTATTAGCTTATGCAAGCTTAATAGCTCATTTTGACCCATTTCCATAGCTTCCACTTTTGCATTTTTAGTTTCCTCAATTTTTGTCCTTATTAGCTGAAATTTTGTATTTAGACACTTTGGTTGGTATTGGTTTTCATGGTGATTTTAGTTTATTTTGTGATTTTTATGTCGGCTTAACAAGGGCTTAAAGTTAGTACATAAGGGGTGTTTGGCACTAGTGCTTAAATAGACCCATATCATTGTAGATTGTTGTTCAGAGGTTTAGGATAGTTGGAATATGTTGGTTTTAAGTAATTTTAGCATACTCTAGCTTCGTGATAATTTGGTGCTCATTTGGTACTTATAGCTTATTTTTAGTGCTTATTTATAAGCACTTTTCACTACGTAACCTAATTATTGAACACCGCACCACTTTTATTATTTTTCCTATATTTAGAATAATATTTTATAATATTCTGGAAGTTTTCATATTTTCCACTGTTCATTTGCTATTTTTCTTTATTTAAAACAGCTTTTAGGCATTTTAATTAGCTTTTAATACAATTAAATCGTAAAAGTTTCAAAAAATAATTTTTCATTTTCCTAGGTTTAGATAAATATAAAAAGCAAAAAATAATTTTTCCAGATTTTTCATAGTTTAATTTGTAATTTTAGCAATTTAATTAGTTTTTAATTCATAGAAAATAGAAAATAATCGAAAAATACAAAATTAGTTTTGAAAATTCTCTTTGGTTATTTTAGATTTTTCTAAGTCATAATTTCATTTTTCTAGCTTTATTTCATATTTTCTTATATTTTAGGGTATTATTAAATAGTTAAAAATAGTTTTAATTAATAATAATTAAATAAATAGTAATAAAAATAATTTTCTTTTCTAAAATTTTCTCTTATCATTAGGTTTGTAAAATGTCATTTTCATATTTTTAGGATTAATATTGCTTCAGCTTTCACATTTTCTTTTGTACGTCACGTAGTTTTTAATTTAAGTTTTATGAAAGAAAATCAAAAACATCGCTTAAATATAGTGATAGCGTTTATTTAATATAATTTATCTTTTTAATTTTCTTTAATTTGCATTTAAGCCCTGTAATTTATAAACTTTTCTTTAGGTTTAATCAATCATATCTCTTTTCCGTTCAAATCCTCTCGATCACTATTCGTTTGGTGATTCATCGCACAGCTCGTTGGGACATAACGACCCGGGAAAACACTAAACTCCTCTTGATCTTCATTGCTTTGGTTTCAAGCTGTCTGGCTTTTATTACGGTTGACCATTCACAAGTGGTTGATTTGTGTGATAAAACCTGACTGTTTGGGAGCCAACCACATGTATTTTCCCCCAAAACAGTTATGAAAACAAGTAAAAGTAGGGGCTATGAAACTCACCTTGGCAATGTGCAATATGAAGTCTAAAGGGAATTAAATCAAGGAGTGATAGTGCACGGGTCCAACACGCAACCTAATTAAGTACGACATATTTAGTCTCCATGTTTAAGACTCGATAAAGTTTAACTAACTTTATAAATTTTTAACTGTTTTTGTTGTTGCTCGTGTGGCATTGGTTAAGTTTAGAACATTTTTCAAGGAGTTGGGTGGATTTTGGCTTAGGAGAATATGGCATGGAAGGAACCTAAAGGAAAGAATTCCAACTTTGGCTCAATGATGACCAAATGATAATACATAGAATGGGTACACGCAGAAAAGATATCAAGAATGAACAAGACTCTGGTTTGATGGTAAACGGATGCTGATGTACGAAAAGTTTGTACTTTTATTTTGGACATTATCGGACTAAGGTGATATCATGAATGAAGGATGTATATATCTCTATATTATATATAACAAGAGGCATTTGGCATTAATGTCACCTCAAAGCCACCTCAATGCCACCTAATCCAATTTCATGCCACATAAGCATTTGTTATCCAACTAAGCAATTTTTTTATCCACCTAAGCAATACTATTTAATTTTCGAATTTTATGTATTAATTTTCGAAATTTTAAAGCAATTATTTATAAAATTCAATTTTTAATAATTATTTTTATAAATTTCGGATTTTTGATAATTATTTTATAAATTTCGAATTTTATTAAATTCAATTTTAATAATTATTTTTATAAATTTCGGATTTTTGATAATTATTTTTATAAATTTCGGATTTTTATTAAATATTTTGAAAATTATTTATAAAAATGACCCTTGCAAGGATTGAACCTTGGTTGTTTTGATAAATAACTTGTGTGTTTACCACTTAATCAACAAGTTATTTTGATAATTATGTTGCATAGTATAATCTATAAATGGCTATAATTTTATTGGAATCGATAGTGAATAAAATTTTAGAAATCAGATTCTTATAGGATTGTGTTTGTGTTTTGATTTTTACTTAAAATAAGTTTATGATAACTTTAGTATGTATTCATTGTTATGCAGCCAATTATATTAGATAATTAGGAGAATGCTATAAGTTAGGTAACCCTAATAAAATGTATAAACATTCGTAAAAAAAAGCACGGTTCATTGGTAATATACTTCTTCTCAAAACCCTAATATCCTTTTTACCTCAAAATCTTCTATATCAACATTAACATGGAACTATATAGATGATTAATCTATACTTTATAGGTCAACTGTGTTAATATTGATCGTTGGTATGATGCTTAAGATGTGTTTTCTCTTTTGTATGCCAATGTTGTTTATGTATTCAGTTAAAAAAACATGCTCATCTTCTTTGTTTTATATGTTATGTTTTGTAGCATCAATTTTTACTTTATAGCGTTGTGCTAACATCTGTTGTATAAATAAATGATTTAAAATTGTCTGACAAATGTCAATCTATCTATTGTAGTGAGCAAGACGCAAAGTTGAGGTTGTATGACTTGAGACAAGGGATTACTGCTCAAGTTCACGCTTTCGGCTGGTCGTATAACCGCACAATGTTAAAGCTTAATAGAAGATATTATGATTTCGAAACTAACATGCTTTAACTATGCAAGTCACTCAAACAGATAGCAAGGTGATCAAAATAACAAAAGGATGTGAGGATAGCGGCGCTTAGTGGTGTGATCATTTTGTGCATTGTTTAGGGAATTAGTGGGATCGATTTGATTGTTGCTCGCAAATGACCACCATAACAAAGAATTTCCATGATGGTATCTATTGTGTCACCAAAATCAAACATCCATTTGGGGTCTCAGAGTTGTATCGAGAGCACGTGAAATAGACGTGTGGTTAGAAGTGCGATTATAAATCTCTAATGAAACAAGCAGCTAGTCCAAGCCATTTACAAGAGGTTTAGCAAACTGTTGAAAGATCAAATACTATCAAATACATATAAGTTAAACTTACTTCTAAATATTTTCAGACTCACCTCCAAGATGAAAGTTTCATGTAATCCAGAAATCTTGCATTTTCAACAAGAATATTTAATTGTTTCTGGTGTTAATCCTAAATGCAGGTTTGGTAAATGATTTACCATGATGTGTTGGTCTGACTGAAGTTGAAGGTGTATCAAATGATAATGTTATGGATAAGGAAAACGAGTCAACAGGAGGTACCTTTTTCCAATACAATTTTTCGTTTAAATCTGTTTGATAAATATCTAAGCATGAGCGATCGATGATACACACGGATAAAGGCGTGCAAGTTTCTAGCTCACCGCAATGAAGTCTAATGATGTGCTAGCTGATGAGGTGATCATATAAGCGCCAAATTTTGTAATTTCCAAATTTATTTATTGAAATCTTATATATATTCACTAATTATCGCTTTTTGTTCTATAGATTTCGAATCGATGAAGGAGCTCTACAAGATCTCAAAGACGTTAAAACCACATACAAAATACATGACGAAGAACAAAATATACAAAGTTGTGCAATGATGCGCTACCTTCTTCAGCTTGTCAATAATTTTGTTTAAAAGTTAGACAAAATTTAAACTAAAAATCGATTATAAAAGGTGTCTAGATTTTTCATTGAGTGAATATCACAAAATATATTTGGATTTGTAGTATTATTCAAAATTGTGATTGATATGAAATGTTGTTTATTAGCTATTATTTGAGACTAATTTAGTACAAGAAGATGTGTTTCTAGAGTCGAGGGTAAGAGATAAAAGTTTTATAGAGAAAAGTATGTTTAAAGATGTTGTTTCTTCTCTATATTTAGAGATAGAGAAAGATTTATGGTCGAGATAGTCTTAGTTCTTTGATGGGCATGTCACGCTTATGGAAATTAATTTAGTGTAAAGATACATAGGTGAATAAGTTGGTATACTATAGGTAGCAAATGCAAATTGGTGTTGCTTTGATAACTTCATTGCTTTGTTGTACATTTTCTAAATGCATGTTACTTGAGTATCACGTTAGCGTTGTGCCTTTAGTGAGCAACCGCTTTATGTTATTTTGGTTTTTGGTTTGAATTGTTTTCGTTTTTCTTTTCTATTTTGGAACCTATACATGTATGTGGGAACGCTAAGATATAATTGCATTGATTTGAGGTGTGGAGAAAATTGCCTTTTATCGGGACTTTCGGTGAACCATTTAATGTTCTACATCACCGATTCGTCATCAATTCAAACAGCTTGACGATTAAGGTTTCAGAGCTCATATCTCGACCAAGATGTTGCAATTAACAAATACAATGTAAGTAGGAAACCGAGAGAAATGCATACTATCATAATGATCGGGTTTCGGTGGCGGTACCCAAATGACTCCAAGCTTGGTTAATCGCAGATTGCCAAAAACTCATATTTTGTCCCTATGGCCGGCCAAAGTAATATACCAATTTGACGTCTGTTTGTACTATGATACTTTGCCATATTCTTTAAGAGTGAATCATAGTTATGTATTCTGTTCGACTAGATGTTTCACCTAAACTGGAATATCAAAGAAAATATTCTTCGAGTCCCATCAAACATCCCTGACTCTATTCAATGCAAAATATGTTATGGTTTTAATAACTTTTTTGTCAAGTGTGAGACGTACTTGGTTTTACCTTTAGTGGTTTTATGTACGCTGTTGTGCAACTGATAATAGGTAAACGAATCTGATGAAGGAGCTCTACAGTATCTCAAAGACGTTAAGTGGTCTAGAGTTGATGGTGCCAAGGGTTTTAAGCTTGAATTCTTCTTTACTCGAATCCTTACTTTAAGAACTCTGTCTTGTGAAAACATATGAGATGATTAATGAGGAGGAACATATCTTAGAGAAAGCAATTGGGTAATATGAGTTGTGCTATTAATTACCTATTCTTAAGTTTTAGCTTCTTAGTCATACTCTAAAACATCCGATTTATCATGGAAATTATAGGACGGAGATCGCCCGTATCTAGGGAAGAATTTGACCCAGAGCCACTGGAGATTATCGAACTCATCGACATCAAAAGCAAATGCAATAGCAAAGGCATTGTAGGCTCCTATGAAGCCTTTCCCTAATGTTTTTGTACCTAGAGAAGATGAACACAAATATGGCCCTTGTGATGGCTATGATTTCGGTTTCCTTCAAATATAAGGTATTAACCTCCTATTCTCTTCCCCGTTATTCCACCTCCAAATTTCATGTCAAATATTGTATAGCCATCGTAGATTAGATAAAGTTTCTATCTATTTACACCAATGCATGCAACTTATGAAGCCAAAGTGCTAAAAGTTGGTTACATGCCCAAATGAAAATTACCTTTATGATTTTATAAATTGCAGGCAATAGATGATGCAGGTCATGATAAAGCGTCAGATGATGCGTGTCATGATAAAGTGCCTGTTTTTAAAGTCAAAGGATTGGAAGCTTGACAAAGCCATAGGGCGCTTATGAGGCTTATGTGGGAGGCGAGTCAACAATTCAATTCCAGCTTTCCCTTTGTATCACTGGAGAACACTCTACCCCAGTTGTTGGTGGTGGGAATTAACCTAATCCAATCATCAAAGCCGAAGACTTATCGCCAAGCATCTAAAAGTAAAAGATTCAAGCATTTTCCGATTCGAGAGTTGAATGTCTGCGTTCATTATGAATGGTAGATTCGCTGGATGGCCACCAAGTGAGAGAATACAGAACAAAATATTTGGCCAAGATTGCAATTTAGGATGTACATTGATACCGGGGAATTATACTTCAAGCATAAACTCGATTCTCGAAAGCTTGATTCTCGCCAAGAAGAAAGGATTCGGGTTATATTGTGTTGATCACGAAAGTGGGAACCACGTAGGAGAGATAAGCTCGCTTTAGAGTAAAAGTCGTCAGATGTATAGGTTGGCGCCAGACATGTAGAGCTTATCGTAATAAACACGATGATTAACAAAACAATATGATTAGTTGCATGCTTGTCTAGATGCATGCTTAGTCTAGTCTAGTAGTAGAAGCGTAAATTGTCAACGCTCATTTAGGGTTTCTTGCCTATATAAGAAACCATTTTAGTATGTAATAATTAAGTTTTCTCAAGTTTCTCAAGTCTTGTATTCTATCCAAAACATAGAGTTTCTATAATCAAAGATCCATAGAGGATCAAAAGTGTTCTTAGTTATTATAACTTGTATTTATTTTCCGCTACAATACCAAGTTGTAGAGATCTTCTATTAGTTTGCTTGTGATTACATAGGCAACACTAACGATCTCCGAGTGCTTAAGATCTATCAAGGTCTCGTGTTTGTTTTCAACAAGTGGTATCGAGCCTCGGAAGTCTCTACGATACTAAGAACCATTCTCACCCCATACAATCAAACACTCATTCATTCACCATGCCCGGATCCGATAATGAAACCGAAACACCAACACAAACAACACCAACACCACTTCCATGCAACAAATTCGGTCTCACAAACAAGAATGGTAAATTCCTTATTTAAAGAGGAAGAGTATGAACTTTGGACTATGAAGATGGAAAACCGGATTTCCAATATTGATTGGAATCATGGAGGTAGTAAAGAAAGGAAACAGCCTAAAGAAAATGATTCCCGATGTGGATGGAAGTTTATCATGGCTCCACCAAAGACCGTCAAGAAGTGCCGCCATGCAGAGAGCATAAAGTGAAGACTATTCGCTCAAGCCATACCAAGATCATCTATGTGATTTTCACCATATGGATGATGCTAAAGACATATGGATGGCTCTCAAAGCAAGGTTCGTGGAAATGAAGAATCAAAGAGAATGAGGAAGTCCATGCTAAGACAACAATTTCGTGACTTCAACATATCGAAGAAGAAGGTATCCACAAGGGATACGACAGTTCCATAGGATCTTGAGTCACCGAATCACCGAATGCTAAACCGGATAATGAAGATTGCAACTCAAAGTTTTTATGTCCTTGCCACCATCATGGTTGCATATTAGTATTGCACTCAAGGCTAAAGGAGGGTTGGACATGCTCACTTTGATGAGCTATACAATGACTCGTAACTCTTGAACCGTATGTCGACTCTCACCGTACATCTTCTTCTAACCATGCGCCTTTTGTTGGGACATCTCATTCCAACATGATGGTACAAGCTCCCGCTCAACTATTTTCCATCATCTCCTAGTTCCAACTACTTTCCAAAGATCCCGCCTCCCACTCCACCACATAACACTCGTCCCACTCCACAATCTTCACAACCTAAGACTAGCAGCGATGGAGGATGTTCTTCATTCGCTTGTTGTCGACTATGATACTCAAAGAAGATCTTGCATATGAAGACTTTGATCGTGTGGACCCTCTTGAAATGGAGGAAATGAAGTCGAAAATGCAGTGGCATTGTCGCTGGACATCAAAAGGTTTGAAGAGAAGGTCGAAGGAAGTTTGTTTTCAAGGAAAGGAACCACCGCTTTGATAGGAGGAAAGTCAAGTGCTACACTTGTCATCGATGGGGCATTTCTCAAGAGAATGCAAGGACGTAAAGAATGGAGATGGAGCCAAGTATCTTTCCTATCGCCAGAAACAACAGAAGTCGGAGCTTCAGCAGCTCCTCACCATGGATGAACAGTCAACGGATCGCACATGAACTCGTTAATGAGGAAGCTCATGATACCGACAAGCTTGACCGCTTGCAAGGTGTACTTCGGATGAAAGGCATGATCAGCTTGCCTTGATGGGACTATCTCGTGTACACAATTGCATATTTGGTTGTAGTCTAAGATACAATGAACTTAAAGAAGAATATGATGCTATGAAACCTAAGTTTGATGAATGCTTTATTGAAAATGAAGCCCATAAACTTGCACTAAAAACAAGAGAAAGACAAAAGTATGGTTTCAAAAGAATCAAATAGCTTATGAAGAAAAGATAAAAGTGTTACAGCTTTGATCTAGAAGTTGCAAATAATTACTTGAAACCGTCTCGAGAAAGCAAAGGATGAAGTCGTGTCTCGAGAACCTAGAGCTTAAAGAAAAGGTTGATGAGGAAATAGCTAGGAATAAACAATGGTTAATTTCGGTAATAATCTTAAAGAACTCTATAACTAGTCAATCAAGAACCTCCGGCTTAGGTTTAGGCTTTCAAAAATATGTAGGAGTAGAAGCTAGGTATGATGGTCGAAACCCACACCGCAGGATTAGCTAACTTTGTAAAAGAAGGTAATATGCATGTCGTCCCCGGTCCTATTAGAGGTGAATTTATGCCTAAAGACCTATCCATCACAGCTTGACTTTGATGGATCACATCATTTATATGGCAAAAGTCAAAGACTTGCTGACCCTCGATACCTCATCTAATGATTTTGTCTCTTGCTCGAACAAAGGACAATTCATCGGATCAAGGGTCTACTTCCTATGAAAGTCGTGATTCAAATGAGAAGTCCGACCTTCCCAAGCCCGAGCCAACACCAAAGCTCGCACCCCACCTACTTATGAGCCTTCTAGGAAGTCACGAGAATCAACTTCCAAGACAGCTTCTCCTCAAGACTTATCTTTAAATGTTTGAATAATCATCTGTTAAAATCAATTCCTTAAATGTATCTGCTTTAAGTACTTCGCATGTAATCCAACATCTCCCTTTTGAATAAAACTTCTAAGAAGAAGACATGTTTTGTATGTGGCAAGAAATTTCATTTGATTAAGGATTGTGATTTTTATGAACAAAGATTGGGTGCATGTGCTACTCTCCAAAACACAAACCTAATCGGACCAATGTTGCTAATATTCCACCTTATGTCCTCAAAAGAAAGACCGACTCTCATTGGAGAAGTTCGCTACTGCACCATTTGTTCAACCCACTAGCCCATACTTTAAACATGGTTATTGGCCTACATATGTTGACTCTATGTATGCCGGGATGGGATATGGAGCACCGCCGAAGCCCTCAAAGCAGTTGTTCTTGGACCAACAAGGACCAAATTATCAATGGAGGACCAAGAACAATGGTGGATCCTCTAAAACTTCATACCCTAAACCTCGTGATCCATAAGGCGTGTTCAAGTCGAATGACTTGAACCTCCACCGAATACTAACTGCTTGTATATATTTTTGTTGTTGTTTGTAGGATCATCCCTTAAGCATAAGAATATTGGTATTGTTGATAGTGGTTGTTCCGTAGCATGTCCGGGAACAGGATATGATGCACAATTTTGTCCCTATGAAGGAGGAGGCAATGTGACTTTTGGAGGAAGTGATGGTAGTATCACAGGAAAGGCACCATTAAGACACCTCATCTAGATTTTGAAAATGTGTACTTTGTTAAGGAACTTCAAGATTTCAACTTGTTCTCTGCTTCACAAATCATGACACTAAGAACAAAGTTCTCTTCATCGAGAATGAATGTCTTGTGTCGCCTAAAGACTTCAAACTCCCGTAAGAAACTTCAATTCTACTAAAAGTTCCTCGAACTCACAACTTATACACATTCAACCTTAATGAAGTTCAACCGGTGGTGACCTCACTTGCTTGGTGGCTAAAGCATCTCTTGATGAGTCCACAAAATGGCATAGGAGAATGGCGATGTGAATTTCAAGACCATTAACAAACTTTCTAAAATGGGTCTTGTTGAAGGTCTTCCCACCAAAGTATTCACAAATGATCATAATTGTGTCGCTTGCAACAAAGGAAAACAACACGTAGCTTCTTACAAAGCTATCAATGCTATGAGCATCATCATCGAACCTCTTCGCTTGTTTCACATGGATCTGTTTGGTCCAACTCAAGTCATAAGCATTGATCATAAGTACTTCCGCTTGGTGATCACCGATGGCTATAGCAGATTTTGTTGGGTTTTCTTTCTCGTAACCAAAGATGAAACCTCTCAAGTGTTGATCGAATTCATCACTCTTGTTGAAAATCAGTTGAACAAAAGGTTAAGGGAATTCGTGTGATAATGGGACGAGTTCAAAAATGCTATTCTTATAGAACTCGTGGGTCAAAAGGCATAAAAGGGACTATAGTAATCCAAGAACCCCACAACAAAATGGGGTGGCCGAAAGAAAGAATAGGACCTTAATAGAGGTCGCTAGATCCATGCTTGCGCACTCTAAACCGCCCACTATGTTCGGATCAAGTCATTGGCACCGCTCGCTATGTGCTAAACAGGTATCCATTACTGCACCACAACTCAAAACCCCATATGAACTTCTCTTTGGGAAGGTTCCCGCTATTCACTACCTAAAACCTTTTGGTTGTCAAGTGACCATTCGAACACCAAAGATCCATTGGGAAAGTTTGATGAAAAGGCCGATGATGGCTATATTGTGGGTTATTCACCATAGTAAGGCATACAGGGTGTACAACCCGCAAGCCAAGAAAATAGAGGAGACGTTGAACCCGAGATTTTGGAAGATAAGCATAATGTTCAAGGACAAGGTCATTCGTGGTCCTTTGATCTTGACTACTTAACTCGATTATTTGGGTTACACTAGACATTTGGCTAACCAAAATGCGGTCCTCAAGAGTCTCCAACTAACAATGCAGTCCCTTTGATGATGACTCAAAATGAGTTTGAAGATGATGAGCAACCCATACTTGTGCCTTCTTTCTCCCCTAACAATATTGCGTGTACCACTTCCAAGGATACTGACGATTCGAGTGATGAAGATGACTCTCATTATGCCGAGGACCTTGCTAGGCTTCGACTCAAGAATTTGCGCTAAGCTTGAAGCAGAAACCGAATGGAGAGGTTGCTAATGAAGGAGTCGGTGGAAACAACGTGTCTCACTGAAGTTGATTCTCACACACCTACCTTCCCCAAATCAAGGCCATGCTGTTCCTTCTCAAGTATCTTCGCACTTTGGTGAACCTTATACACGCTTTCCAAAACCTTCGATCTTGGAAATCATCAACCCAAAGTCGGCATCTTCACCTCACCCTCTTATGATGTCGAATTTGAGCCAACCATCACTAATCTTGATTCATCCATTGAAGTCAACCCCACTACTACTCGGAGGATCAATATAGCTCATCCTCAATCCAACATCATAGGTGATCTTCCGCACCGTTAGAACTCGAAGGGCTATCACAAGTCCTCAATTCGAGAGATTGCTTTTCTCTCTATGTCTCCAACCAACAAAGAGACAATCACACGTACTTCAAACATTGTCTGCTTGCTTGTTTTCTCTCAAGTGGAACCAACCGGTGTTTCTCAAGCTCTCAATGATTCAAGTCGGCTCAAGCAATGCAAGAAGAAATGCAACAATTTCACAATCAAAGAAGTTTGGATTTTGGTTCCACTCGATGGCAAATATGCCATTGGGACAAAATGGGTTTTGAAGAATAAGAGAGATGCTAGGGGTGTTGTGATCAAAACAAAGCAAGGTTGGTAGCTCAAGGCTTCGCATAAGAGGAAGGGATTGATTATGATGAAGTGTTTGCCCTGTTGCGTGAGTTGAAGCAATTCGCATTTTCTTGGCTTATGCTTCTTATATGGGCTTCATGGTGTATCAAATGGATGTCAAAGGTGCTTTTCAGTATGGTGAGATTGAAGAGGAGGTCTATGTCACTCAACCCAAGGGCTTTGAAGACCCGGATCACCCAAATCATGTTTACAAAGTTGTTAAAGCTCTCTATGGCTTACATCAGCTCCAAGAGCTTGGTATGCTAGGCTTTCATCATTCCTCGTCAAGCATGGCTATAGGAGAGGTGCTATTGATAAAACTCTGCTTCTCAAGAAGAATTACTCCGACATCATTCGTGCAAGTTTATGTGGACGACATTATATTTGGTTCCACAAACGAAGCTTGGTGTAGAGAATTTGAGGAACTTATGAAGGGTGAATTTCAAATGAGTGCTATGGGAGAGCTTACTTTCTTTTTGGGTCTCCGTGTTCAAGAGAACAAGATGGCATCTTTATCACCAAGATAAATATGTGAGGGACATTCAAAGAAGTTTGGTATGGAAGGTGTTAGGATCGCCACAACACCTTATGAAGCCCCAAAGGCTAAAGCAAATAATGAACCGATCTACCGTGAATGTTCATCCAGACAGTCCATGATTGGTTCATTGATGTATCTAACGGCTTCAAGACCCGATATAACTTTTGTCGTGAGTGTTTGTTCTCGACATCAAGTCACTCCACTTGCTTCCCATCTCAATGATGTCAAGAAGATCTTTAAGTACCTCAAAGGTCAACCTCTTTAGGCCTTTGGTACCCAAAAGAATCTCCTTTCAAGTTGGAAGCATATAGTGACAGTGATTATGCCGGTGCAAATCGATAGAAGATCCACAACCGGAGGTCGCCAATTTCTAGGCAAAGGTTGATTTCTTGGCAATGCAAGAAACAAACCATTGTGGCCACCTCAACCATCAAGCAGTAGTACGTTGTCGCCGCAAATTGTCGTGGACAAGTCCTTGGATTCGTAACCAATTGTTGGACTATGGGTACAACTTTATGAACACTACAATTCATATAGATAATCAAAGTACCATTTGCATAGTCAAAATCCAGCTTTTCACAATGAATCGAAACACATTGAAATCGTGCACCACTTTATAAGAGATGCTTATGAAAACATTTGATAAAAGTGGCTAAAATCCATACCGATGATAATGTGGCGACTTATTAACAAAAGCGCTTGATGGACCAAGGTTTCAACACCTCGTGGTCAATATTGGAATGCTAAACCCTTGACCGATAGTTTGAGGGAGGCATAGGCCTCGGGAGGCATATGCCTCGGGGAGGATTTGTGCAAACTCGCATAGTTTTGTATATTAGTTTGTTTATTAGCACTAACTTCTAATATTTCTCTAGTTTGTTTGTTTTTGTGTATGTTTTGTGCCTATTTTGCGCTTGTCTCATCGCATTTTGTCCGCTCCTTATCCGGATTGCGCTTTGTATATCGTATGATCAAGATCAAATTCATCAAGAGTGGCTCATTGTACATGGTCGATAGTCGAAAGGGTGTTACTTGTTTCTTCCGATAACAAAGCATCAAGCATACAATTTGATTCTCATCAAGTAATAATATCAAGAAAAGAAATTGAAGTCAAATTGTTCATTCATTCATTCAAGAAATAGTTTATGTACCACCACTACCATAAAAGTCAACCTTCTATTTTGCATCCTCAAGATACGAGTGTACACTTAAGCTAAGCCTAATCTAGTGTATATCTTTCATTCCAAATCTAATGGAATGTTGGATATGCATTAAATGTCGGCTTTGCTTTCAGAGGTCTTGCGTAACCACCCATTCCGCTTAACTGGCTGGTTGGATATGCATGACCAGGACGACGAAGATGCTAAGGACCAAAATGGACGGATGGATTGATGCAACCGATTGATGATGACGATGACCACGCAGGATGACGAAGAGAACTATCGTGTCCTTTGTGCTTCATCTATTCATTTCAACCAAAATGCAATCGATCCACCCTCCTCAAGCCCTTCTACTATACGATGTGTGTTCATGCACCAAAAGATGGCGCAGGAGACCAAGAACCACCTCTCTATCTTTGGGAGTGGCGGATTCTGCACGAGGTCTTTGTTGAGACCGAGGTGCCGGAGGTTGGGAGTAAGAAGTTCCCTCCTTATAGGAGTCATCGTAATCATCGCAGATTCACTTGGATTCACTACACCGCCATCTTCCAAGAAGGAAGAAAGGGCGATTTATTTGGTCTTGGATAGGGTTGAGGAAAGTAATGGAACCATGGGTTTGATTCACCACTGATGATGATGAAGAGGATGAGGAAGATGAGGAAGTGAGATCTATGATCTCGTGTTTGGTATTCATGGTGCAATTGGGTTAATTGAGGTTATTTCTCTTCTAGGGTTTGTGGTAAATATTTGGGGATCTTGGTGAAGAGATAAGTTACATTGGGATCATTTTATAGACGGATTCAAGGTTCAATGAGTTTAATGCAAGTGGGTGGCACAGTAATTCTAGAAACTTACCGAAGATATTCTTATCTTTGATGCATTCTGCTGAAACTATAACTTCAGCAGATTGATCATGTGTTTCTGCCGAAGTGTTATGTTGAGTTGGGTCTAAGATGCAATACACGTCAGCAAAAGTCAACCAAACGGTCTATTTTTCTTTGACTATAATTTGGGCAAAAACACTCCACCCACCATCACCCGCTTCAGAACGAACAAATTCCCTCTCATTCCACCTTCACAAACTCTCACCATTTCAAAATCATAATCCTAAACCCTCATATCCCTCATGGCTCTTGAATTTAAACATGATCACAACAAAGTTGCATTTCTGGGAAACGGCAAAGGATATGAATTGTATGAACCAATGGTGGAATTTCTCGAAAAGGTCCAAAATTTATTATGCTCTAACTCATTCTCCAAATGAGATATATGAGTCTCGATCACTCAATTTTGGGAAACCACCGAGAAGAGGAGCGAGACAGAGATTAGGGCGTGATTGATGAAACAGAGTACAATGTTACGAGGACCTAATTAGAGGAAGCTTCACTTGAAGATGCCGATGGAGTATTTTACTCTAATCGTGAAGATGTCTTGAATGGACTTAGGGCTATTGGGTATCGAGGAACAAGAACAGATATGTGGCTAAAGAAGGAACTCGCCCAAAATGGAGGTTCCCGGTTCACACACCGCCCAATGCATGAGCAACAAAACGGAGGATGGGACCGCTTCTCACAAGACTAGGATATGGTATTGTGTGTCTTTCTCAAGGGTAACTTTCAATTTTTCTAAGTATATTTTCGAAAACATGGTTGAAAATATTCAAAAGACAAAGGGAAAATTTTTAATGTACCCAAGATTTCTACAAATGATTTTAGACACCACTACCCCAACCCAATCTTTCTATCCCATAGGTGCTTTAACTGCTAAACTGTTTGCTACTATGAGAACCCACTTTCAAGGGGAACATCATCCCTTGCTAGCAGCCCTGTTGCCCCAAGGTAATGAGGCTGCTGATGAGGAGAATGTGGCTCCTAATCCTCCTTCCTCACCTGTTGCTACTGATGGTACTCCATTGGTTAACATTGATGAGGGCCCTCTTCCACTGTTGAAGCAACTCAAGTTGCTCTAGACCAACCACCATGTCCCAGTCCTCCACCCACACTTGATACTCATGTTGAGTCAGATCTTAATAGACCACCCACACCAAGTCCTGTGAGGGATCCTCTCGATGAAGATCTTCCCCACATTGAGCATGACCAGGTTACTTCTGAAAGGTCCAATGAGGCTCCCATTACCACGCAGCAATCACTGTGGAGCCGAGGACCCCATTACTCTCTCATCTATGTATGCTCTTGTCAATGTGTATGCCGCAGAGGTTAATAATCAAAAGGAACTTGCGAGACCAAATTGTCTCTTGGGGTAAAATTGAAGAACCGCAGAATCGTTAAGGTCTTAGAGCACAAACTAAAAGGGTCTTCCAAAAGGAAACTTGTGGTTTCCTCCGATGAAGAACAAGAAGTTCCTCCTTTGGGTCTCGGACATGTTGGTCAAGTTTCTCTCAATGACCCTTCATCGCTTAGTC
Source organism: Chrysanthemum lavandulifolium (assembly GCA_022545495.1). NCBI lineage: Eukaryota > Viridiplantae > Streptophyta > Magnoliopsida > Asterales > Asteraceae > Chrysanthemum > Chrysanthemum lavandulifolium. The sequence continues at coordinate 214,848,626 of CM040245.1, forward strand.
GCCACTTCATCAAAGAAGAAGAGACCTGCTCATACACCGTAAGAGAGAGATCGATCTTCATAAGGTTTCTTCAAGCTTCAGAGAACCCGGGTTGATAAGGCCGATCTGCCGAGATGCAATTGGAGGATGCATCTCCGCACCTTGGTCAATCTTCATCTGTTCAAGAACCATCGTGCCCTTCACCTTCAAAGCAGATCTTCCCGATGTTGTTGTCTTGACCACTCCAAGAGAAATTACTATAGTTGATCTAACTGAAGAAGAGTGTGCTAAGCAGCCTGATGATAAAGGGAAAAATGTCATCACTGAAGATGAGCTTGGTCCTAACCTGGTGACTGAGGAGGAAAGACTAGGTCAAGCAAGTAGATTGGCAGAGTTTGAGATGTCAAAGGAAAGTGTAGCATTGGCTAAACAACTTGAAACAAAGGAATTTTCATCTCTAACTCCTGAGAGAAGAAAAGAACTAGATGAACTGAGGGTCAAGATGCCTGCTGAACACTGGGATATTCTAACTCAGCAAGTCATTTCAAGACCTTCTCTGGCTCAAAGTATATTAGGTGAAGATTTCCTCAGTGACAATTATGTGGAGCGAATGATGGCTCAGGGAAGACAAAGGAGGCAAGAAGCAATTGCACAAAAGAGGGCCATCCAAGCTCAGAAGGCCAAAAACAAACCTCCCACTAAAGATGAAATAAGAAGGGTGGTGAAAAACCAATACTCATTGTCTAACTCTGGCCTAACAATGAAACAAGTCAAGACTTTTCCTGATCATGTCCTGTATCGCAAATATAACCAAATCATGGAGGAAAGATCATTATCCTTAGCAAAATCTCTCAACCTAAAGAGGATTTCGAGAATGAAGTCGCTCCGTGGCCAAAAGACTCAAGGTTGATGATGCTCCATCCAAGGAATCATCTCCACCATTCCTCGCCAAGCATCTGCCAAGTTGTTTCATCTATCGACAAGGGTCTATCTCACGAACCACATTCCATTCCTCCCGGCACTCAAGCATCGCCTCCTCTCCTCGGGCACCTGTTGTCACACCGAAGATTCTCAAGTAAAGGAAGCCGATCTCACGTAAACTAAAACAGAGGGCAATAAGGATATTCCACAGATGAAAGCACTTCGCGCTCAACCAATCCTCCATCCGCCGATACAAGTCCTACTACCAATGCGTAAGATGAAAATGCTCCTTATGGGGAAATTTATCACCGGGAGGAGGAAGAAGACTATGGCCAAAATTTCTCCTTTGGATCTTGAAGTCGATGACTCATCTTTCATTATAGAAGGAATCTCGATTTTCCGATGGAAACTCGTAAGAGGGATAGCCCGGAAATTGAAGGAAGATCGATGAATGTTCTTCTTCAAGGACTCTACTTCAAAGGAATTCACCTTTCAAGGAAATTTACACTTGATAGACAGTAGCACTTACTTTCTCTGCTTACTCAAGTTTCCACCCATTATTGCAACAAAGAACCTCAAGGTTCGGGATGTTCTCGCCAGAGATTTTCAAATCTTGTTAAACTCCCACATTCCCAATAGTAAAGCATCTTCAATTTGGGAAAACTCACATCGGTGGAAGCTTACATCCGGAGATTCTATCCTCTCCTCGTGTGCATGTCCTGAGACTAAGAGTGGAATCACAGTGCATGTTGTCCGAAAGAAAGTACCCTCCGCCTAAAAGACTTATGGAAAAGATGTTGAGTCGAAATTGGAAATTCCTCCGCATCCAGTGGGAAATGAAAGACACTCGCTTTAGCACGGTGGGATTGATCAAAACTCAACTCCAACAACCGCAATAGGCCTCTTCTCATCCATATCGTGACACTTGGTACTCTCTGCACTACTTTGGTTTGTTCATTTTAATTTGCATTTTTTATGTTATTTGTCTATTTTTGTCTAATTTTTTTAAGTAAAAGTCTTTCATAAAAACTTTCATAAAGAGAAACTCACAAAAACATCATTTTAAAAATAGTGATAGCGTTTATTTAATAAAAATTAGGTTTTAATTTTACTTTTCAACTTATTCAAGATTTATAAAAGTTCTTAATTAAAAAAAAAAAAAAAAAAAAAAAAAAAAAATTTTTTTTTAAATGGTCTTTAACTCACCGGATGTACCTTATGTATGTCAAAGAGTTGGCTAGTCCAAAGGGTACAGCTTTGGTAAAGACACCTCAAATCTGTTGATAGCTGTAATGGTTTGCTCAAAATCATAGGGTATGCAACCACCCATGCTTCATAGCTGAGGGTTGTATGGTCATCAATTCACCATGGTCTATTCCTTTTTGGAATCCAAGAATTGGCTAGCCCACATGAATATGGCATGTGGTAAAGGCACCTGAGTCCATATTTGGTGCTCAATTCACCAATCCTAAGAATTGACTAGTCCTGAGCAAACGGCTACAGGTAAAGACAAGACAAATCCGTTTATATGGTTGCTGATTTGCCAATAAATCAGATGGTTATCAATGTACCATAGTTTTCGAACTCAAACATGTGGCTACTCCAAGAGTAATGGCTATTGGTAAAGAGACATCAAATCCATTAATTTCAATGATTCACCTCTCACAGAGTTAACACACCGGAAGTGATGAGAATAGTATTGAACTTATATGTTTTGATGTACATGATGTCTTATGTTGTCGCAAAGATCCGGTGTTTCACGCTTACTTCATCATAGAGATGTTCTACTTCAATCTTTGTTGCGATACTCAAGATACCGCCACTCATAGCTCAACATAGCTTATGATACCATTCTAAAGGAAACCGGAGAACTTTCACAGGAATCTTGTTTGTCACTTCGTCACATTGGTACAATCCTCAATGTAATTATCGATCTATCAAGGAAACCGAACTTAACCTAGTCAAATTCCGCTTTAGGGAGGATTGTTGGGAATTAAGGTAACCACCGATTCATCGCCAAGCATCTACCATCGATTCTCGCCAAGAAGAAGAAGAATGGATTCTCACAAGAAGAAAGGTTTCTCGCCGGGTTATACTTCAAAGAATGATAAAGCGATATTGTGTTGTCACCGAAAGTGGGAACCACGAGAGAGATAAGCTCGCTTTAGAGTAAAAGTCACACAGTATGTATAGGTTGGCGCCAGACATGTAGAGCTTACTCGTAATAAACACGATGATTAACAAAACAATATGATTAGTTGCATGCTTGTCTAGAAGCATGCTTAGTCTAGTTAGTAGTAGAAGCGTAAATTGTCAACGCTTTTAGGGTTTCTTGCCTATATAAGAAACCATTTTAGTATGTAATAGATAAGCTTTTCTCAAGTTTCTAAAGTCTTGTATTCTATCCAAACATAGAGTTTCTATAATCAAAGATCCATAGAGGATCAAAAGTGTTCTTAGTTATTATAACTTGTATTTATTTTCCGCTACAATACCAAGTTGTAGAGATCTTCTATTAGTTTGCTTGTGATTACATAGGCAACACTAACGATCTCCGAGTGCTTAAGATCTATCAAGGTCTGTGTTTGTTTTCAGAATAAGTAGCTTGGTTATTCAAATATGATGATGCTCATTAACCGTGGTGACAAAATTTGTTTTCGCAAGTTTGTCTTCACAATATGAGATTATGCAAAAAAAATAAAAAGAAAAAAAAATTATGTGATTCTTTGTCTTATCCTCGCTGTAACGATTAAATCTATGAGATGCGAGTACGTGGAATAAGATATACCAGAATATAAGAAAATGCTATTTCAGGTCCTAAAGATAAACCAATGTGTGAAAGTGAAGGATTGAGAGCACCCAATGGCACATGTCATCGCCATGACGACCGCAGCTAAACCAACAATGGCGGCTGCAAATACAGTTGATCCGTAACAGATCCGCAACAGGTATCAATTTTAAACTTTTTACACAATACCAGAGGTGTGGTTATTCAAAAGGTGGTTGATTTTTATGTTAAGTGTTATTTGTGGGCTGTTTCGTGATTAACCCGCAATCGACTTACGTGACTACGCAGCTTAGTCGAATTCCAAGTTGTTTCGATACTCATTCTTTGGTTCATAGTAGTAGTTGTAAGTCTAACCGGAGATTAGGTAACAAGGACAATGGCAAAGTAGTAGATCCTAATCATTTCAATCTTTGCATAATGCATAAACTCCTGATTCGTTAAATCCTAGCCCAAGAAAATACATGAATGAGATTTGGGATCAGCCACCGCAACACGAAACAGCTACAACAATACACTTTTTTATAAAATATTTAATAAACATTGGTGTGTTAGCTGTGATTATGAAAAGTTATATTTTTAAAATGGCTGATAAATGATTTGATATTTTTTTTCAGCCGTTCATTACTTATTTTACCAATTTTACCCATTATATATAAAACATAACCTGTTCATAACTACACTTAGACTTTCCATTTTGACCCAAGTTTTATATTTTACATGTGATATAAGAAAAACTCAAATTGACAGTGTTTACAAGTAAATGGGTCGAAATTTCCATATTTACCTATTATGTTCTGAATTGGCGGCACTTTTTGTCCAATTTTATTAAGAAATAGTTGATCTATATGATTAAAGAAACAATATCATTACAATACAATAGAACTCATTGAATAAAAACAATTTAAGAGGTTATTTACATTGAAAATGGACTTTATGTGACTTTCAACCCGTTTGAGATAAAACACAGCCCAACTTGAAGCAATCATAATGGGTCAAAATTTACATCTCTAGATTTATATTTTCTAATTTCTTGCATTCCAACAGGTGGAATAGACTTGAAAACCTGCTTGTGCAAGGGAAACAGGATAGAGATTTCTCAGCAAATGAAGCTCTACAACCTGTTTTGAAACTATTATTGGATCCCCAATGTGAGGAGTTGAGGACATTAGTTATCAAATAAGTTATTCGGGTAATTGAAGCAATCACTATTGGCACCATGGTTGATACATACAATTCTATTCCAAATTTTGAAGACATTTATTCCCAATGGGAATGGAATTGGCACCGATCGATGCCGAGATGGAGAGCATTATGGAGCTTAGACAACAAGTTTTAAGGATATGGGGCTTTTACGGTCTTCAAATAATATTGATTCTACTATCCTACGACTAATTATGCGGTGAGAATACAACTCTGTTACAAGATAATCTATCTTAGTTGTTTTATGTGTAAAAGAGTCATGCCTACTAGATATTAGAGTTGGCAATTGGACGTCGGGCAATCGGTCAATTGGGTTCGGGTCAAAACAGGCATTTTTTAATACAATATAGAAGGTTGCATGTATTGAAGAAAAGGTAACCATCTTTTTAGCTATTTTCCTGTTTAATTAAATCAACCATTTAAGATCAAACGTCATCCACACAGGTCGAAAATTATATTTCTAATTTGTATTCTGGTTTCTTGTGACCTTTCGGCGTTTAATGCTTTTTTTTTCTATCTGCAGCCTAAGTGTTTCAAAATGGATCCATCTGAATTTAGGCGATGAGGGCTTAATAACACTCTTTTCAAAAGTTTGGCGGCTTCTTCAACCTGTAAGTGTTATGCAATGACCCTTTAACTCATGTTGCTATAAAGTTATTATCATTTTAAACAACATATTTAAATTCGAACATGATGGAGTTTTTATTCTCGAACCTCAGCCACGGAAGTCATATATTAGTAACCGTGACTTGGTTTCTTCATAAAAGTGATTAATTGGAACAAGTTAAAAGTTGCTTCGCCAATCTCTTTTTAAGTGTTCAAATTATCTTAAGAGGTTGTATATTTGGCCTATAAAGAAAAAAGTATGATACTTAAGTGGCCTTCACATACATCAACTCTATTTTAAAGTTAAAATTTTCTAGGAGGTAGTATGCGTTAAAATATACTTTGGGTGAATTTCAACTTGCTTCATCGCTTTTGAATTGCTTCATCGCTTTTGAATTGACCCGTTTGAGACACAAAGTAAATCGACTACAGACATTAGTTTTTTATGATTATTGTGAGTGATATGCTTGATGATTGTACTAATCTAGATACACACACCGATTTCGACATTGGCCACTGATGTCAACATGGAAGAGTTCGTTATGACTTCAGATGAGTTCTCGGGGGCTGACATAAAGGCTATATGTACTGATGGTTTACATGCTTTAAGAGAACGCCAAATGAATGTTAGTTAATATCTCTATTATAATTGTGAGTATGCTCCAAAAGGCTGAAAAGCTGAATGTTAACTAATATTACTTTTTTCAAGCATAATCAAAAACTAGGCTGAAAAATTGATATCACTAAGCCTTATTGAACCCTAATAATAAATCCCTTTCTAAAATGATGTCTGCTATGTTTTAATGGTTGATCCTCCAACTAACCAATCACACATAACCCATGTGTAATGATATCACACATACATTTATGAATCTTAAAACACAAAACTAAAAGAACATCAGAATATACGATGATCAAAATCCACAAACCCATTTGTATTAGTGCCGCTACTTTTAAGGGTATTTGGCATTGGTAAGTGATTATGTGTTATGTAATTATAATAAACTTTTATCAATCAGATGCAATACGTGTTTGGTTGTGTGACATATTATAAAGGTTTAATGATTTACATATAAAGTGACATCCCTAAAGGGAGTTTTGAGACTGCTTATACAAACAACTAAACTGCTTATTGTGTATTATATAAAGTAGGTTCACACTTTTGAGTGTTTAAAAGGCTAACATTTATTAGTATAAGGTAATTAGTGTATTGCTTAGTATCAATTTTTAGTGTATTGCGTGTTTGTATGTACCTACATTTCATGTTGGGTATTCGATTATAACTGATGCTCTTGATGCTTTATACGCGAAGGTCTAATTTTAATTTATTGATGTTAACTTGATAATGTGCGTAGATGTTATGGCTTCTCATAGCTGGGAAATGAATTACTGGATTTTTAGGTTAAGTTTAAGGGTGTTACGACGGCAAATGTTATTGGTGATAACAACCTTCTTACAATAAAAAATATGTTAACAATAATTATAAGTCATGCCCGCCCATTGGTGACTTAAAACTAGTATATATATATATATATATATATATATATATATATATATATATATATATATATATATATATATTATATATAAGAGAGGCATGCCACATAAAATGCCACTTGGCATCCGATAATGCCATGTCATATTTCCATGTCATCATTGTGTTTATGTGGCATTTTTTTAATTTTTTAAATGACATGTGGCGTTTTAATTAATATATGTACAATTTTTTTTAATAAATTTTAAAATTCGTTATAAAATTCGGTTGTTAAAAATTGAAACTTAAAAGAGCAGCTAGCAGGATTCGAACATAGGATGTCACCAACCATAAACAAGCATCACAACCAGTGGAGCAATCCAACTGTTTGTTATTTAGTTTCCAAGTTAAAATTGATAAAGACAATAATTTTGAAGCACAAAAATTCAATAATAATCCAAAATATATTATTCGTTTTAATATATCAAAACAAAATATATTATCCATTTTTATATATCAAACCCTAAATAAATTCTCTGTGAACTTTAAAATCACAAAAACCCTAATTTTGTGTATTTGCAGATTATTCACAAACCAATTTAAGGCACTCTATTGTATGTTTTTATATGCAGATTCGTATTTTTAGTTTTATATTCTCATAATCATAAAAACATAATACATGTGTAATTTAATGTTATTTTGTGTATTTGTGTTATTTTTTGTATTTGCAGATTTGAAGATGAAGTGTACATGCAATTGTGTTATTTCGATCCAATGTAAGATGACTTCAGTGTGATTCATGTTTGATTACACTTACATAATACTTTTCCTTGAAACAATCGTCTTTACCCCTACACACTATCATATGGATGGATCCTATTTGTACATGTTGACACTTGCATTTTTACCTCCCTCAATAGATAATGATAATAAATGGCTGCTTAATGACGGTACTGGTACGACCAATTTTTGATGAAATTTTTATTATTGATTAGGATATCTTCTTATCTTGAATTTTTAATGTTAGATGCCTTGAGAAAGAATCTAACTGTATTCATAGAAGAGTCACCATCACCGAAGGGTAAACTTTTTTTAAGAGATTCCAAACAACAGCGATTCATATTACGATTATATAGTAATTGTTAGCTTTTGCAGGTTCTATTGGCGGATGCACCTAATCAACCAGTTCCTTTGAACTCTATGAGTATCCTTTGAAATCTACAGATCCAGTTCTTATGAATTCTACTTGTCAAGTTCCTATGAATTCTACAGGTCCAGTTCCTTTGAACTATATGAGTCCAGTTCTTATGAACTCTATGAGTCCAATTCCTTTAAACTCTTTGCATCCATCCAGTATGGATACATATACATTAGGTGAATGCTCTTTAGTTTTCTTCGGCTATATGTGAAATGAGTTGAAAGGAATATAGTTGCAAATATTTGGTTGATTAAGTATTAACTTTGATATTTTGTTTAGAACCTTCTGACATGTTGGAGAAAGATTCAAAGTTTGTTCCTTTTGTTGGTTTTAAATTGGTAAAAATTGGTTGTTTGGCAGCTATTTTACTTCAGATACTTATGCCAACAATTATTCAGCACTTGTTGCACGGCTTGCAGCAGGATTATGTGCTGATCTTGCCACAACAATATATTCTGGGCGTGCTAAAAATGGTTTTGCTCTGGTAAAATAAATCTAAATACTATGGTCACTGGTAATAAAAACTCATCTTTACCCATTTTAATTAATCTATGTGTATCGATGGGTCAAAGGTCGTCCTCTGGTCATCATCTTTGGTGTCAAACATGCAATGGGATTACATCGCACAACAATGCAACAGTTGGTGCTTTTAGCATCTCAGGCTGCAGGAGCAAAGAAAGTGTTAATTGTTTATTGGGTACTGTTTATAGTTTCTTCAGCTTCTCATATAACTGCTTTAAAAGACACGTCCATTAGGAAAATGATATAAAACTAAAACCGATAATCTACCCATCTATTTGCAGGATGTACACCACCGCAATGGCACTCAAGAAATATTTGAGCAGAACAAAACGGTGATCCCTGCATCCATTGATGTCACTTTCTTATAATATTCTACATTAATATGAAAATTTGTTGTTTTAAAACTAAAAAACATCGAGTCGTACATACAAGTACGCAGCCATGATTACTCTCCATTTAGCTATAAAATAGAGCATCTTGCTAGGGTTTGCCTTTCTGAAGGCAAATCCTCAATATCTTCTATGTGACACTTTTGTATTCTGCTCAGTGTACATTTGTTTTTGTGACTATTAATGTTTGGGTTCAGTTGTCACAGATCACGACACTTGTCTCCGTTGCTTGCTTGGCTGATTGATGTAAATCTATATTCATGATACTGATTTAATAGGTCTTGTATATATCCTTACATAGGCATGAAGGTGGACAATTCTATCCTGCAATCTGGTGCGCCCATGAGGTAACCAAAATCATTTCACTTAAAAGTTTTAGACTATAATCATGTGGTAGCATCGAATTTATTCTCGCATGAGTCGCTTATCTTTGTTGTGTCTAACTGGTTTTATATATCAATTAATCGTAGATATAAAATTTTTGCGGGTTGGTTCCATGGGTGGAGAAGGTTCTTGTAAAGCGTTCCATGGAGTCGAGGAGGAGTTGGAGATAATTATAAGTCATGGGTGGAGAAAGTATTTTTGAACCATTATTGGATGTGTATGAGATATGTATATGTCCTATATTAACTTGAAAAGCATGGCTATAATGCAAATCTACTATGATGGCCTCTTTCGAACCTTATATTTTAGACTTTTAGATATGTCTAAACCTGTCAAAACGTGTCTCAAAAAGTACGAGGTCTCATTCGAACACCAATACTCTGATATCACTGGAGATAGCAACGTCTTTCACATTGTTATCTCCTTACAACATTCTAAAATATCGATAGGTGGCTCTGAATGACAGACCCATTTAAAGGGTACAGGTGGCACACTTTTGATATAGAATAGGTCATAAAAGAACAAAAATAATTGTAGCTGTGGGAAGACTTGATGTATATTGTTGGATATAACCTGTAATCTCTGTTGCTATCAGCAAGTTTAACCTGACATAGAATGCATTTTCATTCATCATGAAATACGTCAGCTTTAGGCTTTAGCTCAATTTCTCACCGGTTATATATGTGATTCTTTGAAGGGTTTAATGTGGAGACTGTCGAGTACAAGAACATCAACTTCACTGTCTAGGATGTCGGGGGTCAAGACAAGGTAGGAATAGGAGTTTAATTACTTTACTCTTAATTGGTCTCTAATTATACATTTCACATTTGTATGTTAAAATACATACACAGAGTGACCAATATCAGTAGCACTGAACTGAGGTACACTCGAGAATCTTATATTAAAGTGTTGCATGTGCGAATTCGTCCACTATGGAGGCACTACTTCCAGAACACGCAAGGTCTTATCATTGTGGTCGACAGCAACGACAGGGATAGAGTTGTTGAGGCAAGAGATGAGCTACATAGGATGTTGAATGAGGTAAGTTTCCATTAACTTGAAGCATCATGTGTTCTTATGTCAGTTGAATAATCATGAGAGGATTTGATAAGTTCAGTTATATTTTAATACTATTTAATATTATGTTTACCTGCTTATCAAAGTACGTATGCCTTATTTTTCTATCATGCTTCATTTGTCGTTGATTTCAACATCTAAGTCTTCTACATCTTACAACGAATTTGGGTGTATATCAGTTTATTAAATTTATTTTGTAGGGCCTCTGAATAAATTTGTATTTTTTGTTTAACTGAACGATCCACAAACAGGTTGCAGAATGGATGCATACCAGAATGAGTAGCAAGAAACATGGACAAATAAGGTATGCTGGGATTTATTTTTTTGAGTAAATTAACCTAACCAAAGAATTTAAGGTCTTTGTGTCTAAACATTGTTGTAATTTACAAATTATACCATATTTCTTGCATTTATTTGTATTCTCATCTTTTTTATTAGCATATGTTTTTTATTTTTGGTATATCCCATGTATTATTTTAAAGTAGTTACTTTTGATTCTATTGATTAGTTGATTTATAGATCAATAATCAAACTCATGACTAACGTCAAAAAGGACTACACTATATTTGGACAACAACTTATAAAATCATATTTAAAGATAAGAATATTAAAGTATAATGTCATTTGGGTCGAATTGGAAAGAAGAACCTTTCCCGGTGACATTTTAATAGGAAGCATTAAGGAGAGTTCCGGTGCTATGCGGATGAAGAACCCCCGTCAATGTCACTATCTTGAAGTGTTCACGCATAATGTTCCGACTTCGTGTCCGAGATTGGCTACTTTTTATTGCAACTCATGGGATTGTATCTTCTTTGGTAACAAGGTAATTTTTTATGTTTATATTAACCACAAGAATTCTTAGTTCTGATTAATGTATGTATTATATTTTATAGTTAATGGTCTAAACACTAACTTATTAAACCATTAATAAATTATCATACAAACTTGAGTCTTGCTATAGGGAGTTTATTTCTGTATCGAAAATATATGACAAAAAGTAAACTTTGATAGGGGTTTACTGATGCATTCAAATTTCCTGAAATAATTTTCGGATGTTTTTAGTTTTTACTACATTAGTAACATATATCATGGCAGTGCCACCGCCAACCCCTCTTGGTGAAAAACATGGCTTTCAGTAAGATGTTGTGTTCCTCAAAGATTGATTGAAACTATTATAAATTTATGCAGGTTTCTTATCAATTTATACTAATCAAACATAAACACTAATACACAGTGGTCTAATTAGGCACTTGGTGTTCATGACTAGGTGGGATGCAACCCTATGCCTCAAGAATTCTGGATCCTCTCTTCCGTCCTTCCCATGCATCCAGGTTAGTTTTGATCTCTACCATGGTCCATGATTAACGGATTCAGCTATGTTGATAGCTTCAATTTTACAATATTCTTTGTCCGCATGCAGCAAAAGACACCAGTGGAACTACTATCAATTATTATGTAACTAAATTGCTTTTACATAGTATTAGAGACTAAATCCTCCTTAGTAAATGTCCACTTTTATCTACTTAGCTATAACATGAAATCATTTAATACTGTTGGCTTCTAATTAAAATTGTGACTACTAATAACTAATATTTTTTTGCCATATACAAACAGATATTGTTATGTTGGTATTGTTTGTTGCATAGATTAAGTTTTTTCTTTGATGGGTTTGCAGGGTAGTTTAGATGGAAAGGCAGAGGTATTGCTTGATCTAAATGACTAAGTAACGAAGGAACGGTGTCGTTGACCACGCATGCTGTTAGTGAGGATGCTAAGTACTTGGCGTATGCTCTTAGTTCAAGTAGAAGTGATTGGGTCACTGCTAAAGTAATGCGGATTGATGAGAAGAAAGTTGAGCCTGATACGTTGTCATGGGTAAGTGATTGGATTTGTTACTTCCCTTAAGAAAGTTCAGTTTTTGCAATTGGTGGATAATGTTTTTGCTTTATTACAGGTAAAATTTCCGGTTATCAGTTGGACAAATGATAGCAAAGGTTTCTTTGACAACCGCTACCCTGCTCCAAAGTAAGTGCAAAATGACATTTGATATTGTTTTTGTTTAACATGCTCAAATTTATAGTAAATTAGTTTTAGCTATAATTCCCAAACAACATATTAAGGTTAAGCATTTGCATGTTGTCCTTAAAGATGGTTAAAATTGGAAAACTGATGGCTATATCTTTTCTTGAATATAGATAGATTATAACATTTAAAATTGGAAATTTGATAGGGAAGGTGAGAATTTCGATGCTGGAACAGAGACAAACACGAACCTTAATCATCAGCTCTACTATCATTTCATGGGTACAGATCAATCTGAGGATAAAAGATGGGAAGGTAACCGTCTCCACATCTACAGTACATGGTTAATCCTTACGTCACATTGCTCAATTTTGTGCATTTTATCTCAAATCAGTAGTTTTGGTTAGGCGATAAACTAAATTTCTATGTAAAACTGTGTAATAGATGTTATTCTAGGAGTATGATTGAGTAATGATGAACCTTATCGTTTAAGAATTTAGTTAAGCCATGTTAAATCTTGTGACACATTAATTAAATATATTTCCTAAAAAAAATACTGTATGACTTATTATAAAATGACCCGTGTTTAAAAATTTTGCATCTCAATTTCCGATATAATCTAGAATGGTCCTTTCTTATACAGTTTGTTCTTCTTCATATCGATGAGGTCTGTGATCCTGACAACAAACTATATTATTGTGATATATGATATATCTACTCTACTTGGTGGGATTGAAGGGTGCCGAAATGCATATATAACACTCTGATTTTTGCAATCACACTCTGATTTTTGCAGGTTGTGCAAGGAATGTGACTCACAGTGCTTGAATAAATATCGTATATATAACAGGATGTATTACTTTAGGTCATAAACGGACTTCATGTTTTTTATCAATGACTTATTACCTTTAAAGTAAATGTTAGTTTTATAGTTTCTACAATCTTACCACAGTGGAACACGTGTAAAAAGATATACAGGTTGATCTGATATCGTGAAGGGTATTAACACTAAGCTACTTGCAACAACCGTAGATATGTGGATAAATGGAAGGTTTGTTATACTTCTGTTTATGTAGAAAAGTGTGTTTGGTATTGCATATTGAAGATGATAATCTAATTATTATGTTTTTTAGTCAAAATAACCACACATTAGTGTCTATTTGGATGAATTTTCCAAAACTATAATCACCAGGTTGTGAAATGTTAATACACAAAAGTTTAATTTGTCATACTATAAGCATTATTACTATACGTGTTTGTTGATATGCTTCTTAAAAATACCATCTTGCATAATATTTGGGCGTGTGTTGAGGGTGGAAACATGCTTTTGGGTGGCGTTTGATTGGGCGAATTGGTCATTAATATCTAGAGTCTCTATGTTGTATTGACTTACATTTTGGCCAATCTTTCTTAAAATAGTTTATCAAGTAATTGTTGTAAACACATTAATTTTGATAGATCATTCTCGATTCTTATAGATAGTAGATAAAGTTACTAATATCTTTTTCTTTGCTTAAATATTATTCACGGAGGGCGGTATATAGAGGAAGTGGGTGCAACATGTGAACAAGTATCCAATATCTATTTTTGTTTGAGACATGGTGATGAACCCAGGGTCATAATGGGTCAATTAGGTCAAAGGTGATAGCTTTAAGAAAAACTTAAGTTTGATACAAAGACAATAACTTTGAGTTCCTTATGATAAATAAAGACTAATTGGAGCATTTGTAATTTGTATATAGCTTACACTACACAACTTTTGACGGTAGAAGTGTTGCTTGAATAATGAGGAACTTGAGAATTTGAAGACTATAGCGGGCTAACCTAGCTGTAATTCATTACAAGATGAACCCAAGCGTAGAATGGCTTGGCTAAGCTTTTTAAGCAGAAGAAATATATAGGCGTGTTTGTGATTTATTCATATAATAGTTAACATTTAAAACCCATAATACTTGGCTATTTTGATAAGCTTGAAGGAAAAAGTATCTAAGATTTCCATTTTTTTGGAGTACTTTATGCCACCATTATGTTACAAGAGTTTCTAATTAAATACTAAGGTTTGTTTCATATTGCAACCATTTAATAGGAAATTCTTTATATGATGTATGGACATGAAATAAGCAGTTTTTGTATGTTGTGTATGTTTATGGGGAAAATAACTTAAAAAAACATCATACTTGTCCAAAAATACACTTCTGGCTATCGAACAAATTTTTTTGCTTATACGCGCACTGAACTTTCAATTTCAGAATTTATGAGGTACTAAACTTTCAATTTCGGACTTTTTGGGGTACTTTTGTGACATTTTTGCCCCTGTATTTTTAATAATTTGAGAGGCAAAATTTCACAAAGTACCTCAACGATCAAATTGAAAGTTCAATATCCATATAAGCAAAACATTTTGTTTGATGCCTAGAAGTGTATTTTTGACAAGTATGATGTTTTTTAAGTTATTATCCCTATATTATGTGTATCATTGGTGACATTAAGGTGAGGGATGCGTGCACTAAGTTTCAAAACCGGTATCATATGTAACAAAATTGGTATATAAAACATTTCATTAGTTGGACGTGGAAGGAAAAAAATTATAATGAATTTTGGAAGACGCCTTTCGTTATTGATAGGTTATAACTTGGACAGTACCTTATACAGGTGATGACGAAGCTTTTTGATTTAAGTCATTTCTCCTAATTACAATGTGATAACATATGTTTTCAATGATTGTTTCACATTATTATCCATTAATGACCATTATGCGCAGAAGCTACTTGAAGCACAATAGGGATAAAAGAAGTCACAATGGATAAATTATGACGTATGAATCAAAACATATGCTATGACTTTTTGAAGTTATATAACATGAAAGTAATTTTACAGTCACCAAATATGATAATTAATTAATATGTGTGAACATTTTAGGTTGGTCGACGGATACGGTAGTTTTGAAATTTGAGAGCCACCGGTTCCAAAATGATATCTACAAATGTTAAATCCTTCAAACTATTTATAGATATTGTGGTCGAGAAAAACTAACCCCTTTAGGGTGTCGGAAAAGCTAATAAGCTTATTTATTTTTTGTAACAATAATATATCAAAGGGAAAAAATGTTCTAAAGGTCTAAAACGACAAAGATTCAATGTATCATTCACTCACAAACAACAATAAAAAGTTTTAACATCCTTCTTTTGCTAAAGAATGATATGCTAACGATAATTAAAAGTTAAATGTTGTCACACCACAAGACTATCAACAACAACGACGACATCAACAACAACAATGACATCACCAATTATTCTAATTAAACTTTTCAAATTAACTACAGGATGAAAAAAAATATAAATAAATAAATAAATAAACACAAAATGAGTTTGACTGCTATCAGAGAGCACTCAAAAATTAAATTTCAATGGCTAAATCAAAAACCCTCAAAATACAAACAAACGAAACCCTAAATACAAGTTCTTTTTAATCAATAATCATAAGGAGATTGCAAACACTTACAATTTTGGAAGGAAAATCAGAAGACACGTTGGGTCTTCAAAAAAACCCAAATATGAACACCTAAAAACCTTTAGCGACCCTTAATTAGCACCTCCATCAGAAAGATAAACATTCATGAACAATAAATTTGGGTCTATGCAGTGTCAAACTATGAACCTAGATTATATTTGAGATATATTTTTACTTTTATGTATGATATAAGAGACAGATAATGTGAGATCTGTTTTTACATATGTCTAAATTTGGTAAAATAATAGCTGGAAGCACCTATATACAATAACTAAATAAACATAATTAAGAAAAACAAAATAATAATAATAAATGTTAATAATATTATCAAATGTAAAAGATGTTCATGATTAATAATGTTTAGAACAAAATGTTAGAAAGTACTTACCTACTTTTAAGAAAAAGACAAACATGTTCGTAATCAAAGTACTTATCTACTTTTAGCCGTTTTATGGATTATGGTAACATCAATTATAGTTCTTAACCGTTTCATTTAACTTTTAATTACTTTTTAGTATATAATTGTTCAACTAAACACTAAAAATAAAAACCAAAAATCAAATACTTACCTGCTTTTAGCCGTTTTATGAATTATGGTAACATCAATTATAGATCTTAACCGTTTCATTTAACTTTTAATAACTCATTACTATATATTTGTTCTACTAAATCCTAAAAATAAAAACCACAAATCAAAGTACTTATCTGCTTTTAGCAGTTCTATAGATTACGGTAACATCAGCTATTGATCTTAACCGTTTCATTTAACTTTTAATTAAGTTTTAGTATATATTTGTTCTACTAAATCCTAAAAATAAAAACCACAAGTCATACCCGTCCATCGGACGGGTTTTGACACTAGTATATATATATATATATATATATATATATATATATATATATATATATATATATATATATATATATATATATATATATATATATATATATATATATATATATATATATATATATATATATATATATATATATATATATATATATATATATATATATATATACATATTTATGTATGTTTACGTACTACTAATAAATATGTGAAAAGAAGTTTTAACTACAATTTAACTTGTACATATTTGCAAGTTTTCAAAATACACAACATGTGTCAAATGTATACATTTTAAAAGAAATAATTATGCTTGTAAGTGTTAATATAATTATTTCAATTTGTCATAGAAGTTATATAATATATTTGTAGTAAAATTGGGCATGTCCCAGATGTACAACCTTTTTGTCCGAGGTGACTATTGTCAAAATCTTACTACTCGGTTTGATATTTGTGATTAAATGTTTATAAGTCTATGTTTTTAGCAACTAGGAATATGGGAAAACCTGCCATTAAAGTTATATTATATAAGTTTTTATCTTATGTTTAAAACTTGTTTCTTTTGAAAAATATGTCTTTCAAGTTCTACATTTTTCATTTTGTTTTGTGCCTCGTTTGTTAATAATATTAATGGCGTATTGCAAGTTATAAAATATATTGGAATTAACTCGAGACGATGTACGTTAGCCGCACGCCCTGGTGGGCTCTTCAGGAACCAAACGGACCCTCGCGAGGATGGGCTTTGTCCTAGTTATACCCAATAAAACTTGGGATTGGGCTTATGTTTTAAAAACCAGTTGGACGCCCTCTCTTGGAATGGGCTTGAGGCCCAAGAATATTTTTAACAATAATAGGTTATGTGGAGCATTTTTATACGCGGAATGGGACAAGTAAGACGCAACTCCTTTAACACAGAGCGCACGACAAACACAATCGACTTCCTAGTATGCCGAAGCAATAACAATCGTGACAATTTTAACAACCAAGGATCAAAATATAGTGCAAATATATATCTTGAGAAGAAAACATAAGGATAGTGGCCAATGCTAAGCTCGTGTCTATCGAGTACAACTCGATCCGAATTAGACTTGACAATAACATTACCCCTGCGGGTTTTGTGTTGGCTGTCGAGTCATTACAACGAACGAAAGAACCACTTCTCAAGTGAGTCTAACCATCAAGCAAACGCACCCTAGGTGGGTGTTTCTCTTGTGACTCGAGGCATAACACACACACCTCGGGGTACTCTTTACGTTTCAAGAATCAAGGCTAAATGATCTCAACAAGTTTTGACCAAACTACTCAAATGACCTATGTGGGTTGTCTTACAAGCTGAAATCACAACCGACATACACCGCCCGTGGGTGGTGTCCTTTGGATCGAATAGAGGTCAAGTGACACTACCTCACGAGTTTTACCTTAAGCGAACATCATGCTTATAATGCTAGAATTCAGCCATGAAGAGCCGATACCAAAAATGACGAAAACAAGAAAACAGAGAATTGAGCCAAAACTAAAACGATAACTGATATAACTATTTTCAGTTTTGATTCTTCCTTTGGATTATTACCACATTAACAACAACAACACCTAATTTATCATTATCTAATATTAGGTTTTGGTATAGTATTCGAATGAAAGAAAGTAAAAAATCACGAGACAATAAATTTAACATAAAAATATTATTCAAAGAACATGAGTATCCCTTACAATGATGATGGTGATGATTTCGAGTAGAGTGGGATGAACCGACCTAGGAAAAAGTCCAACTTGGACTCGAATCACTTGAAATTGATGCAATTGCAACATGAATCACACTCCTAACACTTCAATCTACAAAACCCCTCAATCAATTTGAGAAAACCCTAAATTACAAAACCCTAATTTTGAACTGTGATTGCTTGAGCGAGAGATGAGCAAGTTCCCTAATGTTTCTGCTTCTATTTAGAGATGAGGAAGAGGAATGGAGCCTTGTAGCTTCCTTGGCCTAGCGTGTAGGCGAGTATCATTCTTGGCACTAGTCCACTTTCACAGCCGCGCCTCCAAGCATGCTCGTGAAGGTCTATGGTGATAGAAGGGCACTTGAGGAAGGTATAGATTATCCTTTTTGTGTTTGACCTTCAAGGGAGAAAGAAATTTCCATTTTCATGTTTGTCTGTTCTGCTGTGGGGGAGACGAGGAAACAGAAAAGAGAAAAAGAAGGAGTAGAGTGGCGCTTAGGGTAGGACTTAGGAGGGTAAGTTTTATTTTGTTTTATTTGTATATACTGTTTAGTTTGTACCCCGTGTTTTGTCGAATTCTCAAGTAAACGTACCTTCCCGGTACCCGAGAAATATAGGAATTATATTTTTGGGAACGATTTTAAAAACGTAATAATATGACATTCTTATTACGTTGAAATTTGATTATAATTGTTTGCCGTTATTAATTTGGTGTCGGTATGCGTGCGGTGCCGCGACTTTCTAAATTCACGAGATAACCTCTCGTTTTCTTTCGTAAATTATTAGTGATTGATAAAAAGTGTATTTTTCTCTTATCTCAGTATTTATTTTTAGTCTTGTATGCTACTACACTACAGTATACGAAATAACTTCCCGAAACAATGGATTAAGCTTATGTATGCTTAAAATTTAACTTGGACAATAATAAATTCCACATTTATTATACAGGTATTTAATGGACAAGTATCGTGTGTGCGGTGTCTTATTTCTAAGGAAACGGGATGACCTCTCGTTTTTAAATCTAAATATTGATAGCTGTCAGAAAATGACCGATTTGAATTTTCTGACGGAATAGATATTATTATAATAATCTGAAATTTTACGGGTTGTTATACATTCGCAAAAATCCTTCGCATACCATGTGAAGGAATTTGTATGTATTCCCAAGATTGGTCAATAGCTACTCAGTCCTTCGCACTAGACTCCAAACCTATCTATCACACTCCTCTCGATGACCCCATAGTTGTTCGAGACACCATCTTCAAGAAAAGAGTCGACCAATCTCATCTCAACCGCAACAAAGAACTCATCCATCGTGATCCCGTTCAAATGGAACTCTCTAAGATTTTTCCCATTTACAAAAAGTGGGAAGAAATCCTTAAAGAAAATGTCATTTGCTTGGTTGGAAACAAAGACCATCCCAATGTGTGTCTTGTCCAAATGATCTATTGTCTCATCCACCAAAGACCTTTCAATCTTGCCTATTACATGGTTAAAAGAATGGTAGGTGTGTTCAAAGTCAATAACATGGTACTTCCCTATGGTATGCTCCTAACACGACTCCGTGAGTATGTTAGTGCAATGCAACCTTCTCCTATTACCGATGATCATTTTCTTGTTAACCATGTTATGGTACCACTTACCAAACAACCTCCCAAACGGCTCATGATCAATGGGAAAAGGCCTCGTGCTCTCTCTGACTCTTCGGACGAAGATGAAGAAGTTGAACAACTTCCCACTCTTCCAAATGAGTCTGAAGAATTTAAGCAAACAAAGGGGATGTTCAAATTCCTAGCTCACTTCATCATGAATTCGGGAAAGAAGAAGTGAAGAGATTGACGAAAGAGATATTTTGCTTGTCTTTATGGTTATTTTAGAAATTTTATGATTATCAAAACAATGTATGCTCATAATTGTGCAAGACTTACTATGTTACTTTTATCCTAATGTTTGGATGTTATCATAATTACTCACCTATAGGTTGTCATTATGTGCAATATATTTTATACTTTTGCTTGTATTGATGTATGTTTTCGGTAGAAATCATTAGTTTTAGTATCGACACCTAGAATAAAATGTTGCATGTTTTTACGTGGAGTATTACATCTCGGAAAAGCGGATCACGATTTATAACTAGCCGGATCTCTCAAATAAGGGATATGTGGGATCCGGGCAGACATAAATAGATCTTTAACCTTTGCCACATCAAACCAATCTTCCAGACCATATCAAACATGATACTTTAGGATCAGTTAAGTCTTCTTCAAGCTCAGTTGGTCTCACATCCACTCATAGATGACTTAGGATCGCATTCAAGGTGCTTTTGATTTATCTTTTCATCAAAACTAACCACATTTCGTTCAATACTCACACATTGTTTATCTCATCTCAAAACACCTAGTTTGATATTTCTCTCAATTTTAGCAAATTGATTTTAGTCATCCTTACCTCAAAATAGGCTAAAACTAGTTTTCATTTCTTATGATTTTAAGGAATTTTCCAAATTTATTTTAGGTTACCATCGATCTACGGGATCATTTGACTCCACTTGACACTCTCAAATTTCTTAGTGTCATCTTTGATCACCATTGGTGCTCATAAAAACCTCATTTTTTCCATAAAAGACAATCATTAGCTACCTCACTCATTTCACTTGATCATTTAAGTCTCATATCATTTAAGACACACGAGAAGACCTGAAACACTCAAGATGTGTAGGTACTAGACCTTACAAAACATCATATTCCTTTTCTTTGGGTGAGAGGCGGATCCCTAGGTTTAGCCTAGACGGATCCCTCATTTGAGGCCCATTGCACAAACTAAGCTAATCCTACTTAAAACAATCATTTCAATCTCTCATTGTTAACTTGAACACTTCACCTTGTCTTAATTGACTTCCTAGATCAGTGCAACTATGTAGTTGACTCTTATGCATGCAAATCATTGCAATTTGAAGGATTTTAGTGCTTTAAGCTTTAATTCACTTACCAAACCTTTCCCCTTTTAAACCTCCTTGTTAGAACCTCCAAATCACCATTCACACACTTATTCTTAGTAGCTAAACTCTCTTTTTACACCTTCCCTTTCTACCACTTCACCATGAGGAAAACTCCTAGTGTTAACTCATCCACTAAAGGACCTCCCAAGAAACTTGCTCGGGTTGTTCACGAAATCTCTTCAACCGAATCATCACCCGTTAAAAACTCAAACACTAGAATTCCCTCACAACAAACTCTACCAATCAAACCAATTCCCAAAAGGATTGTTCCCACAAAACAACCCTTGCCAAACACTACTATACCTCCTAAACCAAACACCCATACTTCCACTAAACCATCACCTCTAGTACCTAGAGCTATCTCTTTCACCACTCCACCCCATCTCCATACTTCTACAACTTAGAGGAATTACCTTCTAGACCATCTCATCCACCACCATTGCCAACATTTTCCTCAACTGAGAAAATAGCGCAACAACAAAACTTTGGTGTTGAAACAACACTAACACCGTATCCTTTTCTCCATCACCTCAAATAGTCCATTTTGGATTATGAGGAATCAACAAAATCAACAACCGGATCACATGGAAGTAGATACCTCTCTACCACCATCCTCAACACATATTCCACCACCTTCATCCTTGGTTGAACCACCTCCAAATGTGCCTCCACAAATCCCTCCATCTTTTGTGGAACTTCCACCCTCTTCATCCAACCTTCCACCTCAAACCGCTCCATTCCTACCACCACAATTCCCTAGCCATGACAAAGATTGTTATCATTGTCAACATGTTGAAGGCTTAGTACATGAAGTACGAGATGAGCTACACTTCATGTTCTATCACCTCCTCGAACGTTTTGATGAGGGCAACAAATCTAATCATCCTCAAGCATAGAAATTCAAGTGATGTCCTCTTCTTAGGTGTAACTTAGACATGCTAGTAATCATACTTCATGTTTTGATCATTCTCTTAGTTTTAGAGTTATATATATCATTTCTCGTGCGTTATTGAATGAAATTACATGTTGTATGCAATATGATCTTGAGAAAATGTTTAGTGCCATAATACATAACTTGTTTTGATGTCAACATCACATTTCACATCCACATTGCTGTCATAAGGAGGAACCATGGGATCCGTGCAACAAAAGCACTTTTTATCACTAATTTGAATCTCATTTGCAGGAAATTATACATCATATACTTGCTTTCTAACCCTTGTTTTGTAGATTTTTAAAATACACATGGAGACTTTGACACCCTCAACTAGAGGGCTTTTCGTCAAAGCAAAGCAGTTGCAAAAACGCTTGCAATACTTTCACTTAGGTTTTCTTTAATTACTCGACGTCCTCCTCAAAAGGGAGCACTCGTAAAGGGGGAGCATTTCGTCGAAAGGCGAAACCATTTGCAAACATAATTGCAACACACTCGCTCTAATTACTTGGCGCCTCAACAAAGGGAAGCATCCGTCGAGGGGAGCTAAGGCGAGAATCCTTCTCTCTTTTACTCTATTTTTCATATTATTTCACACGTTTTCTCAAAACAATGTGTTAGTTTCTTTCGACGCTCTTTTTATTTCGAAAAAAGGAGGAGAAGAGTAAAACTCAATTCAAAATTTTACGAATTTTAGTTTTTCCTTCAAATAATCTTATGTTTTGTCATCAACAAAAAGGGGGAGATTATTAGTACAAATAAGCCATAAAAACGTTTATTTATATTTTATGATCTTCTAATGTTTTGTCGATAAAAATGTAAAAGTATCTAAATGTGGTGCAGATATAGGTTAAGTGTTCGTATAAGTAAAATGCTTAAAACGTAAGTTTAAATGCGTGTAAAACACAAGGTCTATTTAGTAACATTGAACGTTAAATAGAAAATTTAATATAATTATTACAAGTGGACTAGAAATTAAAATGTTCAAAGTCGGTTTTGTTACTGTGGCAGGATAACCTAACGGTTATATAAAGTTCAAAATTCTCGCAATTTTAGGATAAAACAATTAAGTTTTGGATAAATATTAAATTGAAATTTTCGAGTTGTTACATAAGCGATCTTTGGTTCTCTTGTTAGCTTATTTAACCAAACCATTTTCTCAATCCTTTTTGCTCTTTACTTTTCGATAGAGGCCTAGTAATTTGTATACGTAGTAGTGATAGACGAAACCAATTCATGCATACTACATAAAAACACTAACAAGTGAATTGAGATCTCGACAATATGAAGTACTTTGCATCGTGCGCTAGTGATTGGATACGGGGTCATTTTCTCCTACACTCTTGGTGGGGTTTGTAAATCGTCTATTATAAGGATATGATTCCTAATTTTAAAGCCCACACCCACAACCAAATGAATGTTATCAAGCCCAATCCCAATCTTTTAGTCTACACCCACGAAACAAGCGGACCCTAAATCCAATCAAATGATAATCCTAAACCCATCTACAAACCAAGCGGGCCCTTAAATCCATTTCCAAATCCTAATCATAAACCCATCTACAAACCAAATGGACATAGTGGCTAGTTTTGTTTGTTTCCTATTCAAATACCTAACCCTTAAACCAAACAACCACATTAGTAACGAGAATCATTCCTTCACACCCATACTATCAAACCAAACAACCCTTAAACACGAAATCCAACATTTTTTAGGATCGAGTTAACTGACCTCAATCTGTTAGGGCCCGTTTGGTTTATAAGTAGTGTTGGATTATGATTTGGATTTGGGGTAGGTTTAGGAGAAAACTATATTATTTAAAGACTAAAATACACCGTTGGTCCCTAAACTTGTACCAAAGCATCATGATGGGACAAAACTCGGCCTTTTCATCACCACAGGTCCAAAACATGGCCTTTAAATGCCAAATTAGTCCTTTGACAAAGTCAAAGTCTGATTTTTGTTTTGTAGTCGAGGGTATTTTAGTCCATAGACATTTATACTTTTATAACGATTTATATTTTACCCCTTCATCTTTCATCCTCGTCATCATCTCCCTAAATCATTCATCTCCCCAAATCATCATCTCCCAACATCATCTTGGTCATCATCTCCCAAATCATCATCTCCCGGTCGCCAATCCAAGTATAGCCAATCCAAGTATAATCATTAGATTATGATGATCATGTGAATTTGATAAAAGAATTGGAGTTTAGTCATTTCTTCGCATTTGTTTGACTACTACAAACTTTATTGAAATAATACACAATCGAGATGATAAGATACATAATTAACGGATAATATCAACAATCAACAATATAAATCAAACCCGGAATCATCATGCATAAATAGATTATGATGATCATTTGAATTTGATCAAAAGAATCGAATTAGTCATTTACTGCGTTTCTCCACCCACCAAGTACCATCCATCTTCATCTCCATACACATCCTCATCATCATGCCCCCAACATAATCCCACATCGCAAAAGCTCATCCTGTCGTCATCATTGTCGTCATCATCATCGTCATATGATTCACCGCAATCAACATCACTTTCGATCTCTTCTGTTGCAATGGATGTAACAATCCCTAACCAGAATCCAGCACGAAGGTCAATGTCATAGCTATCATTATAATTATGATGCTCATCATCATAATAACCATAAATATAACCATGATTGTAATTTTCTTCTACTCTATCCTCATAATCATAATCATAATTATCATAGCCACCATCATCAGCCAAATAAGCCAATACCCCTGTGGACAAATAATAAAGCCAAGTCGAGGTCTCCAAGCAATGCAGTCCCATTTTCACCATTGAATAGTGCCCAACCGCTTCCTAGTAACCATGAAATGGCTTTTGAACTTTGTAGAAACGAATTTTCTGGTGATTGAGGGTCGAGTGAGCTTTTTATAATGCTAGTGGTTTTACGAGTAGCATGGTAACTCGCGTATGCTAGAAATGTGATGATCAGGACTATGGCTTGGTGTGTTTTGTATGGAAGGGTTGATTTCTTGGCACATTCTAATAATCGGATTCGGGTGGTTTTATGTTGGTTTGGTTTTGGTTGTTTTCGGGTCGACATTGAGCCGGCTCTACAAATTTACATTTAAGTATCCATTCTTGTAATCAAGAAGATCATTGAAATACAAACAAATATAAAAACATGAGATTGAGTTATGCACTTATTCAACATTATATACATGGGTATGAAAATGACCTTAAGAGTCCAGAAAAGCCTATAGAATATTAGAAGACAATGGTAACATCAGGTATGTGTCATGTTAAGCATATTCATTATTGTGATTCTTATACTAATACCAATATAAGTAAGATGGTCAATGAAATTTGCCAAGTATTCGGAATGTTAAAAGTCAAACAAGAAAAAAACCATGAAATTTCTACAAATTCCACCAACGGATCTTATCACATGCTATTTACATTCCACCTTTTGTTTGTAACCATTTAACTTCAAACCAACTAGTACATCAATAATGAGGACCAACATTTCTAGCAAGGTATCTAGACTGTTTAACCAAAGTAATTTGCCAATATAGTGGCCGGTATGCATTGTTATTTTTCATCTTTCTAACCAAAATTTAGGCGCTACATGTATACATTTGTTTGAGCGAAACTTGAACTCTCAACTACTTGGTTGAAAATGTATTACATATATCTTGAGCAGACTAAACTAATGACCGGTGGGTGGCATACACACCATATGCATAAGTAGCAACTTAGAAATCCACCAATAAAAGTGGATTGGGGCAACGACTAGGCGTGGTGGGTGAAGATCAAAATTACACTAAAAGTCAATTTCGCAGTTAGTGTTTAGGCTTTCTCATTAAAATTACGCAATGAGTATTGCATTTTAACACGACAAATAATCAGTATTGAGTATTGCATTTGAAAGCTTTGTATGTTTATAGAAAAAAAGAAAATAACTACACACAACAACAAAAATGGACAAGCTAGACACATGTATATTTTTTAAATATTATCCCAATTCAAACTGATAAAAGTGGTTATTAGATAATTGATACAGCATAAGCAAATCCAAACAGTGTATTCTAATACTCATAAACAGTTCTAATAAGCAATCTCACACACACACCCCATAAATTAATATCTGAAATAACTAACACATACAAAGAGATAAAACATAAGAAAACTATTACAAAACACAAGTAACTATTACCTATTGACTTAGAAGAGGATGAAACAGATGGCGGTTGACTGTTGAATCAGTTAATCTTCGATATTCGCATCAAGAAAACAAATCTTTTATATCCGATATTGGTTTTATATTAATTGTTTCGACGAATAAACCCGTGAATAAATCCGTGTTGAATAAATCAAGGGTTTAAAATAGTTGTAAAAATTCCTTAAATCATTTGGGAGATGATGACCGATGTTGGGAGATGATGATTTGGGAGATGAATGATTTTGGGAGATGATGACGGGATGAAAGATGAAGGGTAAAATATAAATGTGTTATAAAAGTATAAATGTATGGACTAAAATACCCCGACTACAAAACAAAAATGACTTTGACTTTGTCAAAGGACTAATTTAGCATTTAAAGGCCATGTTTTGTACTGTGGGCGATGAAAAGGCGAGTTTTGTCCCATCATGATGCTTTGGTACAAGTTTAGGGACCAACGGTGTATTTTAGTCTTATTTAAATATATTTTATAATGAATTTTAAATAAAAAGTACATGGTACTTTTATTCTTTACAACTAATAAATGAATAAGGAGCGGTGGTTGTAGATTTTGGGCCCACAACTTTAAGAAGAAAATCATTTTACCAAGAAAGAAAGATTTTAGGGTCCGTTTGGTTCGTTGATGGGTTTAGGATTAGGATTAGGATTTGAATTTAGAATAAGAGAGTTTTGTAACTTTTAAAGTTGATGTTTGGTTTCTCTAGGTTTAGTCATAAAAAAATATGTTTGTTTGTTATTTTTGGCGTGAGAATATCGTGCAATACAAACACCAAATTAACCATAAACAAGAACATAACGTTTCAAACATATAATGACACAAAATAAGATTTAAAATCAAAACATTTTAATAATCCAAAGGGTAATACAATACTATGCTAGTAGCCTACACTAAAAAATAAAATAAAAATAAATCGTGATGCATACAGATTATATCTATGATTGGTCATAAAATAAATATCAAAACACAATGCTATAACATAAGTTTTCATCAAAGGGCTATTAAAAGAATTATAAGAAAACTAATGTTTCTGTGACAACATCAAAAGATTAACAAGCAAATATCTCCTCTCCAGAAACAAACGCTACATACAACATTAAAAGCAAAAACAAAGATAATGTAAATTAATCGTGAATTTAAACCTAGTTTAAATTCATCCACTGATGATTTTGATATATTTGAAAATAAAATACTCAATCGACAAAAATAAAATTAAAGCTTAAAGTGATTACCTGTTACTTGATAGATTTACAATGGTATAAATGTAGAATCATCAAGAAGTATTGGTGGGATTTTGTTAAAGAAGTGAAAGACAGGAGATGATTTTGTATGAGAGAGAAAAAAAATAGTCACTGTAAAAAAGATAGGGAATTGAGTTATAAACTAGAGTCTTGTGGTGGGATTTGTCAAATGTAGAATATTTGGTCTCAATCCCATATCTAAAATCGATCACCCGAACCAAATGACTTTTATCAATCTATATTCTATCCCAAGCCCCAAAAACCCACAAAACCACAAACCAAATGGGCCCTTAGTTGGGTTTTGTCAAAAGTGTGTTATACGGGATTAAGTACCAATTTCTAAAGTTATCCCCTTCAACCAAACTATTTTTTTTGACTTTAAACTCTAACCACACATATAAATACCTTATACCAAACGATTTTTTTTTTTCTTTTTCTTTTAACATGAACTTATTTTTATTTTACCGGATGAAAGACCTTTTACCTACCTTTAGTTTTTACTAAAAGTGTTAAAATAAATTGATCGGATGGCGGATTGAGGGTCCGTTTGGTATGTGGGTTTAGGGGCTAGCTTGAAAGAAGTGCACAATCCATTGTTTGGTTTTATACGCTTAGTTTCACGCGCCGATTATAGTCCAATATTTAAATCCCCATGCAACTTGGTGTCTTTTTGACCAGTTACATAGTAAAAGATCATTTCATATTTTTAGATAAATATGAGCCACAATTTTTGTCATTTTAATATTTTTCTCACCTCAAATTCAAATCTTAAAACAAATACAAATCCTAATCATAAACATACATACAAACCTTTAGGGGCGTTTAAATTAAAATTTGAATTTAAAATCTTTCGCGTGTTTGGTTGTGAAATTTATAAATATTTTTATTTTTAATATAAATTTCATAAATATTCTATTTAAAAGTTTATTAAAAAGTTATAAAAAAGTTTATAAAAATGTATAAGAAAGTTTATAAAAGAAGTTTATAAAAATTTTATGAAAAATTTATAAAAAGTTTATAAAAATTATAAAAAAGTTTATAAAAATTTATAAAAAGTTTATAAAAATTACTAGTATATAAAAGGAGTTATTGCATTTTGGTCCTTGTAGTTTGGCTAAATTACAGTTTTGTCCTTAAAACTTTGAAAGTGCACCGATAGTCCCTATTTTAAAGTTTGGATTGCATTTTTGATCCTTGGATAAAGTTAAATGATTAAAATACCCTTTGTCTTTTCGGAAAAGACAAAGGTAATTTAGTCATTCACATGAATAAGGACCAAAATGCAACTCAACTTCAAAATAAAGGCTATTATTGCTTGTTTCAGTTTTAAAACTAAACATCAATTTAGGCAAATCCTGAAACAAAAATACAATTAACTCTAAAAAATTTATAAAAAGTTTATAAAAAAATCATAAATATTCTATTTAAAGTTTATAAAAACAATAAAAAAAGTTTATAAATTTTTTAAGTAAATTAAAATTTCTTATTTTTGAAAGCATTTTAAATTATCCATTTTAAAGAATTTTAATTTGTGTTTAGGAATTATATTTTTGGGAGCGATTTTAAAAGCGTAATAATATGACATTCTTATTACGTTGAAATTTGATTATAATTGTTTGTAGTTATTAATTTGGTGTCGGTATGCGTGCGGTCAGCGACTTTCTAAATTCACGAGATAACCTCTCGTTTTCTTTAAATAAATTATTAGTGATTGATAAAAGTGTATTTTCTCTTATCTCGGTATTTATTTTAGTCTTGTATGCTACTACACTACAAAGATATCTGAAATAACTTCCGAAACAATGGATTAAGCTTATGTATGCTTAAAATTTAACTTGGACAATAATAAATTCCACATTTATTATACGTATTTAATGGACAAGTATCGTGTAATGCGGTGTCTTATTTCTAAGGAAGCGGGATGACCTCTGTTTTAAATCTAAATATTGATAGTGCTCGGAAAATGATCGATTTGAATTTTCCGATTTGAATAGATATATTATAATAATCGAAATTTTACGGGTTGTTATACATTCGCAAAAATCCTTCGCATACCATGTGAAGGAATTTGTATGTATTCCCAAGATTGGTCAATAGCTACTCGGTCCTTCGCACTAGACTCCAAACCTATCTATCACACTCCTCCTCGATGACCCCATAGTTGTTCGAGACACCATCTTCAAGAAAAGAGTCGACCAATCTCGTCTCAACCGCAACAAAGAACTCATCCATCGTGATCCGTTCAAATGGAACTCTCTAAGATTTTTCCCATTTACAAAAGTGGGAAGAAATCCTTAAAGAAAATGTCATTTGCTTGGTTGGAAACAAAGACCATCCCAATGTGTGTCTTGTCCAAATGATCTATTGTCTCATCCACCAAAGACCTTTCAATCTTGCCTATTACATGGTTAAAAGAATGGTAGGTGTGTTCAAAGTCAATAACATGGTACTTCCCTATGGTATGCTCCTAACACGACTCGCGAGTATGTTAGTGCAATGCAACCTTCTCCTATTACCGATGATCATTTTCTTGTTAACCATGTTATGGTACCACTTACCAAACAACCTCCCAAACGGCTCATGATCAATGGGAAAAGGCCTCGTGCTCTCTCTGACTCTTCGGACGAAGATGAAGAAGTTGAAGTCAATCCCGTTTCTAACTTTCAAATCAACCCCATGACCTACTATGAACAACTTCCCACTCTTCCAAATGAGTCTGAAGAATTTAAGCAAACAAAGGGGATGTTCAAATTCCTAGCTCACTTCATCATGAATTCGGGAAAGAAGAAGTGAAGAGATTGACGAAAGAGATATTTTGCTTGTCTTTATGGTTATTTTAGAAATTTTATGATTATCAAAACAATGTATGCTCATAATTGTGCAAGACTTACTATGTTACTTTTATCCTAATGTTTGGATGTTATCATAATTACTCACCTATAGGTTGTCATTATGTGCAATATATTTTATACTTTTGCTTGTATTGATGTATGTTTTCAGTAGAAATCATTAGTTTTAGTATGCGACACCTAGAATAAAATGTTGCATGTTTTCTGTGGAGTATTCTGTCTCAGAAAGACGGATCCCTGATTTATAACTAGCCGGATCTCTCAAATAAGGGATATGTGGGATCCGGGCAGACATAAATAGATCTTTAACCTTTGCCACATCAAACCAATCTTCCAGACCATATCAAACATGATACTTTAGGATCAGTTAAGTCTTCTTCAAGCTCAGTTGGTCTCACATCCACTCATAGATGACTTAGGATCGCATTCAAGGTGCTTTTGATTTATCTTTTCATCAAAACTAACCACATTTCCGTTCCAATACTCACACATTGTTTATCTCATCTCAAAACACCTAGTTTGATATTTCTCTCAATTTTAGCAAATTGATTTTAGTCATCCTTACCTCAAAATAGGCTAAAAACTAGTTTTTCATTTCTTATGATTTTTAAGGAATTTTCCAAATTTATTTTAGGTTACCATCTGATCTCTGGGATCATTTGACTCCACTTGACACTCTCAAATTTCTTAGTGTCATCTTTGATCACCCATTGGTGCTCATAAAAACCTCATTTTTTTTCCATAAAAGACAATCATTAGCTACCCTCACTCATTTCACTTGATCATTTAAGTCTCATATCATTTAAGACACCTGAGAAGACTGAAACACTCAAGATGTGTAGGTACTAGACCTTACAAAACATCATATTCCTTTTCTTTGGCTGCTGAGAGCCGGATCCCTAGGTTTAGCCTAGACGGATCCCTCATTTGAGGGAACCGGCTGCACAAACTAAGCTAATCCTACTTAAAACAATCATTTCAATCTCTCATTGTTAACTTGAACACTTCACCTTGTCTTAATTGACTTCCTAGATCAGTGCAACTATGTAGTTGACTCTTATGCATGCAAATCATTGCAATTTGAAGGATTTTAGTGCTTTAAGCTTTAATTCACTTACCAAACCTTTCCCCTTTTAAACCTCCTTGTTAGAACCTCCAAATCACCATTCACACACTTATTCTTAGTAGCTAAACTCTCTTTTTACACCTTCCCTTTCTACCACTTCACCATGAGGAAAACTCCTAGTGTTAACTCATCCACTAAAGGACCTCCCAAGAAACTTGCTCGGGTTGTTCACGAAATCTCTTCAACCGAATCATCACCGTTAAAAACTCAAACACTAGAATTCCTCACAACAAACTCTACCAATCAAACCAATTCCCAAAGGATTGTTCCCACAAACAACCCTTGCCAAACACTACTATACCTCCTAAACCAAACACCCATACTTCCACTAAACCATCACCTCTAGTACCTAGAGCTATCTCTTTCACCACTCCACCCCATCTCCATACTTCTACAACTTAGAGGAATTACCTTCTAGACCATCTCATCCACCACCATTGCCAACATTTTCCTCAACTGAGAAAATAGCGCAACAACAAAACTTTGGTGTTGAAACAACACTAGCACCCGTATCCTTTTCTCCATCACCCTCAAATAGTCCATTTTGGATTATGAGGAATCAACAAAATTAACAATCGGATCACATGGAAGTAGATACCTCTCTACCACCATCCTCAACACATATTCCACCACCTTCATCCTTGGTTGAACCACCTCCAAATGTGCCTCCACAAATCCCTCCATCTTTTGTGGAACTTCCACCCTCTTCATCCAACCTTCCACCTCAAACTGCTCCATTCCTACCACCACAATTCCCTAGCCATGACAAAGATTGTTATCATTGTCAACATGTTGAAGGCTTAGTACATGAAGTACGAGATGAGCTACACTTCATGTTCTATCACCTCCTCGAACGCTTTGATGAGGCAACAAATCTAATCATCCTCAAGCATAGAAATTCAAGTGATGTCCTCTTCTTAGGTGTAACTTAGACATGCTAGTAAT
This sequence comes from Chrysanthemum lavandulifolium, assembly GCA_022545495.1. Taxonomy (NCBI): domain Eukaryota; kingdom Viridiplantae; phylum Streptophyta; class Magnoliopsida; order Asterales; family Asteraceae; genus Chrysanthemum; species Chrysanthemum lavandulifolium. The sequence goes on from CM040245.1 coordinate 214,881,587, forward strand.
CATACTTCATGTTTTGATCATTCTCTTAGTTTTAGAGTTATGTATATCATTTCTCGTGCGTTATTGAATGAAATTACATGTTGTATGCAATATGATCTTGAGAAAATGTTTAGTGCCATAATACATAACTTGTTTTGATGTCAACATCACATTTCACATCCACATTGCTGTCATAAGGAGGAACCATGGGATCCGTGCAACAAAAGCACTTTTATCACTAATTTGAATCTCATTTGCAGGAAATTATACATCATATAATTGCTTTCTAACCCTTGTTTTGTAGATTTTTAAAATACACATGGAGACTTTGACACCCTCAACTAGAGGGAGCTTTTCGTCAAAGCAAAGCAGTTGCAAAAACGCTTGCAATACTTTCACTTAGGTTTTCTTTAATTACTCGACGTCCTCCTCAAAAGGGAGCACTCGTCAAGGGGGAGCATTTCGTCGAAAGACGAAACCATTTGCAAACATAATTGCAACACACTCGCTCTAATTACTTGACGCCCTCAACAAAGGGAAGCATCCGTCAAGGGGGAGCTAAGACGAGAATCCTTCTCTTCTTTTACTCTCTATTTTTCATATTATTTCACACGTTTTTCTCAAAACAATGTGTTAGTTTCTTTTCGACGCTCTTTTTATTTCGAAAAAAAGGAGGAGAAGAGAGTAAAAACTCCAATTCAAAAATTTTACGAATTTTAGTTTTTCCTTCAAATAATCTTATGTTTTGTCATCAACAAAAAGGGGGAGATTATTAATACAAATAAGCCATAAAAACGTTTATTTATATTTTACGATCTTCTAATGTTTTGTCGATAAAATGTAAAAGTATCTAAATGTGGTGCGAGATATAGGTTAAGTGTTCGTATAAGTAAAATGCTTAAAACGTAAGTTTAAATGCGTGTAAAACACAAGGTCTATTTAGTAACATTGAACGTTAAATAGAAAATTTAATATAATTATTACAAGTGGACTAGAAATTAAAATGTTCAAAGTCGGTTTTTGTTACGCGCGGGATAACCTAACGGTTATATAAAGTTCAAAATTCTACGCAATTTTAGGATAAAACAATTAAGTTTTGGATAAATATTAAATTGAAATTTTCGAGTTGTTACATAAACGATGCTGGTTCTCTTGTTAGCTTATTTAACCAAACCATTTTCTCAATCCTTTTTTGCTCTTTACTTTTCGATAGAGGCCTAGTAATTTGTATACGTAGTAGTGATAGACGAAACCAATTCATGCATACTACATAAAAAACACTAACAAGTGAATTCAGATTCTCGACAATATGAAGTACTTTGCATCGTCTGCTAGTGATTGGAGTACGGGGTCATTTTCTCCTACACTCTTGGTGGGGTTTGTAAATCGTCTATTATAAGGATATGATTCCTAATTTTAAAGCCCACACCCCACAACCAAATGAATGTTATCAAGCCCAATCCCAATCTTTTTAGTCTACACCCACGAAACAAGCGGACCCTAAATCCAAATCCAAATGATAATCCTAAACCCATCTACAAACCAAACGGGCCCTTAAATCCATTTCCAAATCCTAATCATAAACCCATCTACAAACCAAATGGACATAGTGGCTAGTTTTGTTTGTTTCCTATTCTCAAATACCTAACCCTTAAACCAAACAACCACATTAGTAACGAGAATCATTCCTTCACACCCATACTATCAAACCAAACAACCCTTAAACCTGAAATCCAACATTTTTTTAGGATCGAGTTAACGAGTTAACCCCAACCTCAATCTGTTAGGGCCCGTTTGGTTTATAAGTAGTGTTGGATTATGATTTGGATTTGGGGTAGGTTTAGGAGAGAGAAACTATATTATTTAAAGACTAAAATACACCGTTGGTCCCTAAACTTGTACCAAAGCATCATGATGGGACAAAACTCGGCCTTTTCATCACCACATGTCCAAAACATGGCCTTTAAATGCCAAATTAGTCCTTTGACAAAGTCAAAGTCTGTTTTTTGTTTTGTAGTCGAGGGTATTTTAGTCCATAGACATTTATACTTTTATAACAGATTTATATTTTACCCCTTCATCTTTCATCCCCGTCATCATCTCCCTAAATCATTCATCTCCCCCAAATCATCATCTCCCCAACATCATCTTGGTCATCATCTCCCCAAATCATCATCTCCCCAGTACGCCAATCCAAGTATAGCCAATCCAAGTATAATCATTAGATTATGATGATCATGTGAATTTGATAAAAGAATTGGAGTTTAGTCATTTACTGCATTTGTTTGACTACTACAAACTTTATTGAAATAATACACAATCAGCAGATGATAAGATACATAATTAACAGATAATATCAACAATCAACAATATAAATCAAACCCAGAATCATCATGCATAAATAGATTATGATGATCATTTGAATTTGATCAAAAGAATCAGAATTAGTCATTTACTGCGTTTCTCCACCCACCAAGTACCATCCATCTTCATCTCCATACACATCCTCATCATCATGCCCCCAACATAATCCCACATCGCAAAAGCTCATCCTGTCGTCATCATCATCGTCATATGATTCACCGCAATCAACATCACTTTCGATCTCTTCTGCGCCAATGGATGTAACAATCCCTAACCAGAATCCAGCACGAAGGTCAATGTCATAGCTATCATTATAATTATGATGCTCATCATCATAATAACCATAACTATAACCATGATTGTAATTTTCTTCTACTCTATCCTCATAATCATAATCGTAATTATCATAGCCACCATCATCGACCAAATAAGCCAATACCCACGTGGACAAATAATAAAGCCAAGTCGAGGTCTCCAAGCAATGCAGTCCCATTTTCACCATTGAATAGTGCCCAACCGCTTCCTAGTAACCATGAAATGGCTTTTGAACTTTGTAGAAACGAATTTTCTGGTGATTGAGGGTCGAGTGAGCTTTTTATAATGCTAGTGGTTTTACGAGTAGCATGGTAACTCGCGTATGCTAGAAATGTGATGATCAGGACTATGGCTTGGTGTGTTTTGTATGGAAGGGTTGATTTCTTGGCACATTCTAATAATCGGATTCCGGGTGGTTTTATGTTCGTTTGGTTTTGGTTGTTTTCTGGGTCTGACATTGAACCGGCTCTACAAATTTCTGTTTAAGTATCCATTCTTGTAATCAAGAAGATCGCTGAAATACAAACAAATATAAAAACATGAGATTGAGTTATGCACTTATTCAACATTATATACATGGGTATGAAAATGACCTTAAGAGTCCAGAAAAGCCTATAGAATATTAGAAGACAATGGTAACATCAGGTATGTGTCATGTTAAGCATATTCATTATTGTGATTCTTATACTAATACCAATATAAGTAAGATGGTCAATGAAATTTGCCAAGTATTCTGGAATGTTAAAAGTCAAACAAGAAAAAAACCATGAAATTTCTACAAATTCCCACCAACCAGATCTTATCACATGCTATTTCTGTTCCACCTTTTGTTTGTAACCATTTAACTTCAAACCAACTAGTACATCAATAATGAGGGACCAACATTTCTAGCAAGGTATCTAGGCTGTTTAACCAAAGTAATTTGCCAATATAGTGGCCGGTATGCATTGTTATTTTTCATCTTTCTAACCAAAAATTTAGACGCTACATGTATACATTTGTTTGAGCCGAAACTTGAACTCTCAACTACTTGGTTGAAAATGTATTACATATATCTTGAACGCAGCTAGACTAATGACCGGTAGGTGGCATACACACCATATGCGTAAGTAGCAACTTAGAGAAATCCACCAATAAAAGTGGATTGGGGCAAACAGCTAGACGTGGTCAGTGAAGATCAAAATTACACTAAAAGTCAATTTCGCAGTTAGTGTTTAGGCTTTCTCATTAAAATTACGCAATGAGTATTGCATTTTAACACGAAAAATAATCAGTATTGAGTATTGCATTTGAAAGCTTTGTATGTTTATAGAAAAAAAGAAAATAACTACACACAACAACAAAAATGGACAAGCTAGACACATGTATATTTTTAAATATTATCCCAATTCAAGCTGATAAAAGTGGTTATTAGATAATTGATACAAGATAAGCAAATCCAAACAAGATATTCTAATACTCATAAACAGTTCTAATAAGCAATCTCACACACACCCCATAAATTAATATCGAAATAACTAACACATACAAAGAGATAAAACATAAGAAAACTATTACAAAACACAAGTAACTATTACCTATTGACTTAGAAGAGGGGATGAAACAGATGGCGGTTGACCTGTTGAATCCGTTAATCTTTCAGTATTCGCATCAAGAACACAAATCTTTTTATATCTGATATTGGTTTTATATTAATTGTTTCTGACGAATAAACCCAGGAATAAATCCGTGTTGAATAAATCAAGGGTTTAAAATAGTTGTAAAAATTCCTTGAATCATTTGGGGAGATGATGACCTGATGTTGGGGAGATGATGATTTGGGGAGATGAATGATTTTGGGAGATGATGACGGGGATGAAAGATGAAGGGGTAAAATATAAATGTGTTATAAAAGTATAAATGTGTATGGACTAAAATACCCTCGACTACAAAACAAAAAACAGACTTTGACTTTGTCAAAGGACTAATTTGGCATTTAAAGGCCATGTTTTGTACCTGTGGCGATGAAAAGGCCGAGTTTTGTCCCATCATGATGCTTTGGTACAAGTTTAGGGACCAACGGTGTATTTTAGTCTTATTTAAATATATTTTATAATGAATTTTAAATAAAAAGTACATAGTACTTTTTATTCTTTACAACTAATAAATGAATAAGGAGCGGTGGTTGTAGATTTTGGGCCCACAACTTTAAGAAGAAACATCATTTTTACCAGTAAAGAAAGATTTTAGGGTCCGTTTGGTTCGTTGATGGGTTTAGGATTAGGATTAGGATTTGAATTTAGAATAAGAGAGAGTTTTGTAACTTTTAAAGTTGATGTTTGGTTTCTCCTAGGTTTAGTCATAAAAAAAATATGTTTGTTTGTTATTTTTGGCATCAGAATATACGTGCAATACAAACACCAAATTAACCATAAACAAGAACATAACGTTTCAAACATATAATGACACAAAATAAGATTTAAAATCAAAACATTTTAATAATCCAAAGGGTAATACAATACTATGCTAGTAGCCTACACTAAAAGAATAAAATAAAAATAAATCAGCAGATGCATACACCGATTATATCTATGATTGGTCATAAAATAAATATCAAAACACAATGCTATAACATAAGTTTTCATCAAAGGGCTATTAAAAGAATTATAAGAATACTAATGTTTCTGTGACAACATCAAAAGATTAACAAGCAAATATCTCCTCTCCAGAAACAAACGCTACATACAACATTAAAAGCAAAAACAAAGATAATGTAAATTAATCGTGAATTTAAACCTAGTTTAAATTCATCCACTGATGATTTTGATATATTTGAAAATAAAATACTCAATCGACAAAATAAAATTAAAGCTTAAAGTGATTACATTACTTGATAGATTTACAATGGTATAAATGTAGAATCATCAAGAAGTATTGGTGGGATTTTGTTAAAGAAGTGAAAGGCAGGAGATGATTTTGTATGAGAGAAAAAAAATAGTCACTGTAAAAAGATAAGGAATTGAGTTATAAACCGAGTCTTGTGGTGGGATTTGTCAAATGTAGAATATTTGGTCTCAATCCCATATCTAAAATCGATCACCCGAACCAAATGACTTTTATCAATCTATATTCTATCCCAAGCCCAAAAACCCACAAAACCACAAACCAAATGGGCCCTTAGTTGGGTTTTGTCAAAGTGTGTTATACGGGATTAAGTACCAATTTCTAAAGTTATCCCTTCAACCAAACTATTTTTTTGACTTTAAACTCTAACCACATATAAATACCTTATACCAAACGATTTTTTTTTCTTTTCTTTTAACATGAACTTATTTTTATTTTACTGGATGAAAGACCTTTACCTACCTTTAGTTTTTACTAAAAGTGTTAAAATAAATTGATCGGATGGCGGATTGAGGTCCGTTTGGTATGTGGGTTTAGGGCTAGCTTGAAAGAAGTGCACAATCCATTGTTTGGTTTTATACGCTTAGTTTCACGCACCGATTATAGTCCAATATTTAAATCCCATGCAACTTGGTGTCTTTTGACCGATTACATAGTAAAAGATCATTTCATATTTTTAGATAAATATGAGCCACAATTTTTGTCATTTTAATATTTTTCTCACCTCAAATTCAAATCTTAAAACAAGTACAAATCCTAATCATAAACATACATACAAACCTTTAGGGGGCGTTTAAATTAAAATTTCGGAATTTAAAATACTTTCGCATGTTTGGTTGACAGAAATTTATAAATATTTTTTATTTTTTTAATATAAATTTCATAAATATTCTATTTAAAAGTTTATTAAAAAAAGTTATAAAAAAAGTTTATAAAAAATGTATAAGAAAGTTTATAAAAGAAGTTTATAAAAAATTTTATGAAAAATTTATAAAAAAAGTTTATAAAAAAATTATAAAAAAAAGTTTATAAAAAATTTATAAAAAAAGTTTATAAAAAAATTACTAGTATAAAAAAAGGAGTTATTGCATTTTTGGTCCTTGTAGTTTGGCTAAATTACAGGTTTTGTCCTTAAAACTTTGAAAGTGCACCGATAGTCCCTATTTTAAAGTTTGGATTGCATTTTTGATCCTTGGATAAAGTTAAATGATTAAAATACCCTTGTCTTTTCGAGAAAAGACAAGGTAATTTAGTCATGTCACGAGAAGGACAAAAATGAACTCAAACTTCAAAATAAAGACTATTGCAAGACTTTCAAAGTTTAAAGACTAACGTCGAATTTACCAAATCCTGAGACCAAAATACAATTAACTCTAAAAAATTTATAAAAAAGTTTATAAAAAAATCATAAATATTCTATTTAAAAGTTTATAAAAACAATAAAAAAAGTTTATAAATTTTTTTTAAGTAAATTAAAATTTCTTATTTTTTAAAAGCATTTTAAATTCTCCATTTTAAAGAATTTTAATTTGTGTTGCCATTTAAAATTTCTCCTTTCTAATGAACCAAACACAATAAAACATAGTAATTGAGGAATTTTAATTTCAAATTCTACCAAATTTCATGAAATTGCTCTAACCAAGCACGCCTTTAAAAAATTTTAGGTGTAAATGGTTCCATACCGTTTCCCACAAAAAGTATTTCACATCCCCTATAAATAAACAAGCGGGTCATCTAACGTCAACAACACACCTCTCTCACACATAGGGGTGCTATTCGGTCGGGTTGGTCGGGTTGGTCAAAATTGGTCAAAGTCATTTCGAGTAAAAATAACATCAACCCGACCCTATTTGAACTCGGGTTAGTCGGGTTCAAAAAACGGTCGGGTCAAGTCGGTCGGGTCAAGTCGGGTTCGGGTTTGTGCAATTTACAAAATCATATAATTTGATTTCTTAAACTTAGTACTTAAAATCAAATAATTTCAAGCCAAAACAACATCAAAATTAGATAAAAATGGGCCAATTTTACTACAAAGTTCACAGCCTAAATGATCAGACCATACGAATCACACATGATCTACCCTTATATGGCAAGCATATAATCAAGACACCAAGATTAGACTAGTACACATGTTGCAGACATATAATATAATACATATTACCAAACACTCATATTTAGTACATATACCAAACATATAACCTGACTCATAGTAGATTAAATATAACATGCTCATGAGCTGCAGACACTATTGCAGACACAAAAATATACTGTCACACTGAACTTGCAGCATCACCTGGGGTTGAAACAGAAGCATATACAACTTGGGCTTCCTTTAAATAAAGATTTGATAAATTCATATGTCAACTTATAAAGATACGAAAAAAAAAAAAAAAAAACTCGGGTTAGTCGGGTTGACCCGTCCCGAAAGTAAAGTATTTTGAACCCGAGACCGACCTTATCTCAGACTCGGGTTAATCGGGTTAACCGATTGACCCGATTGGATTTTGACTCGAACTTGACCGATTATCCCTATTCGGGTTCGAATCCGGCCTCGGATATTTGACACCCTACTCACACACACACTCTCTAAAATCAAAATTTGAAACCCTACACACTTCACTTCCCGCTCAAACAAACACACACACCTCATTTCACCGATCAAATTACTTTTTAATAAAAATGGAACTGACCAGCCCCCCACCGTGCCCTACCACCGTCACCGTCCGTCGCAACCCACCCGTCGCGCCCGTCCCACCCCATACACCACCACACAACCACCACAACCACCTCCTAAAACCCCCACACCTTCCTCCGCCATCCGCTCCTTCCCCATCAACGACATCCTCTCCATCGACATCCCCAAACCTATCGAACAATCGGACTCCGAAAAACTCAAGGTTTTCCTTCGAATCAGGCCGATTTTAGTTACTAATCAAATTAAGGTTTTGAAGAAGAATGTGTGGCCTAAGGAGAGGAAGAAGGATGTGGCGGTGGTGGTTGGTAGGAAAAAGAAGGATAAGGAGAATGAGGTTTGTTTGAGGGTTAATGATGAGCATTCGGTTACGTTGAATCCGCCCACGAATGTGGCGGAGGTGAGGCGGACTAAGTCGGAGGTTTATCAGGGGTTTTCGTATGTGTTTGCACCTGAGGCGTCTCAGGTTGTTGTTTATTTGTTTTTGTTATGTGTTTTGATGTTTAGGTTAGCGGTTTTGTTTTAAGTGTTTGGCGAAAACTGCTTATCTGCTTGTTTTGTACTGAATTGAGGACTGAAAATAGCACGTTATTAGCTTATGTTTTAAGCTGATAAGTAGTTTTGATGTTTAGTTTAAGAGTTCAGTTATAAAGTACAGGTGTTTTCTTATTTTACTAAGTATGAAATAAGCATTTAGGAAAAACATGTTACATATTTGTCACCGAGTTGGCTCAGGTTGTTTTTAGTTGCTTATTTTTGTCATATGTTTGAATGTTTAGGTTAAGAATTTAGTATCAAGTGTTTGGTGAAAACTGCTTATTTTGTACTGAGATGAGGATTGAAAGTAGTAGGGTATTAGCTTGTTTATAAGCTGATAAGTAGTAATAAGTTAACTAAAATCAAAAAACACATAAAATTAGGGCTGTAATTAAACGGACGAACATGATAAATGAACGAACACAAATGCTTAACAGGTATAACTGAGTACATATACGTTTGTTTAAAAATGAGTTTTTCATGTTTGTTTATGTTCGTTCATTAAGGTTTAAAATAACATAAATGAAGGTATGAATGTATGACATTAAGGTTGTAAAACAAGTATAACTGAGTACATATACGGTGTTTTACAGTTTGGGATTTGCTTATTATTAACCAGATAAGCACTTAAAAACGAAGAGCTTACTTATAGGCTATAAGCACTGCAAAATAAGCATCTAAAGCATTTGGTTATATAGAATAGTGTGACATTGTAGATGACTTGGTTTCTGTTTCGGTTATTTTACACAGAAATAAGCACTTAAAAAGCAGGTTACATGCCTGTAAAGCACTTCAAAGTAAGCAGTCCTGAACATCACATAAAAGTGATTAGAAACATTTTTTCACGCTAACGTATCTGGTTAAATATATAAATAGTGTGACATAATATATTGCTTGGTGTATATATTGATTATCTTATAGTTCTACTTAGTATCTGGCCTCTTTACATTGAGTCATCAAGTTAATGTTTCTTGTTAAATTGTGATTTAGCATTTGGTACATAAGATCAATGATGACCCCACATCAGTAACGGAATAAGTAACTAATAATATGATTGTGATAATAGGTTAAACTTGTACTATATACGGAATTACGGAGTATGAAATGGATAGAATGTTTGTTGCTTTAATGTTGATTTGTTTATGGCAGAATGAAGTTTATGAAAGAATGGTAAATCCACTAGTCAAAGATGTTTTAAAGGGGAAGAGTGGAATGTTAGCCGCCATGGGGCCCAGTGGGTCCGGCAAAACGCATACAGTATTTGGCAGTGCAAGAGATCCCGGTATGGTTTCTCTTGCTCTTCGCCAGATATTTTCAGAAAAGGGGAGCAATGGATCAAACTCTTCAAGGTCAGTGGTTAAATGCTGATCATGTTTGAATGTTAACTTTAACACTAGTGTCCATTGATATTTTCATGATTTAGTCATTATTATTTGATAAGTAAACCATGTGATAGCCTAGTTGATTGCTGACTATCAGTAGCAGAAAATATAAAGTCGTTACAATTTTTTTTGTTATATTATTGCAGGACTTTCTATCTTTCAATGTTTGAAATATATTCAGAGAGAGGAAAAGGAGAAAGGATTATGGATCTATCACCAGACGGGGGTGATTTATCTATGCAGCAATCAACAATTAAAGGCCTCCAAGAGGTTCAGTAACTTTTCATGTTTATTCTATTATCTTACTTATTAACCTCATAAGTTACTGCATCATTCTTTAAGTTATAATCAAAGGATTATGACTGTTATAATTTTCTCCTACAGGTTGTCATTCATGATGTTCAGCAGGCTGAATCTTTTATTGCCACTGGAATGTTGAAGCGTTCTACGGCTATGACAAATTCCAATATTCAGTCGAGGTGAGTGCTGAAAGCTTGCTTATGTTAATATTAATATACTTTGGCTGAAATTTTTGGTGTTTAATCTCTTTGCAGTTTAGTTTTGACGTCATGAGATTTATGATAATGCCATTGTGAAATATGAGATGGTGTATTTTTAATATTTGCTGATTTTTATTTCACATATGTGTGCCAAGATGAAATATTATCTTCAATTGTTTGTATTAAATGAAATGAGATCATGACCCATATTTATATATTCTTCCAGCCGTTCACAGTGCATTATTAATATTCGCTGTGATATTGATAACTTTGATGAAGATGCGGCTGCTCAATCCAGCACTGCTATTTTGACCATAGTTGATCTTGCTGGTGCTGAAAGAGAAAAGAGGACCGGAAATCAGGTGCGATTTGTTATCAGTTACTGACTATTCCAGTTTACTACATGTAAAGAATTGGTGGAACATAAATTATATTCTAACAGTTAACACTTGAGCTTGTTGGATTATTTGCTGGATTCTATCATGCTCAGAGCATACTTATTTTCTATCAATTGCTATTGTCCTTGTTATTGCTATTTTGGTATGTGTTGGTGTTTACTCGTTAAAGTCATGTTGATTACTTACTAGTTTCTGACATATTCCTGACAGGGCACAAGGTTAGTTGAAAGTAATTTCATCAACAATACTTCTATGGTGTTTGGACTATGCTTGAGGGTATGTATCATAACTATGTTTCTGTGACTGTGTATGTGTACATATGATTTGCATATGTACACGTACTTTGTGCACTCCACAAGTTACTACGTAGCCTATATTGTTTTTTTTCTAACTGTTGTTTTTATTGTCAGTCATTGTTAGAGCATCAGAAGAACCGCAAGAAACCCCTACATAAACACTTTCAGAATTCATTGGTAATGTTCTCAGAAAATGTTTCTTCTGCTTCTTTTCTCATATGCTCTTAAAGTTTTAATTCTTTGTATTCAGTTTGTGACACAACCTTTGTTTTACATAATTGCCAGTTGACCAAATATCTGCGTGACTTCTTACAAGGAAAAAAGAGGATGTCTCTGGTATACATTTTGTACTTTTATTTACGACAATATGGTTGAAGTACAAATTTTATATTTCATGATTCTTTTAATTTGCATGCATGTATCCGTTATTGACTATCATCAGTTGGCTAATCAATTACATCATGTAGATACTTACTGCAAAATCAGGGGATGAAGACTACCAGGATACATCATACTTGCTGAGACAGGCTGCTCCATATATGAATATCAAGTATGAAACTTTTCATGTGACTCTTCTTGAGTTATTGAAAACTTGTAATTAAACTTCAAAGATCTCAGTTTCTATGTTTATGTTTTAGGTTTGAAAATGTTGAAGAACAACCTGCAAACACTTTTGGCAATAAGAGACGGACCCAGATATTGTCAAAAGCTGAGCAAGTTAAGAGAATGAAGCTCAACAGTAATGGAGTTTGTACGGTATGAAGCTGTATTAATGCCTCAATGCTTAAATATATTCTCTTTTGTCAATTATCAACTTAAAGTTTACTTTGTACCGAAACTTTTTTTTAGTCCTTAGTTTTTCATAGATTACATTTTTGCCCATAATTTGATTTAATTCCACCGTGATGCATGGGGAAATAAAAATCTTGTTAAAACTCATTTGTACTTTAATAAATGAACAGTGCACACCTTATGACTTTTTCATTGTTAACTTGTCTTTCAGGATGACGAGGTGAGGAGTGACATTCTTCATCAGCCTAATAAAGGTTACTTGAAATATTTACATTCATTTGTTGTTGATATTATGTTTTAAGGTTTTAAATCGTGGCCTATTATGCACTATACATTGGAGGTTGTCTTTCTTATTTTAACAGAGCTCATTCCAAAGAAAGACGAAGATGCTGAATTTAATGGATCATCAGCTGAGTGTCCCGTTATTATTGATGCAGAAGCAGATTTTGACAAATCTCTGGGTGAAAATGCAGCCAATTTATCGAAGACTGCTAGGGAGAATCAAATTCTTCTAAAATTTTCCAGAGCATTGTGGAATGTTTTGAAAGAATATAAAAGCAAACTTGACGTAAGTTTGTGAAGAACCATTGAAAGCTGTCGCGTTTGATATTCTCACTTGCTCTCTTATATTGCTAATATGTTACTGTAGTAATATGTAAATTCATTGATTTTCATTCTGCTTCTTTGGTAGGCCAATGTCGATGAAGTTAATTCTTTAAGACATAGTCTCACTGCTGAGAAGGAAAGATGTTCTGTACTAGAAACAGAACTGAATCTCATGAAAGCTTCCTGTTCATGTGGGAAGGAAGCGGTGGCCGAGGTTGAAGAAAATGATTCTAAAGCTGAATTAACTGACTGCACGGTTGAGTTGGAGAGATATCAGCCAATTGATGTCCTTGAGGTCAGTAGCTAGCAATTTCATATTCCAAGTGCCACTGGAACTGACACACACGTGTTCTCACACTAATGCCCACATTTTACACATTTTAAAGTTTTAAGTGCTGATTTGCTTAGCATCAATGTCTTGCGGGTCTAATTTTTGTTCTGGAGCATGTCTGCATTTTCAGAAACTAGTTTTAAGGGTTATATTTCTCTTCTTCTGAGTTAAGAATGTTGATGCTGTAGACTGATGCTATGTCAACAGAATAGGATGCTAAATTTGATAGTTTCACATCCCCTTAGCTAGAAGACCATTACATGACAAGCACATTTAATACCGTTGGGCTCTTCGGTTATTTTTCAGTAGTAGTTCCCTTTGTGGAAACATTTTAGAAAATTATTTTTAGATTTATACCTCTATTTGCACACATCCCACATGTAAAACTGTGTGACATCTAATGCAGTCAGAGCAGATATAGTTTCTTAGTCTTCTAACCGCTTAAGTTTATACTAAATTCATTGAATTATCAATCTTTCTATTACATCTAACCGCTTAAGTTTATACTAAATGCAAAAGTAGTAGTTCCCTTTGTGGAAACATTTTAGAAAATTATTTTTAGATTTATACCTCTATTTGCACACATCCCACATGTAAAACTGTGTGACATCTAATGCAGTCAGAGCAGATTTAGTTTCTTAGTCTTCTAACCGCTTAAGTTTATACTAAATTCATTGTATTATCAATCTTTCTATTACATCTATTCCTATTGTTTTCAGTCAAATGCAAAAGTTTCTTCTTCACATGCTGCCATATTGGCGATAAGCACTGATACTGTAAGTAGACACATTCATTCTGCAGTGTTTATAATAGGATTCTTTTACCTATTTGATTCTTACTAAAAATAATGCTCAGCTGATTAGTTCCCTGATATTTCGAGACATTTAATAAAGAAAACCACGTTCTGTATCACAAGTTCTGACTTGTGAGTTAGCAAACTTATGTACGTCATCTTATTATATGTTTTTTTCTTTAAGGTTGATGCGCAAGTTTCTTGCTCAAATCTTTATAAAGAAGAACATGTAGACAGTGGGCTGGTATCTGGCTTAAATGTAAGGCATACACTAATTTTTATCTCATGTTTGTACAATGGGTCATTCCCAAAGACAATGAAGATTATTTTGTTAATTATCAGGGTACAAGCTTTGCTGAAGTTGTATCGACATCGTTAAGTGTGCAGAATGTCGAAGAACATAGTAATGAGGTATAAAACATATAACTAGAATTGGTTAGTTCTTTGTTGTGTACATTAATTATGACCTAATATGATGATCACTATTTTGATTAGAAAGAAAACGTTTCCGTTGAATACGTTTTGTTTGATAAAGAAGACTTGAAGGGTCTTGCAGACTTGGATTTGAGCTGTGAAATAGCGGATACAGTAAGCAGATACATTCTCTTTACAGTTAACACTGAATAAATGATAATAGAAGTTTTCTATATTTTGGCTTACCATTATTAATGCTCAGGTTACGGATCTTGCTAAAGCTGTATCAGTATCAAGTGTACTTGAAATGTCTGAAGAGAAGAGTAACGAGGTATATATTTAAGAGTTGTAGTATTTATAGCTAGAAGTGCTTATTTTATGGTTCTGCATGACAAGCAATTCATTTTATTTTATTTTTTATTTATTTATTTTTAATTATAATAACATTCCATGATGTTTGGTCAGAAATTTGGTGACTCGAGTCCAAAAGTTTTGTTTGATAAACAAGAATTCAACGAAGTTCAAGAAAGAGAGGTCATCCGAGAAGTAACAGGTTAGAGATCCAACCAGACCTTATTTTACTTTGTTTTATTTGCTTGTCAAGTTTCTTGCATTGGATTTTGTACTTCCTGCAAGGTAGAGATAAACATGTTTCTGAATTCATTTTCTCTTGCTCTGCATATATCACAAGCTGATCTGTTTTAAAATACGACTTTACAACACTGGTGGGTCAAACTCTACATTTGAAGTGGGGTTATTCAGTATTAGGGAAAGTTAATCCATTTTACTCTACTAGGTGTACTATAAATCGCTATTTAAAATCACTGCTTATTATATGGTCACCATCAAGAACTATTGATTGTAAGGGCTCCTTTAGTAACAGGCTGTCATCTTTTAGATTTAGCTGGCCTAGGTTCAGAGTTGTCCTCTGTTGTTGGAGATGAAGCTTCTTCGACTTTGGAGGAAGACAAACCAGAGCAAGAAGAAAAACAGGTTAGTTTGAACTCTATAATTTCCTATTGCATGATGTATTACTTTATTGTTTTTCTGTTGGAAATGTGTTCTTTATATGCCTAAAACCTGGTCGTCTATACGACATTCATGCGTATAGCTTACATGGTGTTGAAATCAAATTAATATTTGGTGAATGTATTTATTTTGTAATAGCCTTTATTTTGCTTCTGCTAAGCAATATGTGCGTTGGAAAACATATTTAAAGTATAGAAGTGGCAATTTCGACCTATATACTTTATAATGGGCCAATGTGGTTTGTACTTTATCTTAATAGGTTTAAACACAAATTGTATAAAACTTGAATCAAAAGTAAATGGTTCAAATATGCCAAATGAGTGCGAAGCTTCCCAAAGTCTAAACAAATGCCCGAAACCTCTTAACTTGTTTTTTTTAAACAAAAGTGAATTATTAGTTTAGCAAAATAGTTTTTAAAAAAAAAAAAAAAAATCCTATTTAAAACTTCTTGGTTTGTTTCATTAAAAAATAGATTATCATTTCGACAATTATTTTCTGTAAGTTTTAATAATCAGCACGTTAAGTGTTAACTGAGAACTACTACTAATGCTCAGGTTACCAGATCTCTTGAAGTTATATCAATTTCCAGTGAAGTTGAGAAGTGTGTAGATCAGAGTATCAAGGTATATATTATGTTTTGTTTTACTTGATAATAGCATTTAGAAGTGGTTGTTAGAGGTTTGTCAGTTTGTGCATAACTACTGAATTTATAAAATGTGCCATTATATTGGACAGGAAATTAACGAGTCGAGTCCAAATGCTGTGTTTGATAAACAAGAATTTAGTGAAGTAGAAGACATGGAGGCCGATGGAGAAATACAAGGTTAGAGATCCCATCAGACCTTATATGTATATTTGTTTTAGCTAGTCACATTTCTATCACAAATCTTACTGGCTACAAGGTTCACTTACAACATTTATGTGGTTTTGCTAGTTTTTCTTTCCATGTATTAATGGCGATCAATATAATTCTAGGGCTCTCCAACATTCGTGGGTCCAGTGTAGGTACATGTATTGTTAGGTCTATTAGCAATGGGTTAAAACTTACAAGGAGATTATATTTCCTTGATCCCTGCTTATGATTTTCGAGTGATTGCTAATTTAACCACTTTTAAGATATAATTGGGGTTATTGGGTATATGCGGGAATCAATCAGTTATATATTATCGAGTGTGTTAATAAACCAGGAATTTGGTATCCAGCTAAAAAATGTTAAGAAACGCAATTAAAATTGTACTTAAAGCCTGTTCTTGAATATATGGTCGCCATCGAGATTATAAGCGTTTTCTAAATTACAGGTTGTGACAGTTTAGATACAGCTGGCCTCGGTTCGGAGTTGCCTTATGTAGTTGACAACGAAGTTTCTTCCATATTGGAGGAAGACATACTTGAAAGTACTATTCATGCTCAGGTTATCGGATCTGTTGAAGTTACGTCAACTTCCAGTGAAGAAGAAAAGTTTGTAGAGCAAAGTAACAAGGTATATATAACTTGTCTTGGTTTATTTACTCGGTAATAGCATTATGGATTTATGGCTACAAATTTTTGTCTGATGTTTGTGCATAACATCCGAATTTATTAATTGTGCCATTATATTGGATAGGAAATTGATGAGCCGAGTCCAAATGCTCTACTTGATGAGAAAGAATTCACTGAAGTTGAAGAAAGAGAAGCCAATGGAGAACAATCAGGTTAGAGATTTAACCAGATTTTTTATATTTCTTGTTTTATTTGCTTGTCAAATATTTGCCATTGTATTTGTACATGCTACTATTAAGACTGACTTGAAACCTTGCTCACATTTCATTTTTTTTTGCTTTACATGCTTATCTGTTTTATAAACACAGCGTAACAACATTGGTGGGTTGTGTTTTTAGGCTCAGCAGGATAATTTGGTTACCGAGCAATAATGTTTTGAGATCCCAGCTTAGGATTGTAAAGTAATTGTTAAATTAACTGCTATAAAGAATTGAAGTGGGGTTATTCAGTAAAGGGGAACTTATCAGCTTTACTCTGCTACATATATTTTCAAACCCCTTAAATGTTACTCTCGTTTAAGAATTAAGAAATCCCAACTTAATTGTACTTTCAAATCATTGCTTTATACATGGTCAGTGGTCACCATCAAGATTGTAAGGGCTTGTCAAATTACAGGTTTTCATAGTTTAGCTAGCCGAGTCCAAATGCTTTACTTGACGAGAAAGAATTCACGGAAGTTGAAGAAAGAGAAGCCAATGGAGAACGATCAGGTTAGAGATTTAACCAGATCTTTTATATTTCTTGTTTTATTTGCTTGTCAAATATTTGCCATTGTATTTGTACATGCTACTATTTAGACTGACTTGAAACCTTGCTCACATTTCATTTTTTTGGCTCTACAATTCTTATCTGTTTTATAAACATGGCATAACAACATTGGTGGGTCCAAGTATACGTTTGTGCATGTGTTTTTAGGCTCAGCAGAATAATTTGGTTACCGAGCAATAATGTTTTGAGATCCCAGCTTAGGATTGTAAAGTAATTGTTAAATTAACTGCTATAAGGAATTGAAGTGGGGTTATTCAGTAAAGGGGAACTTATCAGCTTTACTCTGCTACACATATTTTCAATACCCTTAAATGTTACTCTCGCTTAATGAATTGAGTAATTTCAACTTAAATTGTACTTTCAAATCATTGCTTTATACATGATCAGTGGTCACCATCAAGATTGTAAGGGTTCGCCAAATTACAGGTTTTGATAGTTTAGCTTCAGCTGGCCGAGGTTCAGAGTTTTCGCCTGTTGTTGGAGATGAAAGTTCTTACACTTTCGAGGAAGACAAACCAGAAAATGAAAAAGAGGTCAGTTTTTTTGTTGCTTATCCTGAAGTTAAGCACCTGAGACAATAAATTGCTTCTCACCAATATGTGCATTGGTAAAAGAAGATTTTTTATTTTGGGTTAACGTGCTTCTGGTAATTCTTTCGATGATTTTGTATCGATTTATCTTACCCTGTTAAAATACTTACGAGGCGATATTGTTACACAACCTTCAGGAATAAAATGACAGCAAGCGATAAGTAAATGATAAGCCAAGCATACACTCTTAACAATAGAAAAGACAATACATGTCTACACAAGCTCGGATAGTTATCTGTTTGTTTACATTCGTCACATGCAGAAAGCTGCATGCCTTCTTTTTGATCAAATGAATTGTAAATTTGTAAATATGGTTTCTTCCGTTTATTACAATCTGCTATTGTAACCAGGTGAACATGCTTGTGTTGGTCTAAATTTGAGGTGGAAATTCTGGCCCTTTACCCAAAAATGGGTCAATGTGGGCTGTATTAGTACTATTATGTTTCCATCAGGTCAAAATGAAATTCTTTATAAAGCTTGGATAATAAAGAAACTGGTCAATAAGAGGTAGATTTTAAACATCATGGTTTGTTTCATCTAAATGAAAGGTAGCTTTACATTTTAACAATGCGGTATCTATAAGTTTTATAAATAAAAATAATCCCTTAAGTTCTCTTTTGTATTATGAGTTTTATGCATAATTGAATAAACTATTGATGCCTGTATTTTATGTTTGGAAATTGGTCAAAGTAGCCAGCATGGCATTTGTTTTGACAAATTGTCCAAACACCTGGGGATTGTAACTAAATAGCCAAAATTTTTGTGGGTTTTTATATTTTCGCGGATATGAAGTGGCTTCCATTAATGTTTTACTTGAATTTAGAAGGCTTCCTTAATTATCTTGTCATAATCTCTATGAAGTTATTTCCTTATGGAAATACACTACCTGCCCTATTGATTTCTTCTATTAATGTTCAGGCTCCCATATCTGTTGAAGTCGTATCAGTATCCAATGAACTTGCATTGTTTGAAGAGCAGAGCAACAAAGTATATTTCATTATTTTGGCTTACTCCATATTTTTTTTGAAATGTTTTGAGGTCTGTATAACAACTGAATTTTTGAATGTGCTATTATTTTGGTCAGAAAATTAATGAATTGACTCCAAATGTTGTGCTTGATAAACAAGAAGTCAAGGAAGTTGAAGCAAGAGTGACCGATGGAGAAAGAACAGGTTAGAGTCTTAGAGATACCATCAGACGTTATGTTTCTTGTTTAGCTGTTTGTCATGATTTCCAAATAAAAATCTACTCACTATAAGGCATAATGAAAACATATATCTGATTTCCTGCTCTTTTACTCGGCATATTATCTCAAATGGATATATTTTTTAATAAAAAAATAGGACATCAAAAAATTGTTGGGGGTCTATATGCTATTAGATTTAACCAAATATATGGGTCACTATTTACAAGATGAGTCTAAGAGATCCCTGCTTATTAATTTAACAACTTTAAAGAATTCAAGTGGAATTATACAGTATGAGGGTGAATTAATCAGTTAAAAGAAAGATGAATCCCTGCTTAAATTGTGTTTTGAAATCATTGCTTGAACATATGATCACTATCACTATTGTAAGCGCTTTTTAATTAACAGGCTGTGATGGCTCAGATACAGCTGCCCAAGGTTCAGAGTTACCTTCTGTAGATGCAGAGGAAATTTCTAACACTTTAGAGGAGGATAAATCAGTACATGAAAAGGAGGTTAGTTTAACTAATAAATGTCTCAAGGTATTTATTGCTTCAATGTTTTACTGTTAAATTTGCGCTCTTTAACTCATAGCTGAACCTACACAACTTGTTTTTATATGACTTTTCGTGCACACATAATGTTGAATTTATTTTTTAATGTATTTTGCTTCTGCTCACCAATATGTGAACTGGAAAACATATTCAAGTTTAATCTTTGATAACTAAATCTGAGTGAACACACACGTGGTAATACTTTAGATCACTTTGATCCTTGAATTTGAGGTGATATGCCAATAACCATAATGAATGTTACACAATCTTTATGTATAGAATGACATGAAGCTGTAAGTAAATGACAAGTCATAGTGTAATTATCTTGTAGGCCTGCATTTCAGCTTATAATACCTTCTATAAGTCACATACACTCTTAAATGATAAAAAAGACCATATTATCTGTTTTTCAGTCTAGATTCTTTGTATCTGTTCAATGCATGTGCCTTATTTTGGTTGAATGAATTGTAACACGTTTTCTTCTCTAATTAGGAGAATGTCGTAATATCTTCATCAAACCTGGAGGGATCAAATTGCGTGGGCAACAAGCACCTCTTAGACACTGTAAGGAGTTCATGATCATTCTTGTATTGGGTTGAATTGGAAGTGGAAGTTCGATCCCTTTACCTAAAAATAGCTCAATGTGGGCTGTAGTTTGTTTCGTGACTCCTTTGGGTCAACATATAAAACTTGGATAGTAAGGAACCAGGTTAAAGGTGTCAAACAGGTCAAATAGTATCCAAATGTGTTTGTCAAAATGTTAAGGACCAGTAGAATATTATTATAACAGCATAGTTTTAACTGCTTCTTAGATCACCACTCGTTTACGTCTGCCCCTGCATGGAAGCGCTGCATTGATTAATTGCAATAAAGTATCTATAATAATGTTTTGCTGGTTACAGGAAGTCCCAGATCAACATTTGGTTCTGCCTGGTGATGTTATCAGTTCTCAAAAGAGCAATGCCAGTAAGGCGCCAAGTGTTCAACCCTGCCAATCAAACCTCACAAAACCAAAAAGGTAAACAGATACTTTATTAGTGTACGGTTAGTCCCAAGGAAGTTAAAAATATTTTCACGACAATTGATAATCAAAGGTGGAAATTTTCACCCATTAGTATATAATTTATTATTATTATTTTTTATTTTATTATTTTTTGGGGGGGTGGGTTTTTTTTTTTTTTTTTTTAATATCTCTATTGGGTAAACTAAATTTAGCTAAAAGACTTGCTTAAAACAGAAAAAGTCAGTTGGTTCAAAGTCATTCAAAGTTTATTTTAAAGCATCAAACTCTTAATTTGCTCTTGATGTCAATAGAAGTTCAAAAGAATACCAGTATTTGTGGGATGACATAAACCGATGTGTTTTGACCCGTACTAAACTTACCCTTATTGACATGTTTCCCAACCTGCTCAAGCTACCCTTTTCGAATTGTTACAATGTTCATACGATCCCTTCATTTATAAGTTCAAAACATGTTTGTTCAATGTTGCAGTGCCATTTGTTTTGCTTATGTTGTGTTTCTTATTTCAAAGCTAATCTATGGCTCACATTTCTTTCCTTGGTTTATCAGGAGACTTCGACCTGCTTCATCTGTGATGCTAAGGAATATAAACATTTCAGAATTCGATGATGCAACCGAATTGCCAAAGGTACACTATATTGCTTTTTGTTTTTTAACTTGCAACCAATGATTGTTGTGTTACTAACACTTGTTGCATGCAGCAGAATCATGGAAAGAGAGGTGAAAAGGAAGACGTTGGTAAAAAAAGAACACAAGGCAACATATCGCTTCTACGTCTCCTTAAACAAAGTCTCCATCACTAGAAACTAAAAAGATAGAATCATTATTATAGAAGTATTCATGTATATGGTGAAATTTTTGTTGGGACTATAACTCAACAATTTTGTAGATAAGAAGGAATCTGTCTTTTTGTTGTTGGAAAGTTTTAACTTGAAATTGCATATATTTGCAATTTAAGTTCACTTGATTTAGAAAGCAAGCTAAGGGCATTCTGATCTTTTTGAGTGTGGTATGGCAAAAGTTTAGCCTGACTTGAATAAGTTACCTTGATTTGTCCGAGAACGAGGAGAATATTATCAATATTGTTGAAAACTAATAACGCTAATATTTGCAGTAATTACAAATAGTAAAGCTACTAAAGTTACAGTTTTTGACATTAAACAATTTATAGGCCATTAAATGGAAATTAGTATTAAACTATGATAAAAGATCATTTGAGGACAAAATATTATTTACATACCAGGGATCAATCTTCACCTTCCATTTTTATTTGATCTAATGGATGAGATTAATCCTAACAATTTTAAAAACCCACTTTAATCATTTTTTTTCAAATATTAATATATTTCAAACCGTTAATCGTTAAACGAAAAAAATATATATCATGACGAAGATTTAATTATCTTCTATAAATGAATCTTTGATATACTTTCGACAAAAAATTTATTTTTCGTATTTTCACGCTTTTTATTAAGTTTTTCGTTTTTGCGTTCATCGAAATTTGCATTGAAAATCATATATGATAAAACACTAATTTGAATATCATATGTGATATTAGTGTAATATCATATATGATATTACATATAATATCACATGTGATATTACATATCATATACGATTTAACACTAATATCACATGTGATATTCAATTTAGTGTTTATCATATATGATTTTTTTATGTAAATTTCAGAACGTAAAAAACGAAAAATAACGAAAACTGAAAACGAGTTTTTTTTTTTTTTCGAAAGTATATCAAAGTCTTCGTCTATGAAAGATAATTAAATGTTCGTCGCGATTGTAAATATTTTCACTTAACGATTAACGGTTTAAGAGATATTTAAATTATAAAAATAGGTGAAATAATAAAACGCTTTTAATCTCTACCCATCGATTTCTTTCAAATGGATGGTGAAGATGAATCCCTTGGTATGTAAGAAAAGTTTGGTATGTAAAATAACTCTCCTCTTAAACTATTAATCTTGTTGCACATGAACCAAATCCTTCTTAAAAAGCCAACCTACAAAACTTGTCATTTGCTTTGTTAGTTAGGTTGGTATAATACAATAATTATGTTACTAGCAGTCTACCCGTGCTATGAGGTGTTATGAAAAGTGGGAAGATGTACATTGATTTTCCGCATAGATTTGTTGATTTTCTGGCGAGGGAGAGAGTGGTTGGTGCTTTATAGATTTAAACTACTGCACTAAGTATAAAAAATTTATGCACATAACGAATATATATAAAAATCCATCAATTAAAGCATTGATTGCATAATTTGGGTCTCATATAAATGTTCTAGTAAAGTTTCATTGGCCTTGGTTTGTTCTAAGGGGTCCCTAGTGTTATCTGTTTTTGCTCGTTTCAGGGCTACTATCTTTTGATTGATCTTCTCTGATGTTTGAGGTGAATAACGTGACTCGGTTAGTTCTTCATGTGCATTTTTTCAAGGACTTTTAGGAGCTAATTTAGCTTATGTTCAAATCTTTAGTCAATATATAGCTGTTCTAGTAGGTGCACACATTTATCTATCTTGCCAAAAATGAAAAGGTTCCCGTGCCAATAGTCCTTCCAATCTAAGCTAATTTCATCATGTCCAGTTCGGCTGATATATCATACAATAAATCAATTACGGAGTATATGTTATAGCTTATTGGCCATAGTCCTTTTAAAATAGATGAACACTTGATACAAACACACAAAGACGAAAAAAGCTTGAATTATTAACCTTTTAAACCAAATTTTCACCGATTAAACCCTTCACAAATTACAAGCCACATAATAAACACTATACTCATGAATTACGAAAAAAAAAATATAACTTTCACCTTGATCTTATTTTGTTTTCTTAACGCCATAAACGGCTTTATCTTTTTCCTAAAGCTAGATTTTCTCTCCTTTAAAACACACCATTTTAAACCTACAAATGAACTAACAAACATAAGATTCCCTATTATTTTGATGAATGATACGACTTTATTCTGTTCGCGGTGACAAAACTTCAGCGCTTGACCTTTTTCATTAGGGTGGTGGCAATGCAAGCGGCATGGCCTTCGGTTAGCTTCATGCCGAGCGGTGTGATCAATGCAAGCTTTTCGGCAACAATCGGCATGGACGGAGATAACACCAAATCGGCAAAGTTCCCCGATTCTACATGGTTGAAATATGAACGTTGGAAGCAAGAATATACCCTTTGGAGCTTTAATGCACTAGACAAGAGATCCAACTGTGGGCCAGCTTTAGTCGATTCAAAGCAACTTGTGTAGATTCAGCAACTTTATCATCAGCAACTTCTGTTTCTTCATCTTAATCATCAGCAACTGTGGATATGTTTTCATGGTTGGAAGGTACAGTGTTGCCGGAGACGATAAAAAAAAAATTATTAGGTATGGGTTAAGCATGGTTGCCACTAAAAATCTATTGTTAGGTATGAGATAGGTATGAGATGAGTTGGAAAGATATTATTGGTGGATGATTAGGCATGAAAATTTTTGTTAGGCATGATTGCCACCACCCTTATGTCCTCCATGTCATCGTTTGACAATTTTCAAAATGCAGCCATGGCCCACCGATCTTCAACCAAAATGGCAGTCAAACAAAAAGCTTTAATCCCATGCAATTTGGGACGACAATATCATGCCGTTTTTTTTGAAGTTTTATTTTTATTTTTTTTAATAAATTTATTTATATTTTTGCGGAAATAAAAATATCCCATATTGAGTCCCGCCAAACACTTTGGGACGACAATGTCGTGCCAAAGTTCGTTTTTTATTAATTTTTTTATATTTTTTTTAATTTTGTTTTTTAATAAATTTACTACATTTTATTTATAGTAAAAACACTTTGGGACGACAATGTTGTACCAAAGTGTGTTTTTTTTTTTTTTTTTTAATAATAAAAACACTTAAGGACGACAATGTCGTGCCAAAGTGTTTTTTTTTTAAATTTTGTTTTTAATAAACTTACTACATTTTATTTTAAAAATAAAATATATTTCGTTTGCTAATAGTTTCCCGCCAATGTTTTTATCGACAAAATATTACCGCTAATAGTTTCCCGCCAAATTGCAACTTTATCCCACAGAGTTTTCCTTATATATCTCGGAAAAACACAAATAACCCAATCGTCAATTCCCACAAAACACACGTAACAATATAATGGATGATTACATGCTGAAAAAGGAGTGATCACTGGTTTTATCGTCGATATATCTCTTTACTCAAGTTCTTGATACGTATGGTCAGAAATTTATGATGACTATGGTTCTTTTAAGAACATAGACCAGTTGACGAGAGACCGGATTCTGGAATGGTTAAGGAAACAACCATTCTACAGGGTGTATAACACGCTGCAAGTTGAAGCTATGTTTGAACAGTTCGTCAAGCATAGGAAGGAAAAAGATGGAGCCGGAGAAAGCGCGTTCGATTACACATTTGATGATGCGGGAAATAGGGTAACAAATCTTGAAGCATTGTTTGAACAGTTCGTCAAGCAAAGGAAGGGAAAAGATGGTGCAGGTTCTAACAGAAGTGGACGCCCCACTAGATGATGCTGAAGAAGATTGAGTTTATTAATAATGAAGATGATGTCGTTGCTCATGTCCTTGATGTTGATGATGCTGACGTGTCTGATGATGATGAAGTGAACCCCACTTTTGTTGTTGAAGAAGTTTTATCTAGTGATGATTCTGATTATGACAATTGCTCTTAAATTGTAATTTGAATTACATTGTTACTGTATGTTTGAACTTGTAACTTTTATTTGAATGAAATTGTTATGGTATGTTTAAATGTGTATATTTATATGAATGTGTGTATTAGTATTAATTTGTCCACGGAATTGTGTGTTCTTGTACTTGTAATTTTACAGATGGCGTGTGTAGCTCCCAGATCACATGGCGAGGATGCTGGTGGAAATCCACTTAGACAGCCCACACGGATACCGGGACATTGCCAAGGTAAGAAGTTGTGATTTATTTATTTATTTATAAAACTGGATTTTTTTACTTGTATTTTCACGACTCAATAACTTATATTTGTAGGTTCAATGATCACTGGTGAGACGGAAAATCGAGCCTTAAAGAGGGTTCTTAAAGAGAATGATAATCGCCCTTTGCCGATTGGCTTTGATTCCGACGATCAAGGTACCTTCTCAGCTGTAGGCAATTATGCACCGCAGTTGAATAGTCTTATCGGGGAATAAGTCAAGCCACTTCCCCTTGCTTGTGACTGAGAAGAAATTCCAGCTCCGTATAAAGAGCATATAATACCCGCACTCGAGGTATTAATTGTTTATTTTATTTCTCTTCTTATTGTTATTGACCGTTTAGATATGCGTGTTATATTTAAATTGTGTTTTTATTTAAATGCGTATATTTATTTGTAGACCTATTTTAACCTGGCGCCTTGGTTAAATAACCCTTTCCGAGTGAAAGTTGGGTCGAATGAGTATACAGTGGGGGAATGGGTAACTCTTGGGCTGCGACTTTAGATGCGGCTACTATATCGCAAAACACAAAAACTGGATCAAGGCTAAATTTTTTGATACTCATGAGACACCCGCGGCGGCAAGGGAACAGCCGTCGCCGCCGTAAGTGTGGCACAACAGAAGCCAACAGGAACTGGTGGTCCGTCCCGGAATGGATGGAAAGATGTGCTAAAAATGCTGAGAACCGAGCAAAAAACAAGACAATAACTGACCAAGGGAGACAATCCTTCATTCAAGGAAGAAACGATTATGTAAGACTCCTTATAATTTTTGTTATTTTTAAAGGTGTTTATATTGTTTATATATAGCTCGTTATTAATTTATATTATATTGTATGTATAGCGGGTTAGGAATGACGGGAGAAATGAAGATCTTATTGAAGCCTGGAGGAAAGGTCATTAAAAAAAGGGCACGTTTATAAACAGTGCTAACGAAGTGGCTTATGTAAGTAATTTATCTCTTAACATGCGTCATTAAGATTAAGTTACTTTTTTTAACTTGCTTGTTTTTAACACTTTTATTTTTATTTATTATTATTATTTTTTTTAACTTACACAACTGGAGATGAGGTCCTTTCAAGATCAAGTTAAAGGCGGTGTCATCCCATTCATGACCGATGAAGAAATCTTGGAGCAAGTAGTTCCGAGTGATAATCGGCAGATTATGCCGGGCAGGGGCAGGAGGTTACCGGGCAGTGGCTCAACTTCTCACATGTCCACACATCGGTCGTTTGGACCATATTATGTTACTCGGGAGCATATCACGGAGGTGTTGAGGCGTGAGGAGCTAGAGAAAGAGTTGCTGACGAAGCAAGCTCAGCAGGTGCAACAACGGGCTCTCGTGGCTGAGCAACAGGCTAACGCGGCTAAGGAACAAGCTAACGCAGCTTATTCTAGAGTTGGTGCATTCGAATCATATCTTGGTCAGTTTTTTAGCCACTACAACCAACATGACAGCAATCCATTTCCCGTTCCCTTTCCCCCACCTAATTCTGCTCCCTTTCCTGGACCTTTTCCCGTACCCGGCCCTGTTGCTCTCCAACCTCCCTTTCGAGGCTCCCATTCCCCCCATTCCCGGCCATACTACTCCCTTTCTCGACCCATTTAGCAATTGTTATCGTCCTTTTATTTCTAACTCTACTACGTGTCGGGGTTCTAGTTTAAATTTTGCAATGCCGCCCGCCAACCTTAACAAATACATCTTACCAAATAATCCCCATATGAGCCATGTTCGTGATAATTATGATAATAATAATGATGGTGATAATGAGGCGGCGGAGTCGGAGTCGGACGATGGGTCGTACGATGAGTAGGTGTAGGGATGTAGTATCTTTTTATTTGTGTTAACTTTATGACTTGTTAGCTTAATTTGAGACATGTTAGTAAGTTTGTGACTTGTTAGTTTAATTTGCATCGTATTTGTCGAATACTCGAATGGTATCGTGAATTTGTGCAATGATATTGGATCCGTTTAGTAATTTGGTATTGTATCATATTGTCGAATTGGTTTTGTGGATTGTGGGATTGATTACGTGGGGTGGCAATTTCGACCCGACACGAAACCCGACCAAACCGACACAAAAATTAATGTGTTGGGTTGTGCTAAATAGATTGGGTCGTTTGGGTCGACCTATCTAACCCGCTTATTAAACAGTCGTGTCGGGTTGAGAATAAAATAAGCGGGTCGACCCGCCAACCCGTTTAAGTTTTTTTTCATAAACTCAAAATTATTTATATTTTATTATGCGGGTTAAATGTGTTAAACAAGTCAACCCAACAACCTATTTAACCTGTTTAACTCGTGTAATGTGCCAACTTTTGTGTATAAAAAGGTTTAAATGGGTCAACCCGAAACTCGCTGAACCGATTCAACCCGTTTAACATATTCAACCCGTGTAACCTATTTAACCCGCCAACCCAAGTATATATACGGGTTAAATGGGTTAGGTTCAGGTTATGTCTAAACAGGTTAGGGTTGACATAGTTGACCCGATGATTTAAATGGGTTAGGTTTGGGTTGAGATTTTCTGACCCGCCAACCTGACAACCCGAACCCGCCAACCCGAACCCGACCCGAATTGCCACCCCTAATTACAGGTTATATATTTGTTTTGGTGGATTTTTTCCACAAAAAATCTGAAAATTATGCATGCTTGCTGCTTTTTTTTGCCACCCAGACAAAAATATAGGGATGACAATGTCGTCCCAAATATTAAAAAAACATGTCGTCCCATTTTGACTGAGCGCCACGTATGTCGTCCCATATTTATTTTGACTCGTATTTTCACTTTGGGACGATAATCTCGTCCCAAATATTTTTTACCGTCGTCCCATTTAAAAAAAACATTTTTCTTATTTAGTTAAAAGCATTCGAGATAAATAAAAAAAAAATGGGACGATTATCTCGTCCCTTTTTGCAAAAGATCTGTCATCCCGTTCCTTATTTTCTCGTTGAACGACTCGTGGGGCCCAACTCTGTGTCGTCCCAAAAATACAATGTTATTGTCGTCCCATTTTTTTTGTGACAAGAATTTAATGACTACCAAACTGGGACGATTAGTCGTGCCCTTTTTCGTTTGGGACGACGCTCTTTGCAAAAATGGGACGAAAATGTAGTCCCAAAGTTTAGATTTTTTTTGTAGTGACTCTTGGAAATCGTTAAACTTCTTTTATAACCATTACATTTCACAACAGCCGAGACATGTAGATTTACCATTAGCATCCATGTTAAGGCTAACTTTCAACTTTTGCGCACCTGCACGGTCTGCTGGAATGCCATTAAGGTGGGATGTTTCAAGGTATCTCTTTTCTCCAATTTTGTTCCTTGGGATCACGATGATCATAATATCTCCAACAAGACCAATGCCAAGGGAAAGTGGAGTCGCGTCTAATAGTAACAAATCCTGCACCAACTGCTTACTAATCCCACTTAAGTTTGCAGCCAACACCGCTGCACCATAAGCAGCAACTTCATCAGGCATAATGCCGCTAGAAAGTGGTTTCCCCTCAAAAAATTCTGTTAGCATTTGTTTTACCTTTGGGTTCCGTGTTGACCCACCAGCAAGAAATACATTATCAATATCCTTCTTGTGCATATGTCCATCTTTCAAACACCTGTTAACACGATCGATGCAATTGTCGAAGAAACCACGATTTACATACTCGAAGTTCGCCCTGGTGAACTTTCCTGAAAACCCTCTTTGCTTTTTCACAGGCTTCTTTTAACCTCATCATTTGCATTCTTACTCAAGTCTTTAGTTTGTATCTTTTGGAACTTTTTGACATAGTAATTTACCATCGCCTTGTCAAAATCTTCGGAACCCATATGAGTGTCACTGCTTACTGCTTTAACAGTAATGATGCCATCCTTCCTGATATGAAGAAGAGACACATCAAATGTCTGTCCACCGATATTAAATATCAGGACAGTTTTATCTTTGTGGTAGTGTATGTCAGCCCTATTATCAAGACCATATATATGCAAATGCTGCTGATGTTGGCTCACTTATCAAACGCAAGACATTAAGTCCGGCCAATGCAGCAGCATCCTTGGTTGTCTGTCATTGCTGTTCACTAAAATATACAGGAACAGTTACGACAGCATGTGTAACTGTCATTCCAAGGTATGGTTCAGCAACTTCTTTCACTCCGCACATATTTCTTCCAATGTAAATTTCTTTTCTTCTGACCTGAGTCCAAATACAATCATTGGTTTATCCATGGACCTGTCAATTACCATATAAGGCCATAATGCTATGCTCTTCACTCTAATAACATTGGATCTGCTTCGCATTAAATGTTTAACATCTGAAAATGAGCAAAAAACCAAGCTTTAGGAAGTCCATCAATTAAAAAATTTGGTAAAAATTAAAAGGCAATGTACCATGTAGGGTTTTTTCTAATTAGAAGTACTCACCAAAATCTGTGTTTTTATTTTTGGCAGACTCGCCAACAAGGAGTTCACTGCCATCCCATGCAACACATGATGGAGTAATATTGTTACATTGTTCATTAGGAATGATCTCGAGTCTGTTGTACTTATCAAACCAAGCAAAAACACATGAGTGTGTTGTTCCAAAATGGATACCAACTGCAGTTTCTCCAACTCTTTTCGACACATGGGTTTATGAATGCTCCATAACCTTTTAATTTGAAGTATAGTTTTAAACTCAATGCACATTTTAGAAAAACCCTTTGATTTTAATCGTCACCCTCTCCATATCAAAAGTATCGCCATGATAACACTACAATATTTCGACTGAAGCGATTTATAAATATTAATTTGGTTTCATGTATGGCGATGAGCAAATTTATGCATTATAAATAGATTACCAACTTAGCCAATCATAACAGGATTGTTGGTCTTTCTTGTTTCAATGAACAATTGGATAAAAGTATACTAAGTTTATTTTATAAAACAATCGTTAGTTTTTACAGACTTGGTTTACACGGGTATTTATAACCCATTAATCGAAACTTACAAATAGACACAACGGTTCTAAACTACCATAACCGAATAAACGGTTATTAACTTTATTCTTGTCATTCTAGGACCCCTAAGCTTATAAACTTTACATACACGACTCTAAATACATAAACTAATTACACTACGACCCCTGAACATGGATTAATGAATTATCATCCAATACTCCCTCCTAATTTATTAATCCACGCCTTCGATATCTTCAAGCTCCATTATCTTTATGTTTGAACTTTGGCTTGCTTCCACTTCCTTTGTCTTGGTCTTCAACACTAAATATGTCTTGAGTTTTCTCCTTAATCGGTCTTTTATCTTCCTTGTCTTCGATCTCATCTTGATCATCTTTGTCACCATCTTTCTTCATTTGTATTGTTTCGTATTCTTGAATCTCCAACACACTATTTCTAGTATCATGATCTTCTGATCCAAATTTCATGTTTCTTGACTTGATGTCTTTCTCAATCTAGCTTTCCTTCTGAAATCTTGATGGCGTCTCTTGATGCTTCTGAAACAACTTCATGGTTCTCTCTCTCAAATTGTTCTTTTTCAGGTTTTAACTCTTTCATCTCTTTTCTTGTGCAATCTCTCAACTTCTTGAGGTTCTTTAATTCTCTTTGCATTTGTTTCTCAAATGCCATTTCTCTATTTCTTAGTTTATTCTCAAACTCTTGTTTTTCCATCTCTAACTCTTGAAGCATTTCGAACTTCCAAAACTCTAATTTACTCTTCAAGTCAATCTATATCTCTAACCGCATATCTTCTAACTTTTCTTTTGAATTTCATCCTTCTCATGTTGTTCCCTACTCACTATCGCTTAAAACAATTAAGTACTTAAACAAGTTTTAATAGTGAACTAATGACCGAAAGTAATGTAAGTAAACACACACAAAGTAATTTTCAACGCTTATATTCTTATTAGAAATAATTCAAAGAATACATTACCCAAGTACTTGGAATAGTACTGGGATTGAAATGACAAAGTTTGGGTGACTCTCTCTAAGCTCAGGCTAAGTCCGAGCACAACTCTTAGAACCCACCGAGCTAGCTCAAGGATAAAGTTAGATTTGAGGAGTGAAAAGTTGGCTTGTGTGTGTGTGTTTTACAATTCACAAGCTTAAAACTTTTCACCAATTCTCTTATGCTATTTATACAAGTATGATATTTAACTTTAACCTAGAAGACAAAAACTTCGATCACAAGAATCACGAATATAGAAGTATTCGACATCGCTTGCTTTGCTATTTAGTAGTCAGCGCAAAGCAGTCTTCTTTCCTTAACAGGGAATCGCCGCTATAAATGGGAAGATATGATCTTGATAGATTGAGACCGTATACCGGATAAACACTGAGGGACTTAGTTTTATCTCGGTAAAGCTTTCCGCCTAGTCCAAATCATTCTTCGCCTTTAACGCCTTCAAGATCTTCCTTCGCTTGTCTTCGTGATTAAGAGTTGGAGAGAGTCGAGGGATTCAGTGAGTTATTGTCATCACCACCGAATCCACCATCTTCTTCTTGACTTAGTCTTCACCCATTAAGTCCCGCCTTGTCGAGTGGAGAGGCTTCATCATCGCCTCATCGAGTATCTCGAAGATGGCTCACCGAGAGGCTATGCACTCAATGACCGATAGTGTTTAATGGATTAAACACTTAGGATATTTTCTATTCAAATCCTAGATTAAGGGTTTGGGTATTTATCGAACCCAACAGCCTCCCTATTTGGATATACAAATAGCCTAAGTGTTTGATCGCTGTAAGTGAGCAAATGGCTTCTTCTCACATCGAATGTACTAATGAATACAATAAGGAACACCGAGTAATTTAACAAAACATACATCTTTTATTGATCGATTACATAGTTCCTATCACTAGTACAAATAAAAGATAAAATGATGTCACCCGATGGATACCCATAGCTTCAAGCTTCACTTTCTTGGTGATGAGTGTTTCTCCGTCGATGGTCTCTAATCTTGGCATTCGTGTCTTGACGTAACCCGATGTTTGCTGGGATTGATTTGAGAGGCCACCGAATATAGCTTATCATTGCAACCACTCCACCGATCAATGTCACTCCATCTTTGAAATGCAGGTTTCCATAGACATCAATGTGGAATAGCCCTCTTCGTGCTCTTCAATCACCGTGCGCTCACAAATTTAACTCCTCAGCAGCTCTCTATTGCATTCAAGGCCGTGCACTTTGATCTCGTGTTGAACTCAACTCTTTTCCTTTGCCCGTGGAAGTTTGTGGTTGAGATCCTTGAGGTGCAACAAAGGCAAAGGAATTCCCAATTGAGCGGTGCATCCTCGCCTTTCATATCTTTTATCGAGCATTTTCATCGATCCTTGACCACCTTGTTTTGCTTCTTTCCAATGATCGGACCAAGTTCATCAAGTTCAAGTGATCCCAAAGTCACCGAATTTTAAGGATCATGAACCTCAAAGTGTCTTTTGTCATCCCTCTCAGAAACATTCATAGCCAAGGGTTTGGTGTTGGGAATGATTTTGACATCGAGATTTTTTCAGAGCCTTCTACCGCTCATTGTCCAGCTTGTATTCCTTGATTCTCGCTTCACCCGAGAGCTTCAGCTTTTCTTTCTCTTTTCTTCATATTGTTTTCTCATTGCACCATTTGAGTAGCCCGAGCATCCTTGAACTTTTGTCCCGCTCGACCCTTTTAAGCTTGCTTGCATCTATTCCCACATTTTCGCTTCTTCAATGATCACTTTGGCCAAGCTTCTTTATTCTTCTTATCATCCTCGCCTTGTTTCAATTTCCTTTCTTCATTAGCAAGGTGTTTGGTTAGTCGTTGAGGTGTGAAGAGATACTCAATGTCACCGACTTTGTAGGAATCCTCTCGTGCTCAATAGTTGTCAAGATGCCTTTGCCTTTGTCCCGCCCCGAGGAGGATGATGCAACAAGGGAGGAGTTGTTGTTGTCACCGCCGTTGTTGTTGTTGTTGATGATTGAGGTGGTAGAGAAGATATGGGAATTGCAGAGACCGGTGTGTATGATGATGATGAGCCACCGACATCGGTGGTGTTTGCTCCCCTCAAGCAGGAAGAGGAGTTTCTTCAAGAAGATTCTCCCCTCAACCGCTGCCAGAAGCTTCAGTGAGGGCAAGAGTTGGAGTTGGTGCCGAGGGGACCGAGCAATTGACCTTTGAAGGCTTGATAGATTTCACCATCATGGCCTTAATCTCGACGATCGCTCAAGACCAAGTGACCTTTGCATCCAAGTTAGCATGAGAGAACTCCAAGGCGCTCATCCGGGGACCAAGATTCCAAGCCATTGAAGATGAGGCCCGAGCCATAGTAGCCACTGAGTGTTCAAGAGTCCATGGTGGTCTCAAGAGACCGAATCAAGATTGAAGACCCCGAACATTTGCGCACTTCAGCATCTCAATGAGGTCATTGAGCCTAGATGAATTTTTTCACATACGCCTCAAGCCGCCTCAAGCACTTTGGCATTGAGTGTTGGATCGCCCTTGACAAAGATCCCCGATTTCATCAATTTTGTGCCCAACAGTCTCAAGATGCTTGAGAAACTTAACCATGTTTTCATCCAATCGAAAGATGGTTGTACATCAAGATCTCGTGCTCATGAACATTTTCATCAAGGTGACCACATCGATCTAAGATCAAGATAACTCGCAAAGCTTTTCAAGTGTGTTGGTCCCAAAATGCTCAAGAACCCCGAAAACAGCTTCCTTGAAGCCCTAGTGATCCACTTTACCGCTTGTCTTTCAAAGGAGTGGAAGAATATTGTCAAACGGTTAAATTCTCCGAGCTGGAGGAGGAGGCCGAGTCATTATCTTCGTGGTGGAATGGTGACTCAAGATGCTCCTTGGATCAGCCGAGGCTCTTGTTCGATTGAACCTCGCCCACTTCCTCACCGCCGATAAAATAACATCATCACTTTCAAAGAAGTTCATCATCGAGAACAAAATTCAAAGAACATCCGCAATGGTTAACAAGGTTTGTGGGAATGGGTTCCATATCGCGGTGGTATTGATCCTCCGAGTCTTTGTCCCCTTGGACCCCTGACACCGGTGGAGTTTCCCAAGATCTTCTGGAGTCGATTGGTTTTGGGTTCCATATCGGCGGGTTGTTTCTTTCCTCCGAGTCTTTGTCCCCATTGACCCCGAGACACCGATGGGTTTTCCCTGCCTTTAGCGTAGTCGCGAATGTTGTATCCCTATCGCTGGGTTGTTTGTGTCCCCCGAGTCTTTGGGATCGATCGCTGTGCCCTCGCACAAAGGCTTTGATTTGCTAATGTCCTCATCAGCGTAGTGGAAGGCGCCCCTACCAACGGGTTGTTTGTTTCCTCCGGATCTTGGGAGTAGTAGATGTGACCAAGGGCACCGACCGTGATGTATCGTTGTCCTTCGCTGTCACGGGGTGGTTGTTGCCTCGGTCAAGGGTGTCTTTTGGGTCTCGTGCTTTTGTGCCTCTTAGGCGGTGCTCCAAGTCCTGTGGCCCCGAGACTTTGGTTTAGTCTTAGTCCCACCGAGACTTCCCTTTCTTTTAGGAGCAGGGTTTGAGACATCGATCCTCCCCGTTGTTTACAAAGAACCATATGGGCCAAATTCAATAGGTGTGACAAGGATGGGTCCTTTGAAAGTTTGAAGGACTCAGATGCCGTAAAGTCCCAAAGCTTTCATCCCGAGTATAATTGGCACCCAAGAACGATTGAAGAGCACAAGAGACAAACCTAGGATACGAAATATACTTCGTCCTAGTTTTGCTCAGAGCTTCATTACAAGATCACCGTAAATGATCTCCCTATGTCGACAAAGGACCCCATTCATCAGCAAGATGCCATCATCAACTCGAATAGAGTTAACTTGTTCAAGGATGAGTGGTTCCCACCGAGGACCCGAATCACAAAAGTGAATAGGATCCTCCAAGCCACGGGAATGAACTTTTAGTGATGGGGTCTTGTCCAAAATGATGGATCTAAACGATTTGTTTTAACCCATCCTTCATCGTGGAAGGTTCGTGATGGGCGACATAAACACCTTTGTTGTAATCCAACCTCGTTGAAGTGCAAAAGTTTTGTAATCCAGGTGTATTGTTGCCCCCATTAAGACCGAACTCGATGAGATACTCCCCGAGTGGTCTAAGGTTATTCTCATCGCTGAAGGTGTCGGGTCATAGGCTTTAGCAGCTGCCCAAAACTCCCCGAGGTAGTTTGGGTACACCACCGAGGACATTTTACAAAGGCCGCTTTTGAGTGGGCGCTGAATAAAAATTTTACAATGTCTTTATAGGTTGGGACATTTTCGTGGTATTCAAAATTACCTATGACATTGTTTGTTTTGAATTCAACA
Organism: Chrysanthemum lavandulifolium; assembly: GCA_022545495.1. Classification (NCBI taxonomy): domain Eukaryota; kingdom Viridiplantae; phylum Streptophyta; class Magnoliopsida; order Asterales; family Asteraceae; genus Chrysanthemum; species Chrysanthemum lavandulifolium. The sequence continues at coordinate 214,917,843 of CM040245.1, forward strand.
TTTGTTAGATCCCCACCCATCGAGGTGCAAACCGAGAGCTTGTGTTCTAGCCATTTCCATTAAAAAGATTTTGGGTTTTGAAAAAAAAGTTTTTGACTAGAACAATCAAGGTTTTAGATCTCTCAAGTTTGTGATGAAAACTTTGTAAATGTTTACAAGAATGGTTTTTCAAAAAGGGTTTAAAGATGTTTTGAGCACACACAAATTTTTCTCGGATTTGAGAAAGGATTTTGACAGTAGTTTTGTTGCGTAAAATAATTTGTGTGTGTTTTGTGATTTTGAAGAGGGTTTTTATAGAGTGGTGAGAGGGTAGTTTTTGCATAATCGTGATGTGTAAAGACCAATTTTGAAATCGTTTGATATTCCACATTTAATGCCACCCACCCCATCACGCAAAGAAACCCGCTTTTCAAGGGAAATAGCTTGTGATGCACAAGAAAAGTGCACTTTAGCAAAGATTAAAATATCCATAGGATATTTTATGTGAGAGAGGCATTAAATGCCAAGTGGGAGTGATGAGACCCCGACAAGAAGACATATATTCCTATATTAAATTGGTGGGATTTCCAACCTAGGACATTTAAGTAACTAATACTTAGAGCATTTAGTTACTCATTCAATGCATTATGTCGTGGACCCCGATCGAGTCTTACTCATTCAAAGGAGGATTGATTTTGATGTTCAGGAGATGAACCAGTTCACGTAACTTATCGAGATTGGTTTTCGATGCCCGACTTTCAATGTCAAGCATTCCCAATTCAAATTTTCGCCTCCGAATGTAGGTTCATCCAAAGGTTTGGTGAAGATATCGCAAGTTGATATTCGTAGGATGAAATGAAGTTCTATGTCTCCTTTCATTATGTGATCCCCGATGAAGTGATATCCGATATCAATGTGTTTGGTTCTTTGATGGAGGATGTGGTTGTTGGAGATTGCAATTGCACCGGTGTTGTCACGTAAGATGGGTACCATTTTGTAATGGATGTCATAGTCACCGAGTTGACTTTTCATCCATAGAACATTGGCACAAAGATCCTCGCAGCAGCCACATATTCAAATTTCTACCGAAGACATAGCCACCGATTGTTGCTTTTAGCACTCCAACAAACTAGTTTTCCTCCAAGAAATTGACAGACCCCGAGGTACTTTTTCTCGTCCATGTTGCACCAAAGATAATCGTAATCGAGTAACCTTTGAGATCAAACCCCGAGCATTTAGGATAATAAAGTCCAAGGCTTGGGGTTCCTTTCGTGTACCGAGAATTCTTTTGGCTGCAGTGAGGTGGGATTCTTTAGGATTGACCGATATCTCGCTATGAGACGATCGAGAATTGTATGTCCGGTCCGAAGCGCTTAGATACATCGCTGAGCCAACAATCCTCCGAAATGGGTTTGATTAATCGATTTGCCAAAGGAGATCAGTCCAAGGTTGTTAGGTGGAACCATTGGTGTCTTCACCGAGGCACACCGATATCTCATATTTCTTCAAGAGATTTCTTGTGTATTTCTCTTGACCGATGGAGATTCCTTTCTCGCTTGTTCGATTTGTAGTCCAAGGAAGTATGTAAGTTCACCCATCATGCTCATTTCAAACTTCTTTGTCATCGCTTTTCAAACTGCTTGCAAAGTTTGTAGTTTGTTGAGCCAAAGATGATGTCATCAACATATACTGACCAAGATAACATCTTGTCAGGTTCTATAGACAAACAATGTGTTGTCTATCTTTCCTCCGACAAACTTGTTTTGTATCGTGAAGGCCGAGAGAGTTTCATACCATGCCCCGGGAGCTTGTTTCACCATAAAGGGCTTTATCAAGCTTGCGCACATAGTCGTGGAATTCACCGCCTCAAAGCTCGGTGGTTGTTGAACATAAACATCTTCCTTGAGTTCACCATTTAGGAATGCACTTTTACATCCATTTGGTAAACTTTGAAGTTCATGTAGGTAGCATATGCAAGGAAGATCCCGATGGCTTCCATTCTTGCAACAGAGCAAATGTCTCATCATAGTCAATGCCTTCTTGTTGATCAGAACCTTTGGCTACAAGTCCGCTTTGTTTTTAATGACAATGCCATTTTCATCGCTTTGTTTCGAAACCCACTTCATTCCTATGACAATGACATCCTCGAGGACATTTGATCAAGGTCATGACCTTGTTTTTGTCAAACTGCAAGTTCTTCTTGCATGGCCCGAACCCACTGGGTGTTTTAAAGCCTCAATGACACTTTTGGGTTCTATGTCCGATAGGTAATCAAGATATAGACATTCATTGGTCAAGTCGCTTGTTAATCTAGCACCCATGCTTCTGAGTGAGCATGCCCTCGCGGGTTCACCAATGATGTTTACAAGCTCAATGTCCCGAGATCTTGTCCACCTACTTTGTGGTCTAGGATCTGAGCTCGAGGAGGTCACTGGGAGTTCGTGTGAGTTCAGCAGCAAGAGCCACATGATCATTTAGAACATTTGTTGAGATGTCCTGCTCGTGGAGGTTCATGAGTAGCGTGTTCCCGATCATTTGGATCGTTGTTACCTATCCCAAATAGGACCGATCGATTATCAATGAATTCACCGATAGTTGGTTGTGACAGTTTGTGAGGTAAGACATAATATGAGATGTCAAGATCGCCTGGTATGAGGAATTTGTTTCAATGATAAACTCATCAGAGGATATCTTGATGAGTTATCAATTCCTATTTCTTCCATCAAGAGTTTGTGAACCCGATGCTTTCAACACTTTCATCAAAGGTGACATGATAGGTTTCCTCAACTTGTTGTCTCCTTGTATTAAAAACCCCAAGGCTTTAGAGATCGTGAGTAACCTAAGAAGTATCCATCATCGCCTTTAGCATCAAACTTGCCTAGATGATCCTTGTGATTATGAATAAACACAGACATCCAAACACATGAAAATAGTCGATGTCGAAGTCTACCTTTGAATATCTCATAAGGGTTTTATTATGTCTTTTGACAATGATTGACCTGCTTTGAGTATAACAGTCGCTTTTATCGCTTCACCCGTAAATGCTTGGAGAGGGTCGAGCCATTTAACATGGTTCTTGCAATTTCAATGAGAGTTCTATTTTTCCTTTCACCACCCCATTTTGTTCAGGGGTATAAGGAGATGAGAAATTTTGGGAGATTCCTTTCATCACGTAAACTCTCAAGCTCAAGATTTCTAAATTCAAGACCATTGTCGGCTCGATTTGTTTTATCAGTAATGTCATTTTGGTTTTCAATGTTCCCGATGAATGACATTATGGTATCACCGCCTCGACTTTTTTGAAAGAAAGTATACCCAAGTGTATCTTGAAAACTCGTCAACAATGACAAGTGTATACTTTTCATGCCGGATTGATCTAGGACCGATCGTCCAAAGAGATCCATATGCAAGAGGTGAAGGCGCTTTTGATTGAGAAGTTTTGTTTGGTTTTGAAAGATGCTCTTTATGTTTGCCTTTTCACAGCAGAGCATGGTTTATCTTTAGCAAAACTAGTGATGGTAAGCCAAGGACTTTGTTTTGTTTAGCCAAATTGTTGATGTTTTTGAAGTTTATGTGAAAGTCTCTTATGCCACACCCATTGATAGTTTCAAAGGGCTTTGGCAAAGAGACAGTTCCATCTTTAGAGAGGGTTGACATGTCAAGGACATATACATCGCCTCCTAGAGCAATCAACACAACTTCCTTGTTGGCATTAAAATGGTACCTTGCTTGTCATTGAATTGTACAATGTACTTAGCATCACATAGTCGATCGACATCGATGAGATTGTATTTGAGACCATTGACATAAGCGATCCTAGAGAAAACTATTCCATTGCGCCATCGAACCATAACCTTCAGGGGACATGATGAGTTATCACCAAATACTACCTTGGGTCCCGGTTCCTTTACATACTTGTGCAGATATTCCTTCACACCACCATGCTTCGAGCATCCACTGCCTAGATGCCGATAGGCTCCCCGGCATGCCTCGCACAAGTAGTAAACCGAATTAGTTTCTTCGTGACCCACTTACTAGTGGGCTTGGATCTCATGGTCTCTTTGAATTGAGCAATCGATTCATGGTCGGCCAGGAATGCACCGTGCTACCACAGTGTTTTGCATTTGGAGACCGAGGATGACTCAATGGATTTGGGTTGCTTTGAACTTCTCCTTGCATGAATAACATCGCTTATGCCGAGATGTCTTATGAGTCGTGTTACCGCAAATATCACAAAGAGATGTTCATAAGACAATCATCGTATGATGATCATTAAAGCCACAAAGTGAGGGCAAGGAGAAAAAGGTTTAGCTCTAGACTTTGAGTCGACTTGATGAAGAAGTGTACCGATGACCAACTTTGGTGTAGTTAGCTTTACCGAGAGAACTCACATATTGCAAGTGGTCGCTAGCTTCGTGATCATCCTTTTGCGCATCATACAAAAAGGATTCTATAACAGCTTGTCGTGGTATGACCGTATAGTGACACATATCACACTTCGCTTGTTTTTGGTGGAGGATTTTGACTTGGAGGAACTAGAGGAAGTCGACTTTGTTTCCTTGATTACTTCAGGACTTTTTCAATGGATTCCATTTTGTCGCTTAGCTTCCTCACAAGTTCACCAATTGTCGAACTGATCGCCTTCAGGGGGACAGAGGATGGAAGTTTCAAAAGGGTGGATTCTTCTTGAGTTGGTTTTGTTGGTCTCTTCAAAATGGTTCTACCAAGTCCGCACCTTTCTTTAGGAGAGTGTGGATTGTATTGAAGTGGAGTAAGCTCGAGCTAGGATCAAGACTCAAGAGGTTCCAAGGGTGGAAGTGGTGCTTGAGATTCATCTTCGCACTCGAGATGTGTTCAAGCACATCGGGCACATCCGAAGTCCAAGCATGCTCTTCGTAGCTTGACTCGTGCTCTAGAATCTTTCCGAGTCAAAGTTAGAAGCTTACTATCGATTAAGCCTTTCAATCCAATCACCGGGCTTGGGAATAGACAACATGTTGGTAATCATGCCACCGACACAAATGGTTTAGGACTCGGTCTTTGTTGTGAGAGTCGTGAGATGATGTTCACCTATGACTCTTTTTTGCTACCGGAGCACCCACAAGATCAAAGACCCTTGGATTTTTGGTGGTCCAACTATTAATGATTTCTTTTTCTTTCTTAAGTTCATCTTGAAGAGCCCGATTTCTTTTAACTAACTCAAGTGTTTTGAATTTGTAAGGTGATAGCCTCAAGCTTGTTTTGTTTTAACACAAGTAACTCATCCCTACACTTATTCAATTCAAAACTTAACTTGTTGTACTTAGAAAAAGATTGAGTCTTTGCTCTTCTACAAACTTAAGATCTACATTGATATAGTTCATATAGGATCGCCAATCGTAGTCATCATCCATAGAAAGTAGAATATTTACCTTCTTCATTGTGATGTTAACCCATTCTCCATTTCTCGCATGATTCTTTCCAACAAAGAAGCTTATCTTCCTCCGAGAGAGCCATCGTATACCGACATGCACCATTTCATCATCTCGATGAGACCGGCTCTTCATCCCAATGAAAGTTTCAAAGAACAAGACCTTTGTTCTTACCCCGCATGCATTGAACACTTTTTGGTTCCGAGGACTGCCTCAAGTAAAGCAAGCTTGGCTTTGATTTTCCTATACTTAGCTTCAAAATCAACTGCTTTGTTCTCGCCGATTTATTCGAAAGTTTTGATGAGACCGATAGATTTTAGGTTGAAATTTGCTAAAACCTAAGGACCGATTTGAACTTGATGGTCTCAGAAGAGGGTTCGTAAATTGTTTTAGAAAAATGCCTTTTGCAAATGACCTCTTTTGTGACACTTGAAGCATTCAAGGTCCTCGTTAGCTTTAGCAGAGAATAACCTTTGTTTCTTTTAATAAACCTTCGAGAGTTTGCAAGGAGTGCCCTTTCCCGAAATTCAACGCTCGTGTCATTCGTGTACTCCTCACTTGATCTCTCATCGTGCTCATCATCGAATTTTCTTGAAAATCTTGAACCACATTGTTAGAAAAGAAGGCGCTTGATATGGGTGAGGTGATGGTCGTGACTTCTTGACTTCCCGAGACTTCTTTAAGTCGTGGTAACGCCTATTGATGAGGTTTTCCTCATAGACTAATTTCCCATAAATTTCGTGGAGTTCAAGATTTTGAATGTGATTTGATTTCTAAGTCCCCGAGAGAAGTTCAACCATTTCTCGTGGAGACAATTAACAAAACCAACATTTATCTCATGCTTGGATAACTTAACACCGCCATTAGCCGCCTCATTTAAAAGAGTTTTGTAACGGTGTAAGTTTGAGAGAGTTTCGAGTCCCTAGCCCTCAAGGTATTGTACTCAAGTTTCGTGTCCATTATCCTGCTTTCCTTGGTATCCAAGGACCTTCATGGCTATGGACCAGGTCATCCTGTGTTTGCTTAGCAAGACATACCTAATGATCGACTCCATTATATCATCGTGAGACATGATATGATGATACTTTTGAGTCTTTGGTCCCGTTGACCACTCTCCTTTCATCCTCGAGTCCATCGAGCTTCGTGTTTGTCCAAACCTTCAGCAGCTTTGGGACAAATGGACCTCATTAATACATTTGATATAATAAGGTTCCATCCCAATCAAATAGCAAAGCATACGCTTTTTCCATTTGTTGAATTTGCCAACTTCAAGTCTAGGGCAACAAATTAATAAGCTCCACCCTTTTATCGACTAGTTGGGGTACATCAATTTCACCATAGGAATCCCGATTTAAAACGCTTTTAGAGCGGCAAAAAAGGTTTTATAATCACCTTGCTCGATACCACTTGTTGTTCCCTACTCACTATCGCTTAAAACAATTAAGTACTTAAAACAATTTTAATAGTGAAGTAATGACCGAAAGTAATGTAAGTAAACACACACAAAGTAATTTTCAACGCCATATTCTTATTAGAAATAATTCAAAGAATACGCTACCCAAGTACTTGAATAGTACTTGGGATTGAAATGACAAAGTTTGGGTGACTCTCTCTAAGCTCAGGCTAAGTCTAAGCACAACTCTTAGAACCCACCGAGCTAGCTCAAGGATAAAGTTAGATTGGAGGAGTGAAAAGTTGGCTTGTGTGTGTGTTTTTACAATTCACAAGCTTAAAACTTTTCACTCAATTCTCTTATGCTATTTATACAAGTATGATATTTAACTTTAACCTAGAAGACAAAACTCGATCACAAAGAATCACGAATATAGAAGTATTCGACATCGCTTGCTTTGCTATTTGTAGTCAAAGCGGCGAGTCTTCTTTCTTTAACAGGAATCGCCGCTTATAAAATGGGAAGATATGATCTTGATAGATTGAGACCGTGTAGACCGGATAAACACTGAGGGACTTAGTTTTATCTGGGCAAAGCTTTCCCGCCTAATCCAAATTTCATTCTTCGCCTTTAACGCCTTCAAGATCTTCCTTCGCTTGTCTTCGTGTTTAAGAGTTGGAGAGGAGTCGAGGGATTCAAAGTGAGTTATTGTCATCACCACCGAATCCACCATCTTCTTCTTGACTTAGTCTTCACCCATTAAGTCCCGCCTTGCCGAGTGGAGAGGCTTCATCATCGCCTCATACTAAGTATCTCGAAGATGGCTCACCGAGAGACTATGCGCTCAAGGACTGATTGTGTTTAATGGATTAAACACTTAGGATATTTTCTATTCAAATCCTAGATTAAGGGGTTTGGGTATTTATCGAACCCAACACCCCAATAAATCGGTCTTTGTCTCTCTTCTTGATTGACCGGTATGCGCACGGTCTGTTTCTACTCTTGATTGATTCCCTAAATCTATCGGTCTCTGTTTTCTCAGGTTCGAATCTTTTGGCTCTGATGCCACTGTTGGTCTTTCTTGTTTCTATGAACAATTGGATAATAGTCTACTATGTTTATTTTGAAAAGCAATCGTTAGTTTTTACAGACTTGGTTTACACGGGTATTTATAACCCATTAACCGACACTTACAAATAGACACAACGGTTCTAAACTACCGTAACCGAATAAACGGTTATTAACTTTATTCTTGTCATTCTAGGACCCTAAGCTAATAAACTTTACATACACGACTCTAAATACATAAACTATTTACACTACGACCCCTTAACATGGATTATTGAATTATCATCCAATAAGGATATACAATCTGAACGTTTACGAAAATGTTTTAAATGTTATTGATTTCTTTCATGAATGTTATAAGTTTCATTGGATGTGATGAAATTAGTTAATATATGTTAGATTAATTAGATTGATGCGGTATTATTTTGTTAGATTTCAAATTAATTTTTTAAAATCTATTTCTTCGCCTTTTGGTTTGACCTTAACATTTCAGAAGTTGCTGATATAAACCTCGGTTGGAACTCTTTATTTAATAAGAGTACGATGTCGCCCTACATATTTGAATAGAGTTTTTAACATGCTGCTGGCAAGACAGCAGTTATTATTAAAGACGGACCACGAAAAGACGTCCGACCCATATATTTTATTCGAAAAGATATTTTTGGTCCGGATGCCTTTTTTCGCGATCCCGCCGCCCTTATATATATAATACGCGCCCGCACACGTTAAAAAACCCTTTGAAATATCCAAGCAAAAGATACTTGAGTTTGCACAAATCAAATTTAAAACTATTCGTGCTGCTCAATTTATTTTTATTTTATTTATTTATTTTATATTTTTTTATATACATTTAAAAAAAAAAAAAATCTATTCGCAATAGAAAAACATGTTATATCAAACTGCATAAAGTTGTTTTTATTCATGTAGGGGTGTCAACAGGAACCCGACCCGAACCTGAACCCGATAAGGCTTATCGGGTCGGGTTGAATCGGGTTTAAAAAGCTTATCGGGCTGTTTTGACCCGAACCCGATAACCCGACATAGTTATCGGGTCGGGTTATTAACTATGTCGGGTTATGGTTGAATTATTTTTATTATCGGGTCAACCCGATAAGACCCGAATATTTTTTTCTATATACTTTTCCTTAAAATTTTGTAAAAACCACAAGTTTTTATAATTACTATTCTGTTTCGTTTTGATAATTACTATACTTATATTAGAAGGAATATACGTATAGTAATTATAAAGGGAATGGGTCATATACATTGGTAACAATGTGCATAATTTCTGAAAGTTACTGATGCATTAATCTCATTAATCTCTGAAAGTTGTATGTAATGCAACTACATATTTTGACCACTGGTTCAAATGAAGAGATTTAGTCATACTGTTCATTTGTTCAAATGCATGTAATGCAACTACATATTTTGACCACTGTCCTGTTTCTGTTTTTTTTTTTTTTTTTTTTCCTTACGAGAAGCTATTGTTTTATACAATTTCCTTCATGAAATTTGTCTATAAGTTTTCTTTTCACATGCCTATTTTAATGGTGTTATTTAGTTGTGTAAATTGTTAAATTAAAAACCATGAGGCTACTTAAGTAATCAAATAACTTTGAGCCTTAACTTATTTTATAGGTAAAATAAAACAATATAACCCGATTGACCCGAATCACCCGACCCGAAATAACCCGACCCGACAACAACCCGAACCCGATAACCCGATTACTTATCGGGTCGGTTGCGGGTCACTTTTCCAAAATAAAAAACCCGATTTAACCCGACCTGATAAACCCGATAACCCGAAAACCCGACCCGATAACACCCCTACATGTATATAAGTTGATGCATACATTGAGACTTCTTAAAAAGTGAAAGTCCATGCTATTCACGTTAAGTGTTGGAAGACATAAACTAGTTCTGCAGCTTAATCAGCAGTCCCTTGATCTTTGTCCTATTAAAGGGTCGCGGCTTAACAATACATACATTATTGAATGGATTAGACATTAATTGTAAATTTATAATTGTATGTTCTAGGCAGGCATATCATTAATCTATTCAGTTAGATGATATGAATGCCTAGAACATACAATTACAAAATTTTCACTCAAACAGAGAAATTTGGCATTTTTGTACACAGGGCAACCTCTTGGCTGTGATTCAAGTTTTCTCACTCAAACAAATAAATTTGGTATTTTTTGTATATTGGGTCAGGATGCAGTCAATTATGAGCGTTGAGACGCTCGTTTCGAAATTTTGGTCATTGTAGATCTATTCGTCCAGAACCCACCTCAGTGCCCTCATATCTTACTGTATTATTGTTCACATTCTTCCCCTTTTCAAATTCGGGATTTCATACGAGTCATGTTCATTTTATTCAGTGTTCTCACCCATTTTGGCTAATCGCGTAGATCTAATGGTTCCACTTCAATCAAGCCACCTCCGGCAAACAAACGATCAGCATTTTCTTTTTCAAACTCGTTATTACCACAAATGAAAAGTTTGTAAAATTAAACTATCCTTAGTTTCCGACGGCTGCAAACGAATCCGTAATTATAACCCTCAAAACTTTTCATTTGTTTTGAAGCATTTTCTTTCTCCGACGACACAAAAATGGATAAAAACGAATCCGTAATTATAACTCTCAAAACTTTAACCATGCATTCTAAAAATTTCATATGTTATCTTAGTTTTATGATACAAATGACATATTTCTCCATAAAACATGCGATAAGCAATATAATAAAGCATAGGTAATTTAATTATAATTGGCAGCCATAACATTACCCTTGCTAATAGAGGTAACATCTTTAATTTTGAAACCTTACAACAGTCGGAGAAACAAACTGAAATGTTGAATGAAGAAAACCCCAATAGAAAGCGTGAAAACAAACATTAAAGCATAGGTTCATATGAAAATTTTAAATCTTGTGTATTTTCTTCTTAAAGTAATCCAACTTTTCACGTACACTATGCAATCCTTATAGTGCTCTTCTTACCTGTTGATATCACCTCAGCTGAAACATCGAGGATTCCATTGGCATCTATGTTAAAACGCACCTTTACCTCCTGTTCATGTTTAGGGGCTACAGGAATACCATGAAGCTCGAAGGAGTCAAGCAAGATGTTTTCATTCGTTTTGCCACTCTCACCCTGATATACTTTGATTGGCATAGTTACTTGGTTGTCAACATGAAATACACTCCTTAACAGTGGGTATGGGTGTGTGCTTGGGAATCAAGACATCCATATCATCTCCACTAGAATCATCTCCTTTGATCCAAATGCCAAGTGAAAGTGGTGTTACATCTAAGAGTATCAAATCCCGCACACCTTCATTCCCTTTACCACCCAAACTTGCTGCCAACACTGCTGCACCATAAGCAACAGCTTCATCCGCTAATGCTCTTCAAAGTGGTTTCAGCAAAGAATTCCATCAGCATTTGTTGAACCTTGGGAACCGTGTTGACCCACCAACAATAACAACATCGTCAACATCGTTCTTATGCATTTTCCCATCTCTCAAACAACTCTTCACATGCTCAATGCACTTTTCAAAAAAACAACTATTTAGCTCCTCAAACTTTGCTCTAGAGAACTTAATCGAAAAATCAATTCCTTCATACAAGGAATCAACTTCAATTGCTGTTAAAGTTGTTGATGATAAATCCCTCTTTGCATTCTCACATGCCACTTTCAACTTCATCATTGCTTTTGAATTCTTACTCACATCCTTCTTTTCTTTCTTTTTGAACATTTCGACACAATAACTTACCATAGCCTTGTCAAAATCCTCGCCACCCAGATAAGTGTCACCGCCCACTGCTTTAACAGTAATGGTGCCATCCTTGGTGATATTGAGAAGAGACACATCAAACGTTCCTCCACCCATATCAAATATCAAGATAGTTTTCTCCTTAGGACAGTTTATATCAGCGCTCTTATCTAGACCATAGGCAATTGCTGCTGATGTTGGTTCATTAATCAAACGCATGACATTAAGGCCAGCCAACACACCCGCATCCTTGGTTGCTTGTCGTTGTTGGTCACTGAAATATGCAGGAACGGTAATCACAGCATTCGTAACTGTCGTTCCAAGGTATGCTTCAGCCGCTTCTTTGAGTTTCTTTAGAATCACAGCAGATATCTCTTCAGGTGAGAATCTCTTTTCTTCTTGAGACTCGTGTTCAAATACAATTATTGGCTTATCTCCAGATCCTTCAGTTACCTTAAAAGGCCATGACTCAATATCCTTCCTCACTCTACCATCACTGAATCTGGTTCCCATTAAACGTTTAACATCTGAAAATTATTAAACAAAACTGAAGTTTAAGGAAGTCCACATACTAAAAAACTGGATATCAAAAGACAATAAACATAGAATAATCTACAGACTTACCGAAAACAGTATTATTAGGGTTCCTGCGGATTTGATTTTTGGCAGCCTCGCCAACCATGAGTTGCGTGCCATTCCAAGCAACGCAGGATGGTGTAACCTTGTTACCTTGTTCATTAGGAATGATCTCAACACGGTTGTGCTTATCAAACCATGCAGCAACACACGAGTATGTTGTTCCAAGATCAATGCCGACTGCAGTTTCTCTAACTGTTCTCGACATATTGATTGAACTGTGATGAGCAAAAGTGTTATAAACTAAATTTTTAGGTTGTTTTTTGTTTTTGTTAAATATGATGTGCAAGGAAACCTAATAGACGCGGTCTTTGGTAAAGAATCAATTAGAAAATCTTATAAATTTAAACAGATTAAAAATGCTGTGATTAATAAGAAGAACAAGAACAACAAAGATATAGACATCTCACATTGGAGGGATACTTAATCTACAAAGATAGAGAGATAGTGAGGTAGAGAATTGAATAAGAAAACGGTAAGAATTTGGTCCACACATTTCAAACGGTATGATAAATTTAGATGAGATGATCTATTTCTTTTGTGCATCCGAAATGCATGGCCATGATTTCTTCTCACCTTTGTCGCTTCAATTTTACTTTATTCGATCCTTACTTTACAAAGATATACTTACAATATTAGATGATATGGAAACTGCTCCATATATATATATATATATATATATATATATATATATATATATATATATATATATATATATATATATATATATATATATATATATATATATATATATATATATATATATATATATATATAGGTGAAGTTAAAATAAAAAGACAAATATCCGTAAAAGAATAAAAGATTTTTTTTCAAAAAGTTCACTTAAAAATTCCCAAAAATCCCACAAGATCGGGTATGTTATGCATAAAACTTTTGTGAAAACATTTTTATAATTTTGAGTTTTGATACGCTTTTTTAATGCACAAAAACTAATTTTGATGCGCAAAAAATTTTGATGCACAAAATTTTTAACTTGTTTTAGTTTGATGCGCAATGTTATTTTGATGAAAAAGTCAAAAGAAGTTGGTGCAAAACCAATTTTTGATGCACAAAAACGATTTAATGCGAAACGATATTTTCATAATTTTTTTCGAAAAATATCCACTTTTAGAAAAAGTTTTTCACAACATTTTCATGCACCATCATACCCGATCTTGTGGGATTTTTGGGAATTTTTCGTGAACTTTTTTGAAAAAATCTTTTATCTTTTTACGATATTTGTCTTTTTATTTGATCTTTATCCTATATATATATATATATATATATATATATATATATATATATATATATATATATATATATATATATATATCCATTCCATATTTATATTTATAATACTTCCCTTTGATGTCCATGTGAAGATTATGTCTCGTTAAAACCTTACTAGATAAAACCCAGTGGGACAAAAATCTAGTAAAGGAAAAAGAGCAACGCGTATTTCCTTCCTCTAATGATCACATCACTCGCGCTTCGTAGTTGGCGCAACACAATATCATAAACCAACTTCATTAACATCAACGTAACAAGTGTCTTGATAGAATAATATTTCTGTATCTAGCATGAACAAATGTTCTACGCTTGTTATTCACATATCCATAAGGAATAAATATACGTCATACATACCATTCAAGTACACACTTGTACTTTATGTAAGAATGATATATTGAGAGAATAATACTGAGTTTATTGATCGATCCTTTGACAATCCCAAAACCGGGAATACATATAGGTCCCAAACCCTACAAAGACATGGGCTTGGGTACAAGTACATAAACATGGGCCTAATGTAAATACATAATACTAATGACTTCCTCAGCTTGAGCGGCGAATCGCGAAAGCTCAAACCGAGATTAAAGCTAATAAACAATAAACTAAAGCAAGTAAATACAACTAAACAAAGATGAGACAACGAAAGTTGGTTCTAAAACTTCAACCCCAAAGAACCTTCCAAACAACGTGTTTTTCCATAGAAAACATAAAGATACAATTTTTTTTTTTTTTTTTTTTTTTTTTTAGAAGTGAGATAGATAGGGAGAATGGAGTGAGGAGATGAGAAAGGTATGGTGAGAGGTAGTAGATTTTATTTATTATTATTATTATTTTTTAAACAATGTCCTGGAATCGATACCTGGATTCGACACCAACAAAAGTCGCCTTGAGAATTGATACCCGGATTCGATATAAAACAAAAGTCGCCTTGGGAATTGATACCTCGGATTCGACATAAAACAAAAGTCGCCTTGGGAATTTGTACCGGATTCGACATAAAACAAAAGTCGCCTTGGGAATTAATACCGGATTCGACATATAAATAACAATTTTTTTTTATTTTTTTAAATACTTTGTCGACAAAATAGGTCACACTTTATCAAAGTGAACCACTTGGTGCTTTTTTTTCATTTTATAAGACAATACACCCCACTTTGCTTTTCTTTATTCCTAACGTAAAACAAATAACAAAAACAACAACGATGATGACGACATCGAAATCTCTAAGAAGACCATCATCACGATCCATTACCATGACTATATGTTGATGCCAATGAATAACCGAAACCATCTAAACAACCACCAAATTCATACGGAATATCACCAAGACCACACAACCCCCGTGAGTATGTTCGGTTCTGGTTGGATCGGTAACGGAAGGAACGTGTTTAAGGTATAGAGAAGAGATCGAAGGAGCGAAGGAAGGTTCTGTAAGAAAGTAATAAATTGGCCTCCGAACCTCCGTGCGAGTAGCCGGCGGTCGAGGCGGCGTGGGAAGACTTTAGGTGTTGTGGATCTTAATGGCTCGATACCATGTAAGAATGATATATCAGAGAATAATACCGAGTTTATTGATCGATCCTTTGACAATCCCAAAACCGAATATATATAGGTCCCAAACCCTACAAAGACACGGGCTTGGGTACAAGTACATAAACATGGGCCTAATGTAAATACATAATACTAACACTTTATACATTACCAACAAATTCAAAGTAAATGATATATTATATTATGTATGACACTTTTAAGTAGATATTGTGATCATATCTTTATAAGTCAAAAGGGGTATCATGTGAATAGTCATCTACCCATATAAAAATATTTATCATATTTCTTTAGCTTTCATGATATATAAGGATTTCATCCTTAAAATGTTTAATTCCTAACTAAGATAAACTCCGTCTTTTATTTGAAATTTAGTTTCTAAGCATTCAATACCTTCATAAACTCTCAAGGAGTTTCATTGACATACCATGGTAAAGTTATAATAATAACGATTTCTCACTTATCGAGTTGAACACATACTTTTTATCAACATATACACCATGTACATTCAAATGTTGTTCTGACTTTACCCATATTGTAATAAAATAATATTATTTAATATAATATTATATTAATATAAATCGGTCATATGGGTGAAGTCGAACAAAATTCGAAAGCACGGGTATATATGTTGATAAAAAATATGTGTTTCAACTCGGTAAATTTGAGAAAGTACGTTGTTATTTTATGGCTTTTACCCGACATACCATAGTCAAATACAGATATTCTTATAAAATATCATGGGCAAACATAATATTTTCATGTCTTATTTTTACAAATATTGACTCAGGGCGATTGTAACAATTATGCTCATATTCCTTGATCTCATACAATATTGTAACAATTATGCTCATATTCCTTGATATCATACAATCATTTATTCGATTTGATCAAGTTGTATTATCAAGAATTATTCTTATATGTTTCAAGCATTTTAAATAACGAGACATGCTTCATTAATTTCGCTTTCGTAAAGACAAATATTTATCCAATAAGTATATACATTCATGTGTACGGACTTCAAGTCTTACATGTCTCATCACAAGAGACTCCAATCTTTCACTAGTTACTTGCGTATTTACATTATGGCCAATCATTTAAATGCGATTCTCGCAGAATTATTTTCAAGATCCTCACTGTTATTATGGCGCTATATTTAAATTCATTATCGTGTGCATCATTTGATGCAATAACCTATAGATGTCGATTCAATTCTTTTCGATTCCACACTTTACTAGACATTATATATCATTTATTGTGATCTCATAGTTTTAAATGTACATGATGTTCTTTTAGAATCCTCTTTGTCTAGTGGCTCAGTACGAGACTATTATGGGGTCTTTATACATCGATATGACCATCTTAACTTCTTGCTTCATTTATATATCATTTGAGAATCTTTATTTGGAATCGATTACTCAATCACGCAGTAGGCGTGCCATAGAATCATTACCAATCATTGGTTGTCCAGTTGGGACACATTTATAAGTTGGAGCATTAGCAACGTATAAAAGATCTAGTTATTCTGTTTAGGTCACCAAATATGCTGGTATTTTCTAGATCAGAAAAATGAATTATATTCTGAACTTCAAGTTCATATTCATTAGTGTTGTGAGGATCAATATTTACATTATTATAATTCATTCCAAATTCTTGTTGCTCATTCTCTTCCCCTGAATGAATAATATTTCTTAATATCCCATTTTGTGCGTTGTGGAGGATTCAATAGAATATAAACCACACAACTACATGACTCCTAGATAGGAGATATATGGTTCGTGACTGAAAAACCATTAAAATAGGGAGGAATCATTATAAATTTTGGCATGATGCGAATTCATGTACTATCATTTAAAATAACAAGCCCCATAAACTATCAACTTTGCTCTTATAATTATTGGATTCATAATCAATTGAAAAACGTTTATAAAAGCTTCAACAAAATCAATTTGATTAGAACATGAGCTACAAATGTTCAACACCCTCTTCAATAATTACTAAATACTTGGAATTAATCACCACAATTTTCAAAGATATAATATGGAATAATGTGGTAGCATTCTTATAAGAGGATTCACTAATTACACTAACTTCACGTTGCGTCTTTATGATCATTTTGACGATGCATCGACTTTAAAATAAAAATGATCTATATGGCACTTGTATAGGCCTACAAATATCTCTGTTGGGATCGCTCTTAACATGTAAATGGAACAACATTTACGGGATTACATTAGTTATCTTGTTAAGCCGAAACACATGGACTAGTTATGTAATATTATAATAGTTAAGCTTGCGTTAGGCTATATATACCCTCCTAGACTTCACTAGGAGGGTGAGACTTAGTGTGTGACTTTCATCTTTCATATTATCAATAAACACATAGTTTTCCCTTCTCTCTCTCTCTAACCATGGATATCATTTACTTTCATTTACTAAGACCTCCCGAATCACATAACCAACCTAAATATACGATCCAACAAGTGGCATCGGAGCCAAGGTTACTTAGTATGGTTGATTTTTGTGGTGTTATCTTGTCAAAATTGTACCTTTATGTAGCTCGCATTTGTTTTTTTAGGCTGTTTATCACTGTTTATGCGGGCCAAATCTGTACTATCTTTTGTGGTTAGCAGTTTGGGTATAACAGTTTTATACATAACTCTTTTATGCATCAAAGTTGTCAAAGTCTATACCTTTTTTATATGCAGATTTGATTTATGGCTACTTGTGGTATTTTTAGTCCATGTTAACAGCCTTTACATCATTTTGTGACTATTTTACCCAACCGGTGACGATATTGTGGTCAACACATGGTCAAATAACTGGTCGGAAGGGTGTTTAGTCGGACTTCTGGGTTTATATGAAGGTGGTTATGAAGAGTTTCAAATATGTCACAAAAACCTAAACTTTCGAATAACTTGTAAAGTTATTCAAAATGGCAACCCTAAACTTTCTAATAACTTGTAAATTTATTCAAAAACCCGCAACTTTCGAACTAGTCTTTTCAAAAAAACTTTCGAGCAAGATTTCAAGCAAACTTTCGAGCAAGTATTTTGACTTGTTTTCGAGTAACTTACTCGAAAGTTGGCTAAAATAAAGTAAATAGAAGAAGATCAAGATGAAGGCCACGTTGATCAAAACATAATACCTTGAAACATTGACCTCAGTCATTAACATCATCAGTCTAGCCTTGTGCGAAAAATAAAATAAATCGAGGAAGGAAGAAATCATCATAGCCTTGAGAAATTCAAAAATCATAACCAAATCCTACAACTAGACACTACCACAAACCCTCACATCACTCCTCAACACTCATCATCATTACAAGACTCAGATAACTCAAACTAAAACAATTAACAAGATCTCAGTCCTTTTCATTTTCGTGTAGCAACATAGCTTATCAGTACTCAAATGTCCAATAACACGAAAAATGAAACACACATCATAGATCTTACTGTGTTGAACAAGAATGAAATACAAATGAAAATTAAAAGTAAGGATCCCAGTTCAAATCTCTTTGTAATTAAATATTCATCCAAAGACAATTGTGAAAGAGAGATAAACCATCATAGATATTGTAGAAGATATACTCCTATTCAATATTTGACTATTAAAGAATGAGTTATAACATAAAGGTTATACCCGTCTCTTTATGGATCATGATATTTTGCATCAAAGTTACAAAAGTAGTGTTGTACGTCTTTCAATTATCATGATTTCTTTGATTGTGAGTGTGAAGTGTGAGCATGTGGTTATGAATTGACATCTCATTGGCCATCATTTGCAATTGTCGGAGATTCCTACAAACAACAGTTAGCAATAAACAAACGTATCTTTGTTCACTTTCATTGAATAGGGTTGCAAGAACCACTTCCCCTCGCTGATCAAGATACATACCGCTCGTGATCGTAGAATTCCGAAGAATCTCCTTGACAGGGTTTCACAGTTGTACTAGCTGTTCTCAAACCGAAGCATCTTAAAGTAGACAAAACGGAGTGAATGAACCAGCCAATTGGGATTCACTGATTAATGAGAAATTGATTTGAAAAACAGTCGGGTATTGCTGGATAAAGAGATTTTGCAATATGATGAAAGTTTTATGAGCAACATCAAGTTTTAATCACAAAATACTTTTTTTTGAAAATTTAAGCATAGTCGATGTGCTCGAAAACAATTATTGAGCACATCGAAGGGTTTTTTCAAAAGCATCCATCAATTCATTTACTGGAATAAGGTTTATTCAAATGCGAATCGCCCAATTTTTGTTTTCCAGTTGTCACAAGTTTGATCCATGAAGGATCTCACATGTCACCCACCAAGAGCTTGTTTTATGTTGGCTCTAGAAGATTTCCATCTTCATTGTGAATACTTTACGTATCACTCGGATGTTCTGGCAATACCACGAGAATAATGTGCAGGACTCTTAATGTATATTTTTCTTGCTTTTCACGGTGTATGAAACAACAAACACATTGGAAGTGTGTCCTGATGAGATTTGTGGATGATCTCTTGGCTCTAGACTTAATAGTGAACTTTGTTTTTCCTGTGCGTAGACTAAGGAGGGGTCTCCTGCTTCAATATCAACCATCTCTAAGAGATAAGTCGATAGATTACACTGGTTCCCCGTGAGAATGAAACAAGTCCTTTTAAGAGAATTTGAGTGGCTGGAAGTTTGTGCAGTGCGTCACTGGGTCCATGAAGTCTTGTCTTCAATACCGAGATTACCTTTGTAACCACCAGTAGCGTATGAATTAAACCTGGTTTCTGCCCTAAGGTTGAATATTTGGAGGGCTATTTCTTTTCACCCTTTCTCTTTATATTTCTTTTTCATTCTTCAACCCGTTCAGCGCTTATCGATACTTCATCACTATTACCTTGTTGGGTTTGTTCTAGTACTAGCTCCATCTCAGTCAGCACTCTTCCCTTATTCTCACTTTTCTCTTTTTATAAGAACACCTAAGGACTTCTACACTAGCTAGTAGATTGTCCCTGGGTAGATCCCTCCGGCTCTGGCGGGATCGTGGGAACGAATACCTAACATTATCATCCTTATAACTCTAGTACAGTAAATGCAAGGTCAGTTATGTGTGTAGAATCCAAGATCTGGACTCAACTACGGTATGAGTGATATCAATCGATTGAATGAAAACAGCGGAATAATGATAACACAATCAACATCACTAATAAGTTTTTCTTTATTGAATAGAAAAACTACTACAACTATTACTAATCTTGTGTCTAGACTCTCATTAGGAGATCAATACTATGAAATGAATGAAAAGGATTAATGAAAGGGATAATAAATCCTAGATGCCTACCCTATTTATATAGTAGAGGGAGGTTACACAAAAACCCTAAACATAGCTTACTAGAAAAGCTACTATTAAATATTACTATTTAGACCCTCATTGTTTCTTCTTTCTTCATTCTTGCTCGTGAGTTCTGCAATTCCTAACAATCTTCCCCTAAATTGGAATTTGACTAGGTTAAGTTCCAGTTTCTTGATAGTACAAAACAACCTGTATGAAGAAACAATGCTAAAATATGCCATCACAATAATAAGCTGCACACTATGAATCTTCTTCCCCTTTTTCTAATAGGGGTCATGTGCAACTCGTAGACGCTTCCCCTCAAGTGATGCATGTAGATGGTAAGTAAATAAGCTTCCCCTTAAAATATACTAACCATCTTTTTTTTAATCACAAAGAAAAAGAACTAATACAATTTTATTTTTATTTTATTTTTTTATTATTATTTTTTACATCTAAACAGAAAGAAATAAAGCGTAACAGCAGAGAAGTCAAATCAGCAGCAAAATAATCCACCAGTAGGAATGGAGAACCAATAGGAACACCAACGCATGCGTCTTATATCTTGTACTATCCACATGACTCAAAATCTTGATAAATCCTCAATTAATATGAGACACTGAGCACAATAACGTGACTCCTTAAAGAGATAGCAAATTTGAGCATTAAGCACTTTGAATCTGTAGATCACTCCCTTCACTAACACTGAGCACTACAACGTAACTCCTTAAAGTGTTAGCAAAATGTGCGCATTAAGTACCTTTAGTCTATAGATCTCACCCCTTCATTTATCAAGTCTTTGTCACATCATTAAAGTATGAACAAGTTACCTCAAAAGTGTTCCTGCTCACTTTGAGATATGATAAGACACGCACCTGATCAACCAAGAGAACCCGTGAATAACCAAGAAGAATCGATCAACAGGCCAATATCAAGAGGGAACCGATCAAGAAGAACCGATACTACCAAAGAGAAACCAACAAGAGAAACCAATACGAATCAAAATATCCAGCCATTAGAAATATCAAATCAAGCCGAAAGTATGTTAATTACTAGGGTTCATCGTTGAATCAAAAATTCAACTCACCAAGACTAGTAAAACATTAGAAGACCAACTGTCAAGACCTGAATTAGCATGTACAACAATCGATCATGAACAGTATAAAATTTAGAAGGCCAAAAATAAGTTCCCACGCTGACAGTACGAACATAAATCGACCGAAATTAACCTCATTGGAAGCAGTACACACTTATGAAATCAGTAGAAATATTCAACATAGCCACTGACCAATCATGTGATCACCAAAGTCAGACACATGGGACCAATGAAATCAAATAAATATAGCCACTGATATCAAAACCAAATCAGTAGAAACCACCAATACCAAAGTGGGTCTAATCTCTCGTTTGACCAGTCAATGTTATCACACTAATATACAATCATGGACCAATCAAAATGCAAGACCATCGTAACAACCATGTACCTCATAACAGCGAATCCCATCACTAGTACTAACCCACCAATAAGAATAATGCATCAGTAGGAACCAAATGAAATCAGTAGGAATGACAACAAGTGTGTTGGGACCATCAACAAATGAAACCTCACGTGACCATAGCCAAATAATAGAATGGGATGTACTATTCCCACCCTCCCTACTAGGGAGGGTTTGTACTTTTATTCCCCTTGTCCCTCTATTTGTTTCAAGACAACACGCTTTCGTCGGTTCGTTCAGATTTGACAGCTTTTAAGCATTTGACTTATTAAACTTTATATTTTCTGTTCCGCATTTTCAGGTTTATAGTTTTTTGATATAAAAAAAAATTATAAAAATAAAAAAAAAATAAATAAATAAAATGCAAAAAAGTAGGGAGGGTGGAAATATAAGAATTAGGGGGTAGGAATATCTTGTCCCTAATAGAATATATACCCATGTGAACCATCAGTAGCAACAAGTAGTATAAGGCTTGAAGGTCTACGAGAGCCAATCATAAATCAAGACTACCATAACTATCATACAACTCATAACATTGAATCAAATCACAAAGTAAAATATACTTTATGATACATTCAATGTCAGCAGAAGCAATCCGTATGCCACCGACCAATGGGGACCACCAGCATCATCCATAAAATTGACCGACCCATATGTGTTCAAATATCATGTGACAAAATCAATGATAGTATCAACTTTTTTGAGACCAATATCCAAACGTAAATTAATTCTTGGAGCGTTACCAACATTAAAAATAAAAGATCAGTACCAACCAAGATAATACGAATGGAAATAATCACCACACGCCTACCAATCAAAGATAAATACAAAAAATATTAATTCATACCAACCAATTAAATGCGCTGCAACCATATTGACGACACCCAAACACAGATCTACTCATCCCGTTTGCTGCCTCTTTTTTTTGTCTGCTGCCATTGATCAATTAGGGTATAACCCTAATTAGAGGAAAAGCTTATAAACCCTAGATTGAGAGCCATGAGGCTCTGATACCAACAGTAGAATCCAAGATCTGGACTCAACTAGGGTATGAGTGATATCAATTGATTGAATGAAAATAGCAAAATAATGATAAAACAATCAAAATAACTAATAAGGTTTTCTTTATTGAATAGAAAAACTACTACAACTATTACTAATGTACACACGCTATAATCGTGTGTCTAGACTCTCATTACGAGATCAATACTATGAAATGAATGAAAAGGATTAATGAAAGGGATAATAAACCCTAGATGCCTACCCTTTTTATATAGTAGAGGGAGGTTACACAAAAACCCTAAACATAGCTTACTTGAAAAGCTACTATTAAATATTACTATTAAGACCCTCATTGTTTCTTCTTTCTTCATTCTTACTCGTGAGTTCTGCAATTCCCAACAATGTGGTACTGTTTTCTCCACCTTGAAACCAATTAAAAATCAATCAAGGTACTTGTGATATTTGATATTAAAGCATTTGTGCCTCAATTGTTTTTGATCATTCAGAAATGCTCCCCCTCAACATCTGCATCGGTATTCAAAATTGTTTAGCACATGGAGTGAGGAGTGCCTATGTGAGCCTTAAACAATCACATTTTTATCAGTTCTACTATTTAAATCACATTCTCTCCCCCGATCAAAAATTTCAAACCTTTTGAGATTTGTGATCTCAATTGATTAAAATAAGTTAAGAAAATTTGAGAGAAAATGTGGTCTGATTTAATATATACTGATAAAGGAACATTATAACGCTCCCCTCAATCTATGAGGGAGAATGTTAGTGTCAGGTTTGATAAATTTGAAAGATTTTTGAATATTATGATAAATTTGAAAGATTTTTGAATATTTTAAAAGATCATGCACTGACACATAACAACAAATATTATTCACTACTTATAATGTACAAAGAAAAAGAGACTCGTTTGATGATATAAAATTTGAAAATATATAATTTGAAATCACTCTCCCCTTCAATCGATGACCCGTTTTCTATTAAAAGAGTTGTAGTCATTGATTGAGTGACAAATTTTATGAAAAATTTAAGTCCGATTGATTTTCAAAAAATTTAAGACCGATTGATTTTCAAACAATATGTTACTACTATGTGAGACACAAATACTCTCCTGAATAATCATAGATGGAAAAATATTTGTATAAGAACAACTGTCTTTTTGGCGACTTGCTTTCCTCATTTTGAAAAGCGGGTTGCATATCTGAAATGATAGCAAGTCATGTAGGCATGTTTTGAAAAATGTTTGAACTTCTATTCGAATTTCATTTAAAGACCCGTGTCATTATTGAATGACATTTCTTGAAAAACTATTTTTGGTATTTTAAATTTTTCTGATTTTTATGATTTTTGTTGGTTTTATATTTTTCTATTTTTGTTTTTGGTTTAAACTATGTACAAATGATACATGAAGCAACTCCATTACTCCTCATTCTCTTCTTGAAGACGTTTGAGTGTTTCTGGCTTTAGACTCTTCATACCAAGTTGCGGGAGAATAAATTGAAACCGTTCTCTTGGAAGAGCTTTAGTGAAGATATCTGCTAGCTGGTACTCAGTCCTTACGAAGTAGAGTTAAACCACAGTGTTCTCAACTTATTCCCTGATGAAGTGATGTCGGATATCGATGTGCTTTGATCGAGAGTTCTAGACTTATTGCAGTAAAGAGCTATGGCACTTTTGTTGTCACAATACACAGAGGAATCTTGTTATATGCAAAGCCATAGTCCAAGAGTTGAGATCTCATCCATAAGATTTGATCACAACAAGAAGACATGGAAATGTATTCTACCTCTATGGAAGATGTGGATGTACTCATTTGCTTCTTTGAAGACCAGCTCACTAATTTATCTCCTAGAAATTAAGCACCTCCCGATGTACTTCAACGTGTATCTTGACACCCTGCATGGTCAGCATCTGCATAGGCTGTTAGTGCCATGGCGGTGTCCTTGGGATACCAGGGTCCCATATTAATGATTCCTTGGAGATACCGAAAGACCCGCTTTACCACTTCAAGGTGCTTTTTGGTAAGCTTTGCTTGATACCGAGCAAACATGCATACGGCGAATAGAATATCTAGTTTAATGGCAGTGAGATACAACAGGGATCCAATCATACTATGGAACTTAATTTGATCAACCGGGATCCCAGAGAGGTCCTCATCCAGTATTGTTCCCTCCACCATAGGAGTGTTAACTGGGTCAATTGAATCAAATCCAAATTTTTTTAGAATTTCATTAGCATATTTAGATTGATTTATAAAGCCTCCGGGACTATTGTGGAAGACGAAGATGATATTGATTATGATGACCACGTTCCTCATGATTTAGCACCTGATGATGATGATGACCATGAGAATGAAGATGATGAAGCTGACAGTACTAATAATGTTGAATTTTATGTTGATGAAGTGGGAGATTAATCTCAACTTGTAATTTGTAGAACAACACTTAATTATTTGAATGAAATTGTTATCGAGTGGTTAAATGTGTTTATTTTTTTGTTTATTTATTTATTTAATTATTATAATTATCTTGTTGATATATATATATATATATATATATATATATATATATGTGTGTGTGTGTGTGTGTGTGTGTGTGTGTGTTTCTTCACTAATTTCTATGTTCTTTTTATAGATGGCGATGTTGTAGCTAGGTCTCACGGTGGCGATGGAGGTAATTCGCCACCGTGGTCCCCGAGGAGGATAGACACCAATTGCCGCCGTAAATTTCTCAATTATTTTTAACTAAACCGTATTTGATTACATGTTATTTTAAATTGATAACTTGTTATTTTATGTCATCATCACTTGAATTTGATTACTTGTAGGCTCTAAATTCAAAGCTGCCAATCTAAACGCCAAAATTGGGAAAGGCGGGAAGGTGGTACGCGATCCCACTAAGAACACGGCACTCAAGGCGAAGGTGGCACTGGATCGTCGTCTCGATCGATTTTCGGGTCAGCCAGGAGGGTTTTTATACAACGTGGGCCCTCACACTTCTTGGTTCTCCAACTATGTTGGGAGGTGTTATGGGACTCGATTCCCATGTTTTGCGATTCATGGGCTATGTTCCTAAACCGCCAAGGCCCACATCCATGACCAAATACACGTAAGTTTTTTAACCTTTATTTTTAATTATTTTGTTTATTTATTCAAATGTGTTTATTTATTCAAACTTGTTTGTTTATTTAAATTTGTATATTTTTTATTTATATTTTATTGCAAAGACTACTTTGATCTCGACCCACACATTGTCGGCTCGAATGGAGACAAGATTGTTGACAACATCGAGTATTATCTCCAAAAAAAATACGATGACAACAAATATAGATACAAAAAAGATCACTTTACTAAGAAGTGGGGTGGAGAGGATTGAGGAGATCAAACAACGTCCGCGAACAAGACGCAAGAGGATTGGGATGCGTTGGTAAATTTCGATCGACACTTTATAATTATAATAATTATCATTATCATTGTTGTTGTTGTTGTTAATAATAATAATAATAAAATAATAATAATAATAATAATAATAATAATAATAATAATAATAATAATAATAATAATAATAATAATAATATAATAATAATAATAATAATAATAAGGAAAATTAGTCAATAGACCGCATACCGAGGCTTATCACTTTCCGGACCACGACTTTGCCGAATGAAAATGGACCATTGCTCAAATGATTTCGGTATCCAACCATGGGGTGCCATGTGTCCGACAAAGGTATGACAAGCACGATTTTGAGAGTATATGTCATGTATTGTAAGGTATTGTTTTTGGGCAACCAAATTGTATTTTCGGGCAACTATATAATATTGGACAACTTGTATTTATACACGAGGATAATATGGTCATTTTACACCGGTTGTATTATAAAACTAATAATAATAACGCACAACATCACGCAGACACACACAATCAAACATCTTCTTGTACAATTTCTAACAAACTTCTTACAATTAAACGCCTTCTTCTACATCACGCACACACTCACAAACCACATCTTATTCACGTAACCTCTAACTCCCTAATTAATTTTATCAGATAATTACGTATGACAAAATTAAAGTTGTACAATTGTAAAATCGCAGCTCGCTTCTACATTGAAGTTGTTGCCGGATATTAAACTATGTTTGTCAAAGAACGAAAATCGAGAAAGGTTGTTCGTGCAAACAATATTTGTTCCGTGGTTGGATATAAAGTCGTGCGAGAATGACCGCTTTCCGATGCATTATGTTTTGCAACACTGTATATGTTTCTAACATCTCCGATTCCCTCCACTAAAATTCCAAATTGGGGATCATTCGTTAAGGTTTGGCCGAAAGTATTTTGTCGACAATGTGGTTTCGATTTGGCAAAGTTTTAAAACCTATTAAACCATCTAGCGATTTTTCGATAGTGCATTTCCTTAAAAGAAGAGTAATGGTATAACAAATGTACATGCAATTGATCTTTGGAACTTGTTAATGACGAAAAAAGGATGGGAAAAGGTGGTTATCTCTTCTCGATGAGGATGTTGTTAGGGTGTGTCTACCGGTAGTCGCAGAGTCGGTGTTTATGGAAAAGAAGACCTGAATTGCGCCCATAATCACTTATTGTCCTTGGTTGATGATTTTGAAGCCTCGAATGTATTTCCTTGTGGTGAATATATGTGGTATAAATTTTATCAAAGGATCACAATATTGTTCATATTCACGTAAAAGATCATCTGTTAAAATTGAAAACCCAAAGTTCAAAGGCCACATACAATCTATACGGGTTCGCTTGGGCTTTCAAGGTTTGAATTCTCTGTAGTTTGCTTTTGATTCTATTTTGTTGTGCTATTACTTATTCATTTCAAAAGTACCTAAAATTAATGTTGTTGTTTTATTGTTATGAAATCATGGTGTTTTGTTATGTATACAAGTAATATAAATGTTACCCGTAATTTAGATAACAAAAATGTTATAACACATTTTACTTTGTGATTTATTTTTTAAATTGTAACCATAAAGGTCTTGTTTCATCCTAAATAGGTGACCTTTACTTTGGTAAACCTTGAAACATTTTCAAACACGATAGCTGCATAAGTACACGTTTTAAAGATGACAGTTGTGGCTATTACAGATTTAGATTTTGAGACTTATCCTAAAAGCTCACGCTTGGTGGGTGAAATACAATAAGATCATTCCACGTGGTCTTGCTTGGTCGACTTTCAAAGTTTCGGAAACCGATCGTTGTAACCTCTTTGGACCGGTATGCATCACATGCCTTAAATTGTCAATTCCCACCAACTTGTATCCGAATTTGTTCATAGTATATGAGTAATTTTATTTTATTTATTTTGTTTTTTTATTAATTTTTGTTGTTGTTGTTAGGATTCAACTCCCATTGTCGAACTTTCTACAACACGTTTAAATGAAGCAATCTGTGGTGTATTGCCGTACCAATTTATAGATGGTTTGTATGTTCCGAGATAGCCGATGGTTACAAGATCGCAGAGCATTCGAATGAATTCATGGACGATTTCAATTTAAACTTGTGCATGGACGATTTCAATTTAATTGTTGCACTATAACTACTCATTCGACTGGGGTCTATTTCGTGAGTTACCGGATTTGGAAAAAAGTTTTGATGATAGAAAACGGCATTCATTCGGGTCAAGCACACCTTTTGTACTTGATGTGTTTATGACCGTGAAAAGGTGACTTTCAAAAGTACAAAGAACTATTGGGTCTTAATAATTATGTCTTTGTCATGATCCCTAACATACTAAAAGTTGTGCCACCACAAACGACCCAGACGTTACTCCCGATGATCCAAGGTTTGTATTTACTTTTCGCCACCTCCAATGTTTATACCAAACTCAATAATCATTCGTGTCCACACTTATATCAAACATTGGTTGATACAGCCACGCCGTCTCATATTGTAGGCCCTAACGGGATAAGGTTGTCCATGACCATGCAACGAATATTGACAATGATGATGGGTTTAAAGAAACGCAACCATGTAACCTGGTATGCTTGTTGAAGGTTGTGCCATGACCCAAAAATGTCCTGTTATGGAATATGGAGGTGAAAGTAGTACTTCAACTTCCACCATTGCACCTAAAGAGGAAAATAAAATACCCGTGACCCCATTATTGTACGTTATATTTCAGCTAGCTTAAATATCACTATAGCATACGTCCCTACTTATGTATATATATTTAAAATTCAATAGAACCGGATTGTGGTAATGACCGGTCGTCTTACATAAACGATGAAAAGTTTCGGTGATAATTTCTAGATGCAATGGATTGTAATAACGAATAGCAAGATGTGGTTCGTAAACAATTGGCTTTCCAACCTCGAACCCGTTAGCAATATTGATTGCGGTGCATGTAAGTAGGAACACCCACCAACAAAGCTCATGAGGTATCTACATTCTCTCAGAAACATCGCCGATAAATAAAATAGTTTAATGTCTCGCTTTTGTAACATACTATATTCTCAAATGTTAGTTTAAAGACAACAACCCGCCATATGTAAATGTGGTTGGCAAAATGACACCTGCTTCCTCCCAACATAATGTCAACAAAAGCGCCGATACAAAATTGTGTCTTCCGCCTTTAGATTTAATGGATTGTGATGATCAACAATGGATGTGGTTGACAAAAATTTGTTTGTTGGACTTGAATCCAAGAATAATGATGTTGCCGTGGTTAGCCTAGAAGATACACCAACAAAGAAAGACGTGAAGGCCCCGAATCTCGTGTTAAACCCAAGAAAGTGTCATTTACAAATGTGGTAGGTCCTAATAACAAACCTCATTTGGAAGATCTTTTCTCCGATATGAATACGAACAAAAGAAAAAGAGTAAAATTGAACGACAACCTCGAAAGAAGGCGACTGTATAAACTTACGCGACGTTGTTTGGGTCTCATCAATTGTAAAATGGGTATCAAAACATCACCTACTCCTTGCCGCCGTGTTACAAGATCGCAGGTGTCATTAACGAGGCTATTATCCCGCCCGCTTCGTATGTACATCACCTTATTAAATTGTAATCGAAAAGAATCTCTTTTTTTTTTTTTTTTTTTTCGCTTATCTTTCAACTTTGTTTTCGTGAAACATCCGAAACCCCGTAACGTGTCCGCTTAGTCGATTCTATTCGCCCACAATTGAACCGCTTTGTAGAGGTAGGTTCTTGTTTGTTAATCCAATAACATCATTATCATTGTGTGTATGTTATTGAATATATTTATTTTTAGGAACTTTTACGACACCAAATGCAACAAGAAGAAGGTTATCGCTCCTCGATTACCTTCGCAAGTATTTGAAGCTTAAAGAACCATTACTTTATAGGTTTCCTTGGGGCTCCGGCGGTTATTGCTTATAGGAATTTTTGGGTAGCCTTTGGCATATGTTGAAGATCGCACCGGGTGGTTTAATGAGTTAGTGAGTAAACCCGATGCCTAGCGGTTCATCGCACTTGTTTATTATTTTGTTTTGTTACTTATGAAACGAATGTTTACGCTTTGATTTGCTTTATCCGTCTGCAAAGACTTGGATGCATGGGTTGAATTGATGTGGTTGTTTAGACCACCGATGCATATTGGGCTTTGGCGGGTGTACTTTTGCAATCAAATCCTAGGTGGCAACATGCCTACCACTTATTCGATGGCACAACATACCCCGTGGTTTGGCGAGATGTTGCAAAGGTCTTTTGCGAGACTCTTACCGACATATACCATTATCGTATAAACGAATTATAATATCCTGCATTTTTAAATATATCGTGTATTTTCCCATGAATGAAAGTACAAAACACTGGTACTCTGTGAGCTCCATATCCGCATTGTGAGTTGTTTACATTTATGACTCTCTTGGGTCAAGATCGGAGGTGAACGGTGGTTGCGAGGTTCCAAGAGAAAGTTACAAACACAATTTTAAATCGCACTCTAACAAACGCCTGGGTATCGCATAGTAAGGGCATATCAACGGGGATTATAAAATCACATACAAGTGTCCAAAAGTACCAAAACAATCGAGTTGTATGGTGATCATGAGTATGGGTGTGCATTATTTTGTACAGATTGTTCGTAACCACCTGAAGTAGACGACTCTTCAAACAACTTTTAGCTTACCGTGAACGGATGCTTGAATACTTCCGAAGCACAAGGTTGAATACATAATAGGATAGCGGTCTTTCGTTACTATTCTTAATGTCCGTTGACCCATAATTATTGTCTAATGTTGACATGTGAAGTATTTTTCTTTCAACGATATCGTAGGTATTTTTACTTCTATTATATATTAGTCGATTATTATAATATTTTTTTAACTCAACGGTATTTCTTTAGTTAATACCCGTGCACATATACAAAAAATCCTATGCTTTGCAAACCACTTCTATATATTATGGGTTATGTATACTTTATTAATTTATTTGGTATATACTAGCAGAATTTAACATTTGGTTGCCCTATAGTACATTACGGTACATGTCCTTAAATGTCTTTATCCTAATCTTTCGCTTTTGTTTAACAAAATGTCTCGACTATATCCCACCGATGTTCAACTAGATATCATTCGCAGCTACCTCCTAAGTCTATACTCCACCACGTAGTGTTTGCAAGTTATGGGAGGCTAGTATAGATTGTGGTTTTTCATCTCTAATTACGGTGTTCGTCGAACGATGAGTGTTTTTTACGCTAACATTTGATCGTGGTCACAAAGGTTTTATGTTAGCTTTTAATGAACAAATGACCGCTACGGTACTTCCTACTGATTTAATGCTTTCATCTATGATTGCAGCTTGGCAATTCTCATGGTCTTCGTGTTTTGTTTATGGCTCTAATCTAATGTCCGTTATTTG
The DNA here is from genome assembly GCA_022545495.1 of Chrysanthemum lavandulifolium. NCBI lineage: Eukaryota > Viridiplantae > Streptophyta > Magnoliopsida > Asterales > Asteraceae > Chrysanthemum > Chrysanthemum lavandulifolium. The sequence goes on from CM040245.1 coordinate 214,949,607, forward strand.
GAACCCGACAATCCAAAAATCACTTGCAGACATGTCCCGCTTTACACGCATCAAATTGAATGTAAAAGATTTGTTTTGGTTTTGCGGTCCGTCTCGACACTCTTTACCCGACGATCGTGAAGGTCTCCTATCCTGCTTTCCAAAGTGGTTTCGGTATGTTTCATTTTTCTTTCAACTCGTTAAGGTGGACATGCCTTGAAATTTTCCACCCTCGTGAAACTATCAAATTGAAACGCCAAAGTCGTGCGCTTGTTGGTCATTTTATCTATTGACAGGAGTGAAAAGTTAACTAATGAGGACGGTGTTACATACAAGATTTATATGTTGATTTCGTTTGATTTGGTAACCAACCAATTTAAAGTTATAGACCTACCACATATTTAAAAAAAATAAACTCCCAGTTCCATTCTATGTTTTCGATCTTGGAACCTCTCTAGTGATTTCTGGTATGATCATTGATGAAGATATGCCATTGTTTTGTGGATGGGTGTTGGACGTGAATGGTTTTGCCATAAGATCATTTAGAAGCCTCTTTGCCATCCCTACCCTATTATCTCGCTCGCTTGCTTGGGTTTACAAAGGATCGTGCCCAATAGTGGAAGCGTACACCGCAACCATTTGGGTCACTCGCTATTCTCGTACAACAAAGAACTTGAATTATTTGTCAAGATGGGAATTTTAGGAGATACGGGATCTTTCTACATCGCCCATACAAAGAATCTCTTCTTTGTTAAATCATACAGATCAGGTCGCTTATAGTATGTTTTATTTATAACTTACCATTCTATTCATGTTCCTTTTAAACATTATCATTTGATTTGGTTAATGATATATCAATGCCATTTCCAACAGTGTTTGTTCGGTCAAGTTACGATCAAAGCTAAATGGGAATGAAGGTTTGTGGTTTTAGTACTGACCGCGTGGAAGGAAGCATTGACCGTTTAGATTTTTCGTAGTCTATGAATGTTATCAATCAAGTGGTTATATAATATGTAACAATTAAAGTTATAACCATGTAGTAATCGTAATATGTAGTTGCTTGTCTGTATCAAACGTTGTATGTCAACGTATTTACTATTTCATCTATTATGTTATCCCATTATCCATTTTTTTTAATCTGGGCAACAAGCAATTGTTACCCAAAATAATTTTGGCAACCTAATTTTGTTCTTAGGGCAACTTGTTTTCCATAAGAACTACTTTTATAAACCCACGACTCCTTCTAGACGTACATTTCGTATTCTACAACCTACTAATAACTACCAACTTGAGATAATGCACACTTCCAAAATAGAGGTTTAACATTCAACACTAGTACAAATTAACTAGCAGCTGTAAGTTTACTACAAGCAGGGTAAACGATCGTCCTCGCTTCAAATTACAAAAAGTAGTAGTAAAAAACAACTAGCAGTTGTAACTTAATTTAAGTAATCGAGCATAAAAGCAGTGTAGCATTTTTGTTCAATAACGTCATATAAAGCTCAAAATAATCCACTCAAACAAATGTCACTCTACACATCTGATAACATGATGCCGTTGTGAAGATGTTCTTTAAAAAATAATCCAAGTGAAGATGTTGATGTTTTTAGAATGAGTGATGGTCTTTAAAATTGTTTCGCCCATTAACATAAAAATCTGCTTTAAATCCCGCTTAGCGAAGGATCTACTATAGAAGGTGACTAAACGAACACAACCTAGTACTCCTTAAGAAGAATAATAATTAACGAACAATTATTCTCACTAAACACCTCGATATGTTGTTAATACACGAATACTCGAATAGTATTGGCGTTACAACCTTGAAGTGTATCGACTCTAGATATCACCAAAACTTATATAGAACTCAAACCTAGGACCTCCTTTAATAGGATAAGGAGTCCTTTACAAAATACACTAAGTAATCGTACAAGATAAATATACTTACAATACTTATCTAATACAAAACATCCTACCGAAGACATTCTAGAATATTACATATTCATCCCACACAATCATACTAGCAAAGGATAAGTACATTAGCGTTAGTACGCGACTTTCATCACCATCGGTTTGGTATTGTCGGCACTCTTCTTTTCCGCCGGCTTTCTCGGTGCCTTTTCCCGTCCGGGTCTTTTGCCTTTTCCTTTTCTTGAAGGAGTTCCGTGGCTTGCTTCCTCGTGGCCCCGGCGATTCAACCCATGGGATTCCCGAGGAATTAGATAGGCCTTCAACTTCAATGGGCCTTCGGGGGTTTCCGCTCTAAATGCCTCTCGCTGCGCAGTGCAGAAGGGCTTTTGGTAATGTAGCTTCCCAACCCGCGGGTTTTATTTTATCCCGCTCTCGAAAGGCTGGGTCATTTTTCCTTAGACCCACCTATCCAACCGATATACCGAATTAGTAGACGCACACTTGAATGGGGGTTTGGCCGCACCAACAGAGGAAAAAGGCATAGTTTTCATCCTCGCTTGTTTGACTTTCTTAGGGAAGTTTCTTGTTAGTTAGTCGGTTTACGTATTTCATTTCCCTAAATTCCATTTGTCGCTCTTCCTCACGGACCCATCTCGCGAACATATTTTGTCACTCCCATGACCCAATTCCCATGATTTATTTCCTTCTTCCGCCTCGAACGCCGGGTTACGAAGGAAATGCTCGCACTTTCAAGATCCCATATTGCTAATGAGAGTCGCTAGGTTTAAACTCGCACCTTTGGTATGCATATGGTCCCGGCATACCACGACTTGAATGGACATGGGTTTTGGGTGAAGGTGTGCTATGGATGTTCATGGAGATGGGTTATTAGTCGTCATTTTAGAATGACTAACTGTTATTAGTAGTCATTTTAGAACATGTTTCGCTTGTCGCAAGACGCCTTTGCGCTTTTTTTTTTTTTTTTTTTTTTTTTTTTTTGGGGGTAAAGGTTTAGGCTATGTATGGGTCGTTTGGAAATGGCCGCATGCGGGCAACGAGTTGTTGTTGACGTCCGATGTATTCTTTTTTGTACTATGTACCATCGTATCTTTTTCTCAATAACATCTTCAACTTCTCTTTGGTTTTTAAAATATTCGGGTTGCTCGATTTGTAGGTGGAAATATTTTTGTAGGTGAAGGAATGGTTCCTTTTTGCTTTTTCTCGACTTTTCCTTGATTTACCTCGCGATTATAGCGAGGATTTTACCGCTCGTACATGCATTATCATTAATTTTCATTAACTGCTTTGTGGTAGGCACGCTCAGGCTCCTACACTGCTGTCGCTATATTTGACAAAAATTACTTGGGAAGGAACGTGAATCTTTACATGCATTTTCTCTCCTTTTGCTATTTGAATATAAATGATTACGTAAACACAAACAAATTTGCTTTTGCGAGGAAACTAGCGGTGGTTTTTGCGACACTAGGAGTGGGTACAACGACGTTAGCAAAGGGTTAGATTGACGTTAGCAAGTGGTTAGATCGACGTTAGCGTGGTTGGGGATTTACGATGAATGCACTTAAGAATTTGTTCAAAACCTTTAGCCTCCTTTCGCGGCAAGCAGCTTGTAACTCTTAATCGTGTTTGTATCCCCAATTCAATCCAAATTAATTTGTACTAAAACTTACCTTTTAACACTTGTAGCAGCTTGTTACTAATTTTTGGCATATATCCCAATCGGTCAGTTAAAATTATGTTTTTTTTTTTTTTTTTTTTTTTTTTTTTTTTTTGTATTTTTTTAATGATATTATAAGTGGTTATTATTCTAACACATAAATAAGCATGTAACTACCATTATTAATCGCCCCATACTCTCATTGGCTTGCATTCCCAAACAAGTTACCCACCCACACTATGACTTTTTTTTAACTAAATAAAATTTCATCTTCATATTACTACTTTATTAGTAAATTTTTTTATTTTGTAAAGTGACTTACTATCTCGAACACAGTTTGAATAACTACGCAAACAAATATATACTAGTAACATAAAAGGGATCACATCCATAGGTTAACATGACATACACAGACTATACAAAGATGAGATAAGTGACTCCAAAATGTAACAACGATCCCCTAATAAACAAAAGGCAACAGCTTCCATGTAATTTATACAAAGCACATCAAACCTCCATTGACTCCAACTTTTTAATTACACAATTCAGCTCTTTAACACGGTCATGTTTTCTAAACCAAAAATACATAAGTTTGGAACTCTCAGCCAGATCCTCATTTTTCATCCTTAACATGTGATTAATAGTTGGCAACCAACAATCCGAACCGCATAAAAGCTCCACTTCCGCTATCATTTGTTGTCTACGGTTGACACGGCCCTAATTTCAACATCATTCCTCCTATGATCCGCTTCGTCACGAAAGCAACTTCCACCACCTCGTAGTACGCGATCGTAATATCTTTTAACAACTTTGAGCCACCAAACATTGGTAATTCATCACATAAAACCATGTCGCAGACATCGTTATGTTTGCTTTTCTAATACTATCACTAATAGAGATACCAAAACTGCTTTTTGTTACATAGCCATATATAGACACGAAATTTCGACAAACTAGTTATGACAATTGTCTGCTTCCAATGGACAAGTGGATCACACCAAATAAGTACCCACCCACAATTTCTTTTGTTTTTATAGTATCTTCCTATTTTTTCGAATATTTTTTATGACGAGTTTTCTAGTGCATAGCTAGGAAATGGTACTTTGGGCACCTAAATTGTGTACTCATGGCAATTATACTTGGGCAACTAAATTGTGTACTCATGGCAACTAGTTTAAATAGTAGTACTTTTAGTCGTGGTGATGTATGCAACAAGGGGTCGGGTTTGATCGATTTAATTTACATCTTTCTATTTTTTAAAACTATTTTTATGACTAGTTTGCTAGTGCATACTTAGCAAATGGTACTTTGGGCAACTAAATAGTGTACTCATGGCAACTAGTTTAGGTAGTAGTACTTTTAGTCAAGTGGTGATGTATGCAACAAGGGGCTAGGGTTTCACTGGATTTATTTAATTTACATCTTTCTATGTTTTTCAAATATTTTTTATGACGACTTTGCTAGTGCATAGCTAGCAAAATGGTACTTTGAGCAACTAAATAGTGTACTCATGGCAACTAGTTTAGGTAGTAGTACTTTTAGTCAAGTGGTGATGTATGAAACAAGGGGCTAGGGTTTCACTGGATTTATTTAATTTACATCTTTCTAATTTTTTCAAATATTTTTTATGACGATTTTGCTAGTGCATAGCTAGCAAATGGTACTTTGTGCAACTAAATAGTGTACTCATGGAAACTAGAATAGTACTTTTAGTCCAGTTGTGATGTATGCAAAAGGGGTATGATTGAGTGGATATAATTTGCATTCAGTGTTTTTTTATTTGTCATACGTGTATTCATGTAAACTGGTCAACTAGTTACAAAACTTGAAAAATTTATTTGGGTACAAAAAAAATACAATACACATTTGGGTAAATCAAACATACAATATACCTAGCTTAATTATTTTTAATGTGTGAACGCTTGGAATAAAATTATGCCAAGTTCCTTAATCTAGTATTGTTATGCCCAAAAATCAAACCGCAAAGTGCAAGAAAAAAAGAAAAGAAATAAAAACAATAAAAGTTACATATTGCAAGTAAGTAAGCATAGAATATGAATAAGTGTCCATAAAAATGAAGGTAAATTCGCACTTTACGCTTCAGCTTTTATCTTATTTTATTTTAGGAAAATGACAAAAAAATGCATCGAACTCGACACTTGTTGTCATTAGTAGCCAACTATTTTTTTTCATTGTAACACAAACCTTTGAATTTTGTCATTGTATGTAGCCGCTAGGTGAATTTGTGTTATTGTATGTACCAGCTAGGCTTAGCGTTACATCGTTAGTCCTTTTATATTAACGGTTAGTAAATAACTTAAAATTTCGCTCTTCACGCTTTTATTCGCTTTCATCCGTTATTATACGCTGCACGCTTTTATACTTTTTCGTCCGCTTTATACATTTTGGTCCAATGCTTTCATCCGCTTTTACATTACGCTTACACGCTTTCTTACGCTTTAGTCCGTTATTATATCGCCGTCTGCTTTTATACTTTTTCGTCCGCTTTATACATTTTGGTCCAATGCTTTCATCCGCTTTTTACATTTTCGCTTGTTTACTTACGTTGCCAGACGCTTTCTTACGTTTTAGTCGTTATTATACGTCGTCCTGCTTTTACGAAAAAGTATAAAACGGACAAAACGATAATAACGGATGAAACGAATAAAACGAAGAGAACGAAATTTTAAGTTATTTACTAACCATCGTTAATATAAAAGGACTAACGATGTAACGCTAAGCCCGACTGGTACATACAATAACACAAATTCACCTAACGGCTACATACAATGACATAAATTCAAAAGGTTTGTGTTACAATGCAAAAATAGTTGGCACACAATGACAACAAGTGTCAAGTTCGATGCATTTCTTTGTCATTTTCCTTTATTTTATTATTTTTGTAATTTATTATATTTTTTTGTCCTCCGGTTTCATATATACACGTAATTTGTTTGACGGGTTTCGCTTTTAATCTTAATAGTAGTAAACCGCAGATATGTAATAATAAAAAGGGGAAAATGAAAAGGCGCAGATGTGAAAGGTTGGTCATTTAATGCTACTTCTTGTGGTAGACAAAATGCTAGGGTGGTCACAACTCAATCTGACGACCGCTTTGTACACTTACACAACACTAATTATATTATAACTTTAACTTAACCTTCTATTTAAAACACATAGCAATCAATGGGGAAAAATAAAACATACAAAACAAAACCGAAAAAGATGACTACACATGTGCCATTTTGTGAAGAACTTGTTGTGTTGCATGATCTAGTTTTGTTAGAGATATGATGATTGTTCGTCAGAGGGATGCGAAAGTGTTGTCATGGTGGATGAAGCAGAGTTGATGAAGAAGGCTCAAGAAATCGTGGCACGTGTGGTCGAAAGGGATTATGTTATTGGAGAGTTGAGCTTTATACCCATTTGAATCTTGTGTGAAAGTATTTTGACTAACCAAGCCGCAAACCAAGATCCGATGTGTCGCAGCCGATATTGGTCAATGTAATGAAGAAGGTGAGCGAGCCCGGAGCTTCTGCTATTCATAGAGAAGCTAAAAGGCATGGTGTATTGATTCGTTAATTGTTGTCTTGGTGGTCGATGTCTTGTTTATGTTGGTATTTCTATTTCTAGTCATGTATCTTGTGTTGAATTATAGTTTGACCGTTGCTGTGAAATGCGGGTCTAGGCTTTGGCAAATGGATGTAAAATATTTGAATAAATAAAAGCCATGGTTTCAGTAAATAATTATATAATGGTCACCTTTAATTGTGCTTGCATCTCATGATCTATTCTCGAAGAATACCGCCTCATTGTTTCAAGAATAAATCGTTTGAGCGTCATTGTGGACCATTTACACCCGTTAATGCAAGTAAATCTCATTATTAAAATATGCATATGGAATGTAACGCTTCAAACAAACAAAGTGTATCAAGTAAACGACACAAAAAAACATCATGATGTTGGTTTCCGACATGTCATATAAAACATAAACCTTAACAATTAGAATGAACCACTAGAGTTAAAGGGGTGTAATGAGCATACCTATAAAACATAAACCCTAATAACAATTTAAATAACTTTGAATTAAATAAAAAATTTACTAATAGAATATAAAATATAAAAGTGCATAGTTATTTATATTCATGTATAAATATATGAACGAATACGGTAACAAAGTACATACGGGAGAGTACAACAAACCCGGATTTGTTTATAAAAATAGACAAAAGGACAACGATATATTTTTATTTGGATTCTTATTTGAAAGTGACCTAGTGTATAACAAGGAATGTGGATGTTGATTGTTGGGACTTGGGACCATAAAATGATGTGGGGTATAAAAGGTTTAAGTGTTTGTCATTCTAGGTCCCTCATGTATCTTACTACCGTCACAAGAATTTACTAAAAGCGCTAGTTAAAGTTAGAACTGCTTAGTGTCAAGACAATTAATCATATAAACGTGTTGCTAGTGTCAAGACCAAATAATATAAACATGTTGTTACTACATGTTTTCTAAGGTTACTCTGCTATAACAATGTTGGTGACCTTTAATTTGACTAGTCATAAGGTAATTGAATATTTTAAAACAAGTGTGTGTTACTCTTCAATTAAATTCTCCAACCAATTAGTATGGCACACCATTCAAGTGTAATAAATGAAGAGGAAAATATGAGATGGTTATGCTAGTAGACGTTCTTATATAAACCGTGAATGCTATTCTTTCGTTATAACATCGAAACCATTGAGTAAATGGTATGCATTGGGTGCGGGATGGAAAGAGAAAACAAGTATGATTGACCTTAGATGCAAGGCATGCAATCGAATAAAGAAATCATGTGGCATCGTTGTCCAATGGATTTTTACGCAGAGACAACAATACTTTTGGGGTTGATGCATGTATACTTGGTGGTGTACATGTTAGCAAAAAAAAACAACCGCAGTCAGAGGTGAAGGTGTGATGGTGTGATGGGGCTACATGTTCCAAGATCTTGTATAGCGGTGGTTCGAGTGAGTATCGAGGTAAGTGAGACTACATCAACACTAATGAAATTCATGATTCTATGTGTACGAACCCAGTGACCTTAGTGATGAAGAAACCCAACCACTTGCAAGTCGAATAACAAGTGAATCACCTAAAATGACCGAGCAATTGAACAAGCCGCAATTGATACACCTAGGTAATGACATGCTCGTCATTGAACAAGTGAGCCACCACCTATTCTCGTTATATGTTGTATTTCATAATATATGTAGACTAAATTGTATTATGTATTTGTTATGTTATGCCAATGCAAGGACGATTTAGTTAGCAAAAATGGTAAATCCATACAAGAGATACACAAGATGCATCTCAGTATAATCAAGTCAGCAAACTCAAATACAATTTTTAGTGTTTTTTATTTATTTATTTATTTATTTATTTTTGAGGTGAAAGTGGGTAAATACTAACAAGCAATGGATAAAGCACTAAAGTAGGAAGAGATAGTTACCATGCACGTGCCCAAAACATAGTTGAACACGTGTACACCCACAAAAAAATGCTGACTATTGAAAGGCAAAAATATATATATATATCTACAGTTCCCCAATAAAACAAAGTTGCCCTATATGATAAGTTTCTACTTTGTTTAGTTATCTAAAAAAAAATTTGAAGTTGCCCTATAGGGTTGCTATTCTAAAACAGAGATGCCCCATCAAGGTTGCCATGATATACATCATACTATAAAGCATTCATACACAGTATTATGTAAACGGACACCGAACGTAGATAAAAAAATAGGTGCATAAACGATAACCCCAAAGCAGATGGTTACACAAAAACATAGCCTGTTAATTTTATGTAATTGTTGAACATTTTTTGGTAATCATAAGAAGCACAAACAAAAAATGTTTAACAATTACATAACGTCGCTTACAAAAAGACTAAACTAGACAAACTATTATGAGTTTTAAGTTATGTTAACACCCGCTTTCTAACGTTATCGGCAGCATGAGCATGCCGCATAAAAATACCTACACTCCAACCTTCCGCTCCTTAAAACCAAGATGCTTTTAATCCTGCACCTCCTCGACTCGGTCTCTTGTTAGAGCCTTTAAATGCCTCGACATCTTGAACTTCCAGAACCCCGATCTTGGTGTTTGAAAGCGCCCTCCTGCATAAGGTTTTCTAGAGACCTTATTACCGTAACTGCCCTTAACGGAAGAAGAAGAAGGCCCAACATCCATAAATATGCACTCCAAGAAATACCCTATAGTACCATTCATCGTCATCGAACCCAATGTCAGCGATCAACAATTTCGCTAGCCAAAAATCCATGAATATATTCTTTCCTTGACATTCAATTCCTTGACTTCTATTTTGGAACGGAGGGCTTCTTGGGGAGGTGACCGCCTTTCTTCCTCCTCCCATGTAGCAATATCGAGGCGGAATTAGTAGCAAGCTCAACAAGTTTATCATGTATTGCTATCCTCGGGCATGTTGGCTCATCAAGAAGATCCACAATTAGGTTATCATAATAGAAACATGCTGTTATCGGTGCATGTGCAATGTACAAGTCGATCAACCCACGCCTTCTCGGCAAGTTGAAACATCCTTTTAATGTCATTATCGCATTCATCAACTGTCAAACCGCTTGAAAGAGCAACATCGCCTAAATAAATACAAAGTCCGTATCTCACACTCTAACTTGTTGGCCAAAAAGTCAAGCATTTGATTAAATTTCATCCTTTTGACTTATCGAACGCTTGCACAAGGTGCGCTACATACGCTGTAAGTTAATTTGGGCAACCGAATGAACTCACCATCGTGAGTGAATCTCAACTACAAGATTTTCGGATACATAACGGTAGTACTCCGTAATAAAGGTAAATAAATGTATACAAATGAGATTAACAAGTATGGACAAAAACCTAGTAAGTGGCAAGTGACAATCACGAAAGGTAGTGGCGTGCATACCTTGGCTTGAAATCAAATAAGGCAACTGGAGGCTTAGCGTAATTTTTGATGAAATAGAGGTTGGAGATTGGCATTATCACTTGTGTACAAATGTGATCTATATGAAGATTTGATATATATTAGGAAAGGTTGTATTATTATTTTACTATTAATAATGTACTTATTAATAGTATGAAAAGTATGATCCATTTATTTTAATATGGAAATAGTAATAGGAAATTTTGGTTAATTTGTTATAAGTTTTATGTGTAGTGTGTTTGTGTAATGATATGGGAATAAATCAATTGACAAACCTATGTGTGGCCCTTTTTATTTTTTCTGGAATGGACGGCCAAATGTCATGATTAAATGGACGTCAAATGAAGAATAAATGAACTGAGTTGTGGAGTTTAAAAGAAAGATTATTTGTCTTGTACAACAAATTTAGATGTAAATGTGTACATACTTTTACGTCGTGTCTCCCATTATTTTTGAATGAATGTTACACGTACTCAAGGTTGTCGCATGCAAGGTATAGTATGATTATTGGTTTATGTATGCATGTTATAAGTGTGTTTAGTGTAGTAAATAGTTGTTATGAATCCATTGTCTAGTCATTAATGGCTTATGTGTGAATGAATATATCAATAGATGGTGCATGATAAAACAATGAAAGTCTTGTTGGAGATAAGTTTAAAATCATAGTACAAACGATAAAATCTATGTTTATAAAAATCGAATCATCTTCTCGCGATATGCTAGCGCTGACGTCGATGGGATCATCAACGTGCAACGATAGACCATGTGCCAATCGATATAAAAATATACAAACCCACACACCACAATCACCAAAAATCCCACCTTGCTTAGGAACATTTTCGCTAACCTAAGTGAAATCTTATAGTCATTCGAATGTATTCCAGGTCTTATAAAAACGCTTGCTTGCTCTAGAACAACTCGGTAGTTGACCAGAGAATAAATGTAAAATGTTAAAATAAATAGACGGGTGATCTTGTTAGAGGCTTGTCGGAAAAATGCAAGTATTATATAATCGAAATAACCACGTTTGTCACCAAATTATTGATGAAATATAGGTGTTTGTTCAAGCTGGATTAAATATGATATCTAGTTTCATGTTGTAAATTTTATATGTGTTCAAAAGTATTATATGTTTTTTATTGGTGATTCATAAACAACGTTCAAACATTTGACATGTGCTTCTAAATATTTTTATTCATAATAGATTTCATTTCAATACATTAAAGGATAACAAAATACATCAACGTAGCAACGACATTCATGAAGATACCAAAACACAAAATATGACAATCACGAGAATGAGAGAGACCACATAACAAGGTAGGAGTAGAGATTAATAATTTTGCGCAAAGATTGCGTGAAGGAGATTTTTGAGAACTTGGAGCCGAGTCTCAATCATTAGCCTCATCGTCATCTGCTTTTCTCAAGCTCCTCATCCCGAATTGCACGCAGATTTCTCAAACAACCTTTGCCAAGCTCGACCCAACCACGCAGCCCAACCGCTGATTTGCTCGGCCTCGCAAAGCAACGCACGAGTTAGGTCGATCACCTTTGCATGCATGTCACTTAAGAACTTGAAGTCACGCTCATTGTCACGGACAAACACGTTGTTAACCATGTCTTTAAGCACGTTATCCATTTCTTTGTAGTAAATTGTACGTGGCTAGTGTGTGTCCCTCGACAAAAGTTGTATGATATTGGGATATATCCGTCTGTTTATATAACCCAAATGGGGGGGAAAGAGCGGGGTGGGGTGACATGGAGTTTATTTTGAACTCAAGTCTATCGTAATTAATGTGGATAGTCAAGTGGTGAATAGTTGAGTCATGTCAAGTAATTATCGCTGCACATTAGGCCAAGTTTAATTAATGAAGCTTCTATTGTACTCAACCGATTCTGCTACAAGATAACCATTTTGGGCAACTAGTTTCGGTTTGGGGCAACTAAACCAGCTTTGAATTTTGTTTAGTTCCAAATGCAACAAAATTTTACGTCCTTGGGTTAGAAAAATTATTAATTTAGTATGTTTTGTAAATAGACGCCATTAAATGTGTTTATATTGATTACTTTTTGGTTAGAACTAACACATATGCTATTATTATATGTACATATCGCTTATATTTTATGTGTTAGCCTTAATAGTTTTTATTAGAAGTGATGGTCATTCACGATTAGGAACTTTGTAACGTGTGTTAGATACGTGTTAGAATAGTCAACGGGCTCGTGGATTGGGCTAAGCTAATTGGTTAGAAGTTAAGATAAGCTAGTCTTATATCAAATCCAAGTCCAATCCAATCCCACGAAGCCCATATAAGGCCCATGGCCAAGCCTTAGGGCATCCTCTCTCTTGTACTATATATACCCCTCAAGTATGTCATTTGAGGGGTGTGCTTGAGTGTGTGTGTGTGTGTGTTTATCCTTTGAAGCAATATAACATCTTATTGTTTTCATCTTTCTTCTCTCTACCTCTCTAAATATATATACGCATAATACATCAAGTCACCACGTTCTATTCTTAATCTTTCTTTGTTTCTTATATGCATAACTGTTTGTTATACGTGTTGGTGTTGGGTTTGCTTAACGTTGTGATAAGGTATAAGTGATAAAGGGGCTTAACAATTGGTATCAATCGCCTAACAATGGTTTAGGAGTGTTTGTGTTTGTTTTGAAGGGTTACGCATAAAGCTCACGTTTTACATCTTTGATACGCATAAAGCTTTAATTTTTGCACTTAAAAATTCAAGATTCTTGTGGTTTAAGGTTTATTTGGTGCTAAAGTTTCAGTTTTTTGGAAAAAGTTTGAAGCTTTACGTGTTTTTCTTCATTTTTGAACTCGTTTTGGTTCTTTGGTCATTTCTACTAAGTAACTTTTCTAGCCACTTTGGGTGAAAAAGGTCACCATTTTGGGTTATTCGAGTGTTTTTAAGGATATCCGTGCAAGTGAAATCATTTGAATCGTTGGAAATTTCTTACGAGTAGAAGTCAAAAGTCAAAACCTAGTTTTCTACTGTAACTTTTCTAAGCACTTTGGGTGAAAAGGGTAACATTTTGTGTTATTTGAGTGTTTTAAGGCTATCGTGCAAGAGAAATCGGTTGAATCATTGAAATTTTTTACTTAGTAGGTCAAAACCCTAGTTCTACTCGTAAGAAAGTCAACTACTCATAAGTTTTCTACCGTAACTTTTTGGTGAAGAATCTTCGTATTATAATCATATCGCTGCTTCCCTCACTGGATAAGTGTGTGAACACTTGACTCATGGATATCTCTTACGCGACAAAGGTAAAGGATTTTGGTTCTTAACCATAGTTTATGCATAAGCTAAAAGCTTACGAGTAACTCTACGATAACTTCAAAATTACGCGTAAGGTTTATTTAGTAACTTTTGTCACGCATAAGCCTAAGGTTACGCGTAAGATACTTTCACGACAAGGTTTCTACGCCTAAGTTTCCCACGCTTAAGGTTTCTACGCATAAGGTTTCTCGCATAAGCTTCCTACGCGATAAGATCCCACGCATAAGCACCGATCCTACGCTAAGCCTCGCTCACTCAGTAACTTCGTGTTTCTACGCCTAAGCTCTTCATTTTCAAAAAAAAAAAAAAAAAATTGGTATAACTACCTAAAAGAAAGTTGGTCGTATTAGGATATAGTTGGTCAACGTGTGAAATTAATAAAAGTGACTTTTATTTATCTAGTCAAAGGTAAATACAAGAATACAATTTTCGTTTCATGTATGTGTTGTTGACATGGCTTACGGCCGGTAAGCAATATGTTACTTACTAATGGACGCTTTTAGATAATGGATAACATTTTCATGCACGGTCTTGGGTTGTAGAAACTACGCTTTGGGAAATTCATCCGCTTATGTAGTTCTTGATATGTTGCTCCAAGCAACAATTACGGTGTCCATAATCGCCGCTAGGGTAATCAATATATTGTTGATCGAACGATTACAAATGGAGGGCTCGCTTTTTGGAAAGCGAGACTTATCTCAAAGGTAAGATGCAAACAATTATGACGAATTCCACCAATGAAGGTGAGTATGAAGTCAGCTGACGTTCTAGAACTATTGAAGGCTCGACTAGTCATTCAAGGCTTTAAATCAACTAGCTTTGGATTGTAAATTTCATGCATACTTGGTCTCAAGTCTCAAGATGTTTTTCAAAACTTTGTAACAAAGGTAGTCTGGTATTGGAAATCTTAGTAATGGCTAGAGTGTATGATTCAATTGCTTGTTCTTTTGTTAAGTCCGCTAGTGGATATCATGTTTTTGTGGTTGGGTTACACTTATAAGTTATAACTACTATGTTTATGAGCACTAGGATTTTTTGGCCTTTTGTCTTGGACCTTTTAGTGTAAAAAAGTTAATTATAAAAATAATAATAAAAAAAAAAGAAAAGAAAAAAAAAAAAAAACAATGAATTGAAACATTAAATAAATAAATAAATAACAAAAAATTAATAATAATAACATTTTGTAAAAAAATTATAATAACTTGGTTGGAAGATTGAGTGCAAACTGCTCCAACCTTAGCTTGCATGGAGAACCTAGTGTTACAAAAAATTGCTTCGTTAGTTTATCGAGGATACCATGAAACTTATAAAGGAATTGATTGATAAATGTAATACAATGGAGTCTAAGATCACCGCATACAAAAAGAAGGTATTCGTGACTCGAGATGGAGCATACAGATTCAAGACTTTGAAGCAACCAAAAGAAGGTATTTTGTGCCTAAGAAGAAACTTGATGATTTGGATTGTAAATATCAAATTTAGGGGAGTATTGTTTGGTTTTTAGTTTACATGGACTAATTATTCAAAGTATGCATCAAATAGCATCTTTAACAAAACCACGACTAGTGGCAATGGAAGAACCGCCGATAGATCAAAAGTCGTGGATAAAGTTTGTAGTATCAAGTTTGTTAATACGGGAAAGTTTATGATTTTCTATCAAGTTTGTTCATGAACTACCCGATTATTCATACTTTAAAGATGAGGACAAATATCAAGTTTGTTCATACTTTAAAGATACCGCTTAAAGTTGCTATCATGAACTACACGACATCGTAACCGAATGATAAAAATAGGAGGAAATGAAAGCGTAAATGTATTACCTATTCAACATCATTCCGTACATATATCGTCCCATCTCGATAAAACACGGGCATGCCATTTTGAAGAATATGAACAAAGTAACTACTAACCATCGCCCGCTTAGCATTCTCGACGTCGACGTGCCACATGTAGTCAACCCATAGGTCTATATGCTACCCATTTGCAAAGAAATAAAATACCAAGAAATGGTGAAATCAAATATGTGTAAAAAGAAAATCAATAAGAATGTAACAAGTTAGCCAACCTTTTCTAGCAGTGGTCTAAGCAAACTATGCAAAGCCGTAATTGCGGTCTACAGATAATCATCGACCATGGAAATTTACACGGTGTCTATCGATCACAGAGGAATTCTTCAATCTCATCGATGCAGAAAAGAGTTTCGGCGAATGAAACCATCTACTTAGATCCTAGAAAACAAGTTCAATGTATTAGCTTGATGAGCATTATTGATAAGCAAGTATATTGACAAGTTCGTAAAAACTAGCACAATACCTCTACCCAAGGTTTCACCATTAAGCTCCTCAATAGTTGGGTCGTTCATGTTAGGACCGTGTTTTTTATTTTCGCCATTTAACCTCCTCGATTTTTTGGCTTAAACAGTTCCATGAGAATCTCTTGTCGAGTGTAACCGACTTAAAGCCTTTGAAAATGTGACGAATTCATAAACGCGTCGTTTTTCTTCTTCTCCTCCTCCAACCTCAACATGTCGCCTTCTTCCAACCGCAACCTATTAGCCTCTTCTAGCCTTAAGATGTTGGCCTCGATTCATTTTCTCTTCTTCCAACTGTAACCTTTCTTCCTCCGCCAACGCGAATCTCAATTCTAAAAGGAGATACTCCGAACAGACTAATACCGATGACATTTGTATATAACGCCATACAACTAAATGCAAAGAAGAAATATTAACCGAGCAACGCCCACGCCGATTCGGCAAGTCGATCAGTTTGAGATAAATGATGTTAAGTGAATCGGAAAAGGGTCCTTGTGTTTGGAAAATGTGACTCAAAATCAAGTTTGTCCTATAAAAAATATGCATGAAATTTCTAAAAATAAACAATGAAGAAATAACTATAGATTAGTTGAAAGGAATACCAAGACCACCAGCTCGCATGTGCAAGAACTTGTGAAGGTCTAGTGTTAGGAAATTCCGCGGTGATGTTAAAAAAGTGAATCTACTATTCTTATATTATAATGAATATAAAGA
This sequence comes from Chrysanthemum lavandulifolium, assembly GCA_022545495.1. NCBI lineage: Eukaryota > Viridiplantae > Streptophyta > Magnoliopsida > Asterales > Asteraceae > Chrysanthemum > Chrysanthemum lavandulifolium. The sequence goes on from CM040245.1 coordinate 214,966,463, forward strand.
GAACTGAATAATACCTCAAGTTTAAAACATGGCGATTCGGACCGGAAATTACATGATCCTTAAGGCTTTTTGTTCGAACTACTTCCACTCTTGCATTGTTTTGAATTTACTTTCAAACCGCCAGACGCTGGCATGAACTTTCCGACCTCGAAAGTAGGTATCAACAAGGTCAGTGGTCCGACCCATGTCCGGGAACGTAGTCATGAAAAAATCTTGGCTATCTATCCACCATGCACATTGTAACTCATGTATAATAGGTCTCGATCAGAATTGTAGTTGAATCCTAAAGTTCAAGAATGGTTTAAAAAAATAGGGTTTAGTTAATTACTTTGACATACATACGACAACATTTTATAAGGGATTCGTAATTAAAGTCATAAACTACTAGTTCTGGGCAATCACTACAAATAATATTTCCACTGCTAGCTAGCTTGAAAACACTGCTAGTTCTGGCCAATCACTGCTAGTTAGTTTCTGACGATTGTGGAAACTATAAGAGCTATTTTGTAACTTTTTGGTGATAACATATTTATTCCCCAAATCATCTTGCCGAGATAGGCGGGGAAACATAAGAACGACCCAACCAATGGCAACCCTAATGTGAGTAGTTTTGCAATTCAACAGGTGGAGGAATCCCTGAACAACCGGCTAATTTGGGGACATGGATATTCAAAGGTCCGATGCAATGTTAGACACATCTCGAATAGATGAGGTAGTTGGAACACCAACATGATTTGACGACTAATGGCTTTCTACATGATGACAATCCTATGATCCACTTTAGGACCGGGTTACATGTGAGGTGGGTGAGGATAATATGAAACTCAATCTCAAATTGACGGATATATTCACAAGTATGGAGTCAAAGATCACCGGTCTTAAAAATTCGACAACAACTCACTGAAACAATCGGAGGTTCAAAGCATGGTAAGTGTTTTGAGAGACTAAGAAGGCCAAGGTTCCATGCATCGGGAAAGTGAAGAAACTAGGAAAGACAACCGTATGATTAAAAGTTTTGATGATGCATCCAAACAGGAGGAGTGAGAGTACAACAAAGCGACGCATGAAGGTAAAGAAGCAAGATCGATGATTCTTTAAAGGATGCATTGAAGAAAAGGATAAGGAAGTGGCAGTAATCGGTGCATGTTGCTGCATCCGTGATAGTATTGAAGTAACCATCGCTTAAACAATCGCTAGTATTATTATAGACCGCCAATTCAGACGTTTCAAGCCTAGAGGCAACATCTACAACAATTATAAGCACCCACACAATAAGACAAAACCAAAAAAGCACGAGAATGAGGTTGCCATACAATTGGTCAACATAAAGCAATCGACCTATCCTGCACCCAAACCCATTGCTAAGAGTCTATGATTGGTGAAACTGTGAAGGTGTAGCATCGAACTCGATATTGGAAAGGGTAAAGGGATTGCAGAGCCAACATTGAAGTTTAAAAGGTAGGAGCATATAGCCTTAATTTGGTGTACAAAATCAACTAATCCAATTGTTCATCTATCACGAGAAAGATTGAGAATATTGTCATTATGAAATTATTTGGCCATCAAAGGCAAGCCCAAGGTAGAATGAAAGAAAGGCAAATGATAAAAAGCATTTGATGAAGAATCGAAGTCTCGATAAGATATTGTGTGCTTAGATAGGTAGAAATGGAACATCTAATTTTTGTGTAGGTTTACTTTTTTTACCTATAAACAATAAATAAATAACAACAAAGTTTAACGGCTTACGTTTGAAAAAGGTTCGAATCGATCTTTTAAAGATGGACTTCCTAGACCAGCAAGTGCTCTTGGTATCACATTTGGATGTTTAATCCACCAAGCATGAGATTTTTCAAATGACTCATGATCCACACTTATGAGAATAAAAATAAAAATGAAAATAAAACATAAACTTATATACTAATCAAGAAAATGTTAAGTTGGAAAATGGATACCGAAACCCAAAATCCAGACAGTGTGTAGTTGGACAATGCTTTGGATCTTTCTTCAATCTTAAAAGGTGGTCATCCTGCTTATCAAATACATTATGAAGTTGGTCGATAAATGAGTCCAATATGCTCACCCCATGGAAAAGCATTCCAATCATCTAGATTATTAACAAACCTCATCTGTATCATCCACCTCCCATGTCAACAAACGACCCATAAAGATCACCTCATACACAAAGACAAAGACGACAAGATCTTCATCGATATCCACAAACCGCTCTTCATCCTCGATAACACCAATAACATCTAAGTTGGTTAGAATATACCCTTGCTTGTCGAAATACCTGCTACAAAATTTAAAGAACCATGTATACAACCCAAAGCTTACAGATCCAAACCGCACCGGCATTAGACAAAACTCACGATTTAAATGTAATAAAGCATGCCTTCAATGTAAAAAATGAAGGGCATATTCAGTAGAATCATCGACTTTATGCTGTTTCCTTAGCATATAATCTATGATGCTGCTTGTTCAAAACAAATGATCAATCCATCTTCCAAAGCAGTGTATTCCTAAACAAGATGCGGCGTTTGCGCCTAACTTTGCTTTATCAACCAAAAGTAGTTCAACATCGTAATGATTAACTTAGCTTCATAGTCCCAAAAAGGTCAACAAAAAACAATTTAAATCGTAGACTATGGATGGAATCTATACCAACGTCAGAACAATTGTGTATATGATGCATATAAACTACTCCTTATTAGTTCAGAGAGTGGCAGAGTGCCACTAAAATTTTAATGAACCAGTTATGCATACCCAATGCAACATCTATCTTATTATACCCTACATAATTACTAATCGATGTATACAAAAGAGGAGAAATCAAATATTAATCGAATAACAACAATGATTTGTTGAAGCATATAACCAATTGAAATAAATAATGTACAATAAACAATGAGGAAAATATTTACGCACTATATTTGCCACATTTTTTAAACAAACTTGATCAATCCAATGCGGGTTGCACTCAACAAAGGTACCTTTATACCGGTGACATAACTGATGATACAAGGAAAGAGGGATCGATGAAGAAGACGGTCTCATTTGTGAAAACAACTTACTTACAATGTTTTTATGCGAGAAGCAAAACGAGAAAACCGTAACTATTAATGTTTTTGTGCGAGTGGGAAATTGATTTTGAATACATATGTAATGTACTCTCTATTCAATTGTGTACGTTCTATGTAATGTAAAATGACCAAAAATCATTTTTATAAAATACGGTTGCCAACAGCTACAAAAACAATACCTTACACATACGGACACTTGTCACAATTTTGATTGAGTCGCCACAAGGTTCCCTGGCCTATTTTAAATTAAAATAAAAGTGATCCAAAGTGATATGCATCGTATGCCATTTATTTGTGTCATTTTCCCTAATAATAATAATAATAATAATAATAATAATAATAATAATAATAATAATAATAATAATAATAATAATAATAATAATAATAATAATAATAATTCATTTATATAATAGTTTTATAATTTAAATTAAGTCAAGCTTTGGACAAACCCGAAGAAGCGTAAGATATCGTAGGTCAACCGACAAAACCGCATGGCGAACACGAGTTCTAGCCTTCATGGATCTCATCAATAATCGCTATCGCCATAAATTTGTAAGAAACTATTTAATCATTTTATTTATATAAATACATGGTGTTGGGTGTGTCATTATTGATTTTATTTCTAAACAGCTTGAGCAAATGAATCGAGGCGGGGTTGGAGAAGACTGATAGCTATACCGTTGGAACCATATTAGGGCGATGTCTTTCGAGTCCCCGTTATCTCGAGGCTAGATATGTAGAATTTATTTTCAAAGTCACCCACTTTGATGAAATATAATGCATCACGACTTATATATTACTTTTCTTGTTTTTGTAACTAAATGTAACTAGATGATACACGGAAGAGAGCACTTCCATGGGACCCACATGATCGACCGCGAGATTCTCCGCATCGTGATTGGTGGTAAAGAACGCGGTCATATTCCCCGATGGGTCAAGTCTTACCCGGCGATGGAGGAAGAAGACCCTTAGCCCCGACCTCGTGATGAAGCTGACGTGTCCTCACTACTAAAAACAAGCAGTAAAGATCGAGGAGTTCGCTACGTAGAGGACCTACTGAGTCAGTGATGGAGTTCGCGAGGTCATTATAGGTTGCTAGAGCGACTACAACCGCCCGGATCGTGCTACCTAAAAGGCGGGTCGGATCCGGTGCTACTCCACCGTGGCTCGGGATCCGTTACTCCATCGGGCGAGTCTAGAGATACCGAGACGGAGTGGGGGTAGAGGTTTGAGATGTCCGCTTATGTTGGTTTAACACGTTATCGATATGTTTGTAGAGAATAACATGGATTATTATGTCGCTATGTGCATTATGTGCTAGGATTCGCTAAATGGATTATACGATAGTTTTGGACCATTTGGGATAGGTAGTTTATGTATAGTTTTGTAGATTATCATGTGTTAACGGTTTTTGAACCGTTTTGGCGATTTTGAAACACATAACTATGTTAGCGATTGATGGGTATATATGATATTATGTTTAGCGAATTTGTGTTGTTGTAGCATAAACAAAGAGTTACATTGTAGATTTTTCCGAAAAAATGAAATTACCCATTTTGTAGCAATTTTCAAAATGGTCGAGCTCTGGGACACGTCCCCGCAAAGTGTGAAATCAATTTATATTAATACTTTCCCCGGGACAAGTCGCAAAAGCCGCAAATCAAGTGACATATAGTTTTTGTGGGACATGTTCTCAAGAAATCACTGTAATTAATTATTCGATAACGTAATTAGCTAAATAATTAAATATTCATAAATATTTTCTCTGGGACGGTCACCGACAAAAAAGTTACTTGTTTGACCGCGAAAATGGCTGCGGGACCCACCTGTCCCCGGTAAAGGTGTATATAAGTCCTGGGATATGTTCCCGCGAAAGCCTCGATATTTCCCCGCGAAGTCGACATTGTCGTAGTGTCACATGAATTAGCATCTCAATCATTTTTCTAAAACTAATCATAATAGAAAACATGTATATCAACACTGCATAAAGTTGTTTTTATTCATGTATATAAGTTGATGCATTACATATGGAGACCTCTCAGAAAGTGAAAGTAAATGCTATTCACTTTAAGGGTTGGAAGACAAAACTAGTTATGCAGATCTATCAGTAGCCCCTCTTTGTCCTATTAAATGGTTGCGGCTTAACAATATGTATATACAGTGAAATCCTCACATCTTTTATCATCAAGCAATCAACACTTTTCAGATAAGGTTTCACCGGATGGCTAACATTCTTAATTCTCAATTAAACCACAAACTGAATGCTTTTAGTTATGCGTATGAAAATTTTAACTTTGTGTATCTAATATGTGTATCTTTGATTCATAGTTGCTTCACTGCCAAACACACACGATTATTTTGAGCCAAAATTTCATGTTTCTAAATATAAGCTAGAGACAACACAAAATGGATAAAACGAATCCGTAATTATAACTTAAAACATTAACCATGCATTCTAAATATTTCATATGTTATCTAAGTTTTATGATACAAATGACATATTTCTCCATAAAACATGCAATATGCAATATAATAGCATAGGTAAGTTACATTAACCTTGCTAATAGAGGCAACATCTTTAGTTTTGAAACCTTTACCGTAGCCAGTGTGACAAAAGTCGGAGAAACAAACTGAAATGTTGAATGCAGAAACCCAAATAGAAAGCGTGGAAAACAAACATTAAAGCATAGGTTCATATGAAAATTTTAAATCTTGTGCATTTTCTTCTTAAAGCTAAGTAATCCAACCTTTCACATAAACTTTGCAATCAAACTTTTCATGTACACTTTGCAATCCTTATAGTGCTTTTCTTACCTGTTGATATCACCTCAGCTGAAACATCGAGATTCCATTGGCATCTATGTTAAACGCACTTTACCTCTGTTCATGTTTAGGGGCTGCAGGAATACCATGAAGCTCGAAGGAGTCAAGAGATGTTCTTCGCTGCCACTCACCCTGATATACTTTGATTATCGATGTACTTGGTTGTCAAAGGTGTTAAATAAAGCGCTCCTTAACAGTGGTATGGGTGTGCTTGGGAATCAAGACATCCATATCATCTTCACTAGAATCATCTGCTTTGATCCAAATGCCAAGTGAAAGTGGTGTTACATCTAAGAGTATCAAACTCGCACACCTTCATTCCCTTTACCACCCAAACTTGCTGCCAACACTGCTGCACCATAAGCAACAGCTTCATCCGTTGCTATGCTCTTCAAAGTGGTTTCATCAAAGAATTCCATCAGCATTTGTTGAACCTTGGGAATCCGTGTTCCACCAACAATAACAACATCACAACATCATTCTTATGCATTTTCCCATCTCTCAAACAACTCTTCACATGCTCAATGCACTTTTCAAAAACAACTATTTAATTCCTCAAACTTTGCCCTAGAGAATTTAATCGAAAAATCAATTCCTTCAAATAAGGAATCAACTTCAATTGCTGTTACAGTTGTTGAGGACAAATCCCTCTTTGCATTCTCACATGCCACTTTCAACTTCATCATTGCTTTTGCATTCTTACTCACATCCTTCTTTTCTTTCTTCTGAAACATTTGGACACAATAACTTACCATAGCCTTGTCAAAATCCTCACCACCCAAATGTGTGTCACCGACAGCTTTAACAGTAATGGTGCCATCCTTGTTGATATTGAGAAGAGACATCAACGCTCCTCCACCCATATCAAATATCAAGATAGTTTCTCCTTAGGACAGTTTATATCAGCGCTTATCTAGACCATAGGCAATTGCTGCCGATGTTGGTTCATTAATCAAACACATTACATTAAGACCAGCCAACACACCCGCATCCTTGGTTGCTTGTCGTTGTTGGTCACTGAAATATGCAGGAACGGTAATCACAGCATTCAGAATCGTCGCTCCAAGGTATGCTTCAGCCGCTTTGAGTTTCTTTAAAATCATAGCAGATATCTCTTCAGGTGAGAATCTCTTTTCTTCTTCAGACTCGTGTTCAAATACAATCATTGGTTTTCTCCAGACCCTTCAGTTACCTTAAAAGGCCATGATGACTCAATATCCTTCCTCACTCTACCATCACTGAATCTCATTAAACGTTTAACATCTGAAAATTATTAAACAAAACTGAAGTTTAAGGAAGTCCACATACTAAAAACTGGATATCAAAAGACAATAACATAGCATAATCTACAGACTTACCGAAAACAGTATTAGGGTTCCTGCGGATTTGATTCTTGCAGCCTGCCAACAATGAGTTGAGTGCCATTCCAAGCAACACAGGATGGTGTAACCTTGTTACCTTGTTCATTAGAATGATCTCAACACGGTTGTGCTTAAACCCTGCAGCAACACACGAGTATGTTGTTCCAAGATCAATGCCGACTGCAGTTTCTCTAACTGTTTTCGACATATTGATTAAACTGTGATGAGCAAAAGTGTGATAAGCTAAATTTTAGGTTGTTGCTTGTTTTTGTTAAATATAATGTGAGAAAACCTAATAGTCGCGGTCTTTGGTTTATGTGAATATCTAAACTGGGCAGCAATCAAAGGTTAGTTTCATATTTTATCTAAAAGTAAAAACCGTGATTTCCAATTACTTGATTATCTAAACTTTTACTTTAGTTTTCTCTCCGCATGTGAACAAAAAGAGTCTTGCATGAGTAATTAGCTTAGGAGTTAAAATAATAAAATAATAAAATAATAATAAAAAACATTCAAAATATAAATTTATAAATATTGGTAATCTATAATAATTTTCACCATGTGGGATAGGGCTAAGCACTCGTAACGAACCGAAAATCGCATCAATAGAACCGACGGGCAATAGCGAGCCAAAAACTAGGTTGTGTAAAAAAAATTTCCTACACATGTGAGTAAATATAAAAACGATAATACAAATTTAAGCATGGAATATAGTGTAAATTTTCTTTTCTTAAATAGTGGCATTGTTAGGGAATGATTGATTAGGCATCGAGAAAATATTTTTTTTTGAGCGTGAGTTGTAACAAGTCGAGTAGGGTTTGCCAATATATATATATAAAATGCTCTATTTTAAATAGTGAGCAAAGGAATTAATATACGAAATGTAATGCAAATTAAAGAAATATATTAAACCTCTTGCCATTTTTGAATAACTTAATTTACAGTGTATGATATTTTATCAAAACCTTAACATTTTTAAGATTGAAGAAGCATATAACGTTAAAAATTTAGAACTAGAAAATCTGAAAATCATGTTAACAAAAATCATACTAAATTGTTATACTAAAAGTCAAAAGATTCTTAAATTATATAACTAGCAGGCACCCATACGCTGACAGCAGACACTATGACTATATTTTATAGCAATGTAATTTTATGCGATCATTTTGGTTAACAGTTAATTTATGAATAACAATAAATCTAGTTAAGACACTAATATAATTACATGGAAAGGTCATCGATTGTTAACACGTTGTTGCAATGATGAAGGCTGGATATTGGCCGCACGACGTACGTGCAGGAGCTACGACATAATCTTAAGAAATGAAAATAACTAAGTTGTGGATCGATACTTATGCATATCATTTATATAAAATTTTGATGCGTTTAGTAATGTATGTATTTCAACACAACAAAATTAAGACAAATAAAAATTACAAAATATACCATTTGGCGTAATTAAGCATTGACCCAAATGTACCAAAATTTAGCCCAAAATTAACTTTATACAAATTTAACAAAATTTTGAGTTCCGCTTTTGTTACAATATTCAGATAAGGCCCATATTTTTCGTTTAATAATACACTAGGCCCAATATATACTAATTTTGAATAAACTAACCCAACTATAACACCAAACCTAAAATATAAGGAATAAATTAAATGAATTTTGTATAAACGAATTAAATTTAAAAAATGAGAGAAGGGAAATGTATTTTGTTTGTTTGTCGACTGATAATTGGTCGAGACCACGATCAATATGTTTTTTTTCAAAGGATCTATGAAGAGTTTCTTCTTTATTGTTTTTGAACAACTGTGATTGATAAAGAAGTAGATCTCGTTAAGTTTTTTTACTTGTTTGAAATTGATTTTTGATTGGTCAAGATTGTTAGTTTGAAGCTTAATGTTTTGAGCTTAATTAGATTGTACATTGTGGTAAAATAGTTGATATTTGGTTAAATGGTGTTTTTAATAATGTATTAATTGTATATGTTGAATATTTTTAGTTTTATTTGTGCGTTAAATAATTGTATTTGTACATGTTTAGTGAGTAGATATATTGGTGATGGTGTTTTAAATTATGTATTAATTGTATGTAATAAATAGTATTTTTTAGTTTGTTTTGTGCTTTACATACATGTATATTATGTTTTTTGACTTGTATTTGTTTAAAACCTATTTTAAGAAATCTAAAATAATAAATATAAAAGAAGTGTCTTCCTATTATAATGTAATATATATAATGTTGTTACAGCTTAACACTTTAACATAATGTTTGTATATTAAGTTACATCATGAGTTGTGAAACAACTTTATATTATTACTATGTTATTTAAAAAAGGACAAAGAGGTATATATAATATTATACTATATTTATTATTATATAATAACTCATAAATTAAGTGAACAAATCAAATTTTTCCCACTTCCCAATTACCAACCCTCCATGTTCCACTTCCTACTTCCCACTTCTAGTTATTTTTTCTGCTTATTTCTTCATTTTTCCGATGAACAAAGGTGATCGAAACATTTTCAAAATTAAAGTACTTTGATTTTGTCAACTGGCAAAGTAGGCACCTTTATTAGCCCGAGGGCACTCATCCTTTTGTGACCAATTGACTTTTTCTCCTACATATTTTAGGTTTCGAGGAGAGCTTGGTCGGGGCACCCACCACTGCATATATGGCTCACCGCCGACTGATTGGACCACGCCCCGCCCCGATCCACTTCACACATCTTTGGTCCTATCTGCTCGCCCGGCCGGTGACCATTATGCTTTGATGGACTAGATGCAGACCTACCCGCATGGACCAAACATTTTGAATCTTCCTCTCGTCCATTTTTCAACCGTAATGAGACCTATTCCTTATTCGGGGATTAATCTTTCGTAATTTGATAGTACAACTAATCTCTTATATAATAAAATGAAATTGAAAATAAGCCATTCAGGCCACCAAATATGACCAACATAAGAGCTTTTTAAAATTGAGTCTTCTTAGATAATAAAAGTCAAAATTGAATTATATGAGTGAGTGGGCGGTTTATCTTTGAAAATTTGTGATTGAATTTAAACTATTATTAAATTTTATTTTTAATTTAATGAAAAAACTATAAAATGTGGTATAAATTAACAATAAAGAAACTTAAAATGGGGCAATTAATTAAACTTTAAAGGTTGAATTAAAAAAAAATAAACAATAATAACTTCATATTATGATTAATAAAATTTAAAACTAGGCCCAAAACTTTATATTATCATTGTTTAATAAGAGCGGATCTACTTTTATAGGTGGAAAGCCTGGGAACCACTTAATGAAAAATATTTTAGAAGCGATGAATAGATTTTTTCAAGACCTATCTTAAGAAAATAAAAGAATCACCTTGAATATTGATTGAAATTGACGGGGATGCAAATAAGGAATTTATCAGAGTTACAACACAAAAGCAAATGACTTTGTTGTTTAGGAGTTTTTTGAACTCTTCTCAAGAAGATGAACCGTTAGCAAGAAAAAGAAAATTAGAAAACCTTTGGACAAAGTGATATGAAGAAACCATCGGATGTAAGACTTTTAATGTATTGGGCAGTGAGATAGATATGTTTTAACTTATTATGTAAGAAGCAGATAGGTCGAAAACGGACCGACCGCCAGACCGGACCGACCGAAAACCGAAACCGCCAAAGCAAGACCGACCGGATCGAATTTGTCGGTCGGGTTCGGTCCGGCCGTCCGGTCCCGTCCTTCGTCGGTCCCGTCCAAACGCCCACCCGCTTTTCGGTTGTTTGGTCCGGACCGGACGGACCGGACCGGACCGAGGACCGATTTGCTTAAAGCCGAGATCATGGACCGGACCGGACGTGGTCGGTCCGCCCGGTCCGTGTCGGTCCGGCCGGTCCGTCCGCCGGGTCCGCTTGCTCACCCTTATGTAGTATACAAAAAGGTTGAGGTTGACCGCTGAAAACCTCTCTTGGACACATAGGTCGAGGTCAAGGTCCTCTCGGAAGCGCCTCTCTACTTTTGGGTGGGTATATTCACATCTCACCTCCTCCCAATCTCATGAAAGACAGGATCATCAACGTTATTTTATTTTATTTTAATTTTTAATGTGTAGTTGCCACTATTCATCCCAGCTGTGTTGTTCCCAACTTAGGTGTCATTCCCAACTTAATAACGAAGGCTATTTTAATTATCTTTAGTATGTAAGAGTTTTTCATGAGTTACTTTCCTAAGGCTACAATTCTTCTTTCAGCCATGATCCCAAAGTTTCTAATGCAAAGTTTGTTACGGATTTCCATCCTATTAGTCTTATAGGATGCGAATTGAATACATTGTTGGTAAACTCTTAGCTAATAGGTTTAGTATGATAGTAGATGTATTAGTTTAGAACAATCGCCTTCATTGGGTAGAAATATTTTGATGGTCCTTTTGTCTTAATGAAGTTTTGGCATGGTACCATAAACGTAAGAAAGATCTCATGGTTTTCAAAGTTGATTTTGAGAAAGCTTGACTTTTCGAGATGGACTTTGGATTTGGTTATGTAAAGCTTGGTTTTGGTACCAGTGGTGTAAATGGATCTTGGTTGTCTTAGGAATGCACATTCTTCTATCCTTGTAAACGGGTCTCCCACGTGAATTGAATTTTCATGGTTTAAGAAGGGATCCTTTATCTCCATTTCTTTTCATATTGGCAATGGAAGGATTGCATGCTCACGTAAAGTGTCGAAATGATGGAATTTTAGCTTTCGACCAAGATAACATGAGCGTATCACACCTTATTTATGTCATGACGTGTTCTTTTAGGTAAATGATCATGTGTGAACACCCATAATTTTCTTTACGTTCATTGCTTTACTTAATTTCTAGTAAAAATAAACATCGCAAATGTAATGTTTTAGAGTTGGGGTGTCAAATGAGGAGGTTTCAACTTGGCTAAAGTTATCGTCATGGGTCATAAATTCCCTTTGAAATACCTCAGATCCTGTTGAGGTAACATGGCTAAATGCTCTAATTGGAATGCCATTATCCATAAGTTCTCTCTAAGCTTTCACTTTGGAAAGCTCGTTTGTTATCGCTGGAGGTTGTCTTTCTTATCAAGCCTCGGTGTCAAGTCTCCCTACATACTACATGTCGATCTACATGATGCCCGCATCGCTCAAAAGAAGGAGGCTATGCTAAACAGTTTTTTTTATACGCCGTGACTTAGAAGAGAAAAATGACTGGGAAGTAGATTGAAGAAATGTTTAGCGAACAAAGATTCTGGGAGGCCTTGGTATACGAAACATATACGGGCTTAATATAGGGCTTCTTCAATGGGTACGGAGGTTTTTATGCAACTCTTCCTCACCTTTGGGTGCACGTTAACAAAATCTATGGTGACCAAGGAGGTATTATGGAGGACTCTTCTTATATTCTAGCCATACTACATAATATTTTTCTTCTTTAGACCTCTCAAGGAAAGGAATAGATTTGATATCTTTATGTTCTAAGATTGGCAATGGAGTTTCTTGCCATTTCGAGGATTCGGGTTGGTAACCTCTCTTAAAGAATATTCACAAGATTTACCGCCTGATATAATCAGAATAACCTCAAATCTCTACAAAGGGAAGACTTAATCAAGTTTTACTATGGATTGGTATCGCATACAAGTATAATAAAAGATAACCATTTAACCATTCAAAACCAATCCCAATTTAAATATTCAAACATTTAATCCAAAAGTATAAATATTAGGACCAAAACATAGTTTGACAAAATAGACCCCATAGTTTATCAGAAATGAAACGATCCGAACCCCGCCTCGCTAAGCTTCCACCGATCAAGTAATATGTTACTACTATAGAGTATAGACAAGTAAGTATAACAAATGTTTATGAGAAACTATGTTGTTGGTTGTGGTAAATAAAAATTGGGATTTCAAATAAGGACGGTTTATTAATGGTGAATAGATGTAAGGAAATGATGGTGGTACATAGTTGCATGTACTTGAAGGGAACTAGTGTGCACAAATCTCAAAGTCAAGCTGCTACAACACAACACCCGAGAAACTAAGGCCAACAATAAATTTGTTCTTGGGCAACTAGACACAAATAATGGGCAACTACTCACAAGCATGGTTTATTCGGTATGCAGTCAAAGTATAACAAATTATTGTATAAGTTTATTTATGTATGTGTTGTCCATAATTGTATTATATATATTGGTTATAAGAAGCATGGTGTGCAGTGCAAAGTATAACAAACAAGTAATAATATGAGTGGGTTATAAATAGAAGACACACAGTAAGCACTTCCTAAACGGATATACCATACACGTGACTCATAGTCACGCGTGTCGCCGCTATCATAGAATGTTACCACTCCTGTGGTATGTTAAATTGGGCAAGACACGGTGTTATGATCTCGTTGAGAGGAATAAAAACCTAAAAGAAAGTTGGGCATGTATTAGGATATAGTTGGTCAACGATGAAATTAATAAAAGTGACTTTTATTTATCTAGTCAAAGGTAAATACAAGAATACAATTTCGTGTTTGTATGTGTTGTTGACATAGCTTACAATTTGGTAAGCAATATGTTACTTACTAATGGGCGTTTTAGATAATGGATAACATTTTCATGCTGCGGTCTTGGGTTGTATAGAAACTACGCTTTTGGGAAATTCATACATTATGTAGTTCTTGATATGTTGCTCCAGCTGTTAACTTCTGACTTGTGTTTCCATAGCTTTGCTAGGGTAATCAATATCTTTGTTGGGATCGAGCGATTACAAATGGAGGGCTCGGTTTTGGAAAGCGAGACTTATCTCATGGCGGTGTAAGATGCAAACAATTATGACGAATTCCACCAATGAAGGTGAGTATGAAGGCTGCTTGCGTTCTAGAACTCGTTGAAGGCTCGACTAGTCATTCAAGGCTTTAAATCAACTAGCTTTGGATTGTAAATTTCATGCATACTTGGTCTCAAGTCTCAAGATGTTTTTCAAAACTTTGTAACAAAGGTAATCTTGGTATTGGAAATCTTAAATGCGGCTAGAGTGTATGATTCAATTGCTTGTTCTTTTGTTAAGTCACTGCTAGTGGATATCATGTTTTTGTGGTTGGGTTACACTTATAAGTTATAACTACTATGTTTATGAGCACTAGGATTTTTGGCCTTTCTGCTTGGACCTTTTAGTGTAAAAAAGTTAATTATAAAAAATAATAATAAAAAAAAAAAAAAGAGAAAAGCGAACAAAAAACAATGAATTGAAACATTAAATAAATAAATAAATAACAAAAAATTAATAATAATAACATTTTGTAAAAAAATTATAATAACTTGGTTGGAAGATTGGGTGCAAAGCGCTTCCAGCTGCTAGCTTGCATGGAGAGCGCTAGTGTTACAAAATCTGCTTTCGTTAGTTTATCATGAGGATACCATGAAACTTATAAAGGAATTGTGGATAAATGTAATACAATGGAGTCTAAGATCAGGCATACAAAAGAAGGTATTGATTACGAGATGGAGCATCTGATTCTGACACTTTGGGCACAGTCCAAAAGAAGGTATTTTGTGCCTAAGAAGAAACTTGATGATTTGGATTGTAAATATCAAATTTAGGGGTATTGTTTGGTTTTTAGTTACATTGGACAATTATTCAAAGTATGCATCAAATAGCATCTTTTAATGAAACCACGACTAGTGGCAATGGAAGAACCGATAGATCAAAAGTCGTGGATAAAGTTTGTGAGTATCAAGTTTGTTGTACGTTAAGGAAAGTTTATGATTTTCTATCAAGTTTGTTCATGAACTACTGATTATTCATACTTTAAAGATGAGGACAAATATCAAGTTTGTTCATACTTTAAAAGATACCGTTTTAAAGTTGCTATCATGAACTACACGATTCTTTGAGTAACCGTAAATGATAAAAATAGGAGGAAATGAAAGCGTAAATGTATTACCTATTCAACATCATTCAGGGCATGGGATATATCGTCCCATCGCATAAAACAGGGCATGCCATTTTGAAGAAGAATATGAACAAAGTAACTACTAACCATCGCCCGAGTTAGCATTACGGCGTCGTCACGTGCCACATGTAGTCAACCCATAGGTCTATATGCTACCCATTTTGCGACAAATAAAATACCAAGAAATGGTGAAAATCAAATCTGAGGGTAAAAAGAAAATACGAATAAAATCGTAAGCAGTTAGCCAACCTTTTCTAGCGGGTCTAAGCAAACTATGCAAAGCGAGAAATGCGGTCTACAGTATAATCATCGACCATGGAAATTTACACGGTGTCTATCGGGATCACAGAGGAATTCTTCAATCTCATCAGACAGACAAGAGTTTCGACGAATGAAACCATCTACTTAGATCCTAGAAAAGCAGGTTCAATGTATTAGCTTGAGCATTATTGATAAGCAAGTATATTGACAAGTTCGTAAAAACTAGCACAATACCTCTACGAGGTTTCACTCATTAAGCTCCTCGGCAATAGTTGGGTCGTTCATGTTAGGACCGTGTTTTTTTTTATTTCATTTAACCTCCAGATTGTTTTGTGGCGGCAGTTCCATGAGAATCCTCTTGTCGAGTGGTAACCAGACTTAAAGCCTTTGAAAATGTGGCGAATTCATAAGCGCGCGTTTTTTTCTTCTCCTCCTCCAACCTCAACATGTCGACTTCTTCCAACCGCAACCTATTAGCCTCTTCTAGCCTTAAGATGTTGGCCTCGACATTGACTTCTCTTCTTCAATCGTAACCTTTCTTCCTCCTGCCAGCGAATCTCAATTCTCTAAAAGGAGATACTCACAGAGCAGGACTAGCGATGACATTTGTATATAACGGCCATACAACTAAATGCAAAGAAGAAATATTAACACGAGCAGCGTCCACGTCGATTCCGGCAAGTCGATCGGTTTGAGATAAATGATGTTAAGTGAATCGGAAAAAGCGGGTCCTTGTGTTTGGAAAATGTGACTCAAAATCAAGTTTGTCCTATAAAAAATATGCATGAAATTTCTAAAAATAAACAATGGCGTGAGAAATAACTATAGATTAGTTGAAAGAATACCGAAGACCAGATTCATCATGTGCAAGAACTTGTGAAGGTCTAAGTGTTAGGAAATTCCGGTGATGTTAAAAAGTGAATCTACTATTCTTATATTATAATGAATATAAAGAGAACTGAATAATACCTCAAGTTTAAAAACATGGCGATTCGGACCGGAAATTACATGATCCTTAAGGCTTTTGTTACGGAACTACTTCCACTCTTGCATTGTTTTGAATTTACTTTCAAGCCAGTTTTAGCACGTTAGCATGAACTTTCCGACCTCAAAAGTAGGTATCAACAAAGAATTGTCTTTGGGTCTGACCGTGATGCGGGAGCGTAGTCATTGAAAAAATCTTGGCTATCTATCCACCATGCACATTGTAACTCATGTATAATAGGTCTCGGATCGATGGTAGTTTGAATCCTAAAGTTCGATGTGGTTTAAAAAATAGGGTTTAGTTAATTACTTTGACATACATACGACAACATTTTATAAAGGATTCGTAATTAAAGTCATAAACTACTAGTTACGGGCAATCACTACAAATAATATTTCCTTTGCTAGCTAGCTTGAAAACGCTGCTAGTTACGGCCAATCCTGCTGGTTAGTTTACGGCGATTGTGGAAACTATAAAAGCTATTTTGTAACTTTTTGGTGATAACATATTTATTCCCCAAATCCTGCGAGATAGGCGGTGGAAACATAAAACGACCCGACCAATGGCAACTCTAATGTGAGTAGTTCTTTGCAATTCAACACGGTGGAGGAATCCCTGAACAAGCGGCTAATTTGGGGGACATGGATATTCGAGGCTGGAGTGCGATGCAATGTTAGACACATCTCGAATAGATGAGGGTAGTTTGGACACCAACATGATTTGACGACTAATGGCTTTCTACATGATGACAATTCTATGATCCACTTCTAGGACCGGGTTACAGGTCAAGGTGGGTGAGGATAATATGAAACTCGATCTCAAATTGGCGGATATATTCACAAGTATGGAGTCAAAGATCCTGTCTTAAAAATTCGACAACAACTCACTGAAACAATCGGAGGTTCAAAGCACGGGTAAGTGTTTGGAGAGACTAAGAAGGCCAGGTTCCATGCATTCGAAAGTGAAGAAACTAGGAAAAAAGGCAACTGCAATATGATTAAAGTTTTGATGATGCATCCAGCAGGAGGAGGAGAGTACAAATTCAGGCGACGCATAGAAGGTAAAGCGATCTTGGATGATTCTTTAAAGGATGCGATTGAAGAAAAGGATAAGGAAGTGGTGCGCAATCGATGCGGTGTTCTTGCATCCGTGATAGTATTGAAGTAACCTTCTTTGCAACAAGCTGCTAGTATTATTATGAACCTGCAATTCAGACGTTTCAAGCCTAGAGGCAACATCTACAACAATTATAAGCACCACAATAACACCAGCACCAAAACCAAAATAAGCACGAGAATGAGGTTGCCATACAATTGGTCAACATAAAGCAATCGACCCTATCCACACACCCGAACCCATTGCTAAGAGTCTGATTGGTGGCTTGTGCGAAGGTGTAGTTCACGAACTTTGATATTGGAAAGGGTAAAGGTTGCAGAGCCAACATTGAAGTTTAAAAGTAGAGAGGAGCATATAGCCTTAATTTGCGATGTACAAAATCAACTAATCAATTGTTCATCTCTTTCTTGAAAGATTGAGAATATTGCGATTATGAAATTCATTTGGCCATCAATGGCAAGCCTCGAGGTAGAATGAAAAGAAAGGCAAGCAGATAAAAGCATTTGATGAAGAATACAGTCGATAAGATATTGTGTGCTTAGATGGTAGAAATGGAACATCTAATTTTTGTGTAGGTTTACTTTTTTTTTACCTATAAACAATAAATAAATAACAACAAAGTTTAACTGGCTTACGTTTGAAAAAAGGTTCGAACGATCAGTTCTTTTAAAGATGGACTTCCTAGACCAGGCAAGTGCTCTTGGTATCACATTTGGATGTTTAATCCACCAAGCATGAGATTTTTCAAATGACTCAAGGATCCACACTTATGAGAATAAAAAAATAAAAAATGAAAATAAAACATAAACTTATATCTGAATCGGTAAAATGTTAAGTTGGAAAATGGATACAGAAACCCAACACAAATCCAGACGGTGTGTATGTTGGACAATGCTTTGGATCTTTCTTCAATCTTAAAAGGTGGTCATCAGCGTGCTTATCAAATACATTATGAAGTTGGTCGTATAAATGAGTCAAATATGCTCACCCATGGAAAAGCATTCCAATCATCTAGATTATTAACAAACCTCATCGATGTATCATCCACTCCATGTCAACAAACGACCCATAAAGATCACTCTAAGGCTAACAAAAGACAAAGGCGTCTGACATCTTCATCGGATATACGTCGAAACCGCTCTTCATCCTCGATAACACCAATAACATCTAAGTTGGTTAGAATATACCCTTGCTTGTCGGAAATACCACATACGAAAATTTAAAGAACGAGATGTATACAACCCAAAGCTTACGGATCCAACGCGAGACGGTCATTAGACAAAACTCGCGGCGACCAAAATGTAAAGCATGCCCTTCAATGTAAAAATGAAGGGCATATCATAGTGAATCATCGACTTTATCTTTGTTTCCTTAGCATATAATCTATGATGTGCGTTTCTTGTTCAAAAACAGATCAATCCATCTTCCAAAGCGGTATTCCTAAACAAGATCGTCGTTTGCTAACTTTTCTTTATCAACGAAAGTAGTTCGGTTCTTGGTAATGATTAACAACTTCATAGTCCTAAAAAGGTCAACAAAAAAAACAATTTAAATCGGACCATGGATGGAATCTATACCAGCGTCGTAAACAATTGTGTATATGATGCATATAAACTACTCCTTATTAGTCTAGAGTGGCGGAGTGCCACTAAAATTTTTAATGAACAGGTTATGTTACATACCTAACAGACAACATCTATCTTATTATACCTACATAATTCTGAATCAGACAGGACATAAAGAGGAGAAATCAAAGGTATTAATCGAATAACAACGATTTGTTGAAGCATATAACCAATTGAAATAAATAATGTACAATAAACAATGAGGAAAATATTTACGTACCATATTTGCCACATTTTTAAACAAACTTGATCAATCAATGTGGGTTGCACTCAACGATGTACCTTTATAGTCTTGGTGACATAGCTGATGATACAAGGAAAAGGGGCGATGAAGAAGACGGTCTCATTTGTGAAACAACTTACTTACAATGTTTTTATCACGAAGCAAAAACGGAGAAAACGGTAACTATTAATGTTTTTGTGCGGTGGGAAATTGATTTTGAATACATATGTAATGTACTTTCTCTATTCAATTGTATACGTTCTATGTAATGTAAAATGACCAAAAATCATTTTATAAAATCGGTTGCCAGTAGCTTTTTAGTTGGCCAAAAACAATACCTTACACATACAGGACACTTGTCAATTTGATGAGTTACTTGATGGCATGATGATTGCCCTCGGTCTATTTTAAATTAAAATAAAGTGATCCATAAAAGTGATATGCATCGGTATGCTGTCTATTTGTGTCATTTTCCCTAATAATAATAATAATAATAATAATAATAATAATAATAATAATAATAATAATAATAATAATAATAATAATAATAATAATAATAATAATAATTCATTTATATAATAGTTTTTATAATTTAAATTACATAAAGTCAAGCTTTGGACAAACCGAAGAAGCAGAGAAGATATCGAGAGGTCAATGACGACAAAACCGCATGGCGAACACGAGTTCTAGCCTTCATGGATCTCGATTCGTTAATGCTATTCGCCATAAATTTGTAAAAACTATTTAATCATTTTATTTATATAAATACATGGTGTTGGGTGTGTCATTATTGATTTTATTTCTAAGCGGTTGAGCGACGAGGCGGTGGTTGGAGAAGACTTGATAGAGCTATCTGTTGGAACCATATGAGGCGATGTCTTTGAGTCCCGTTATCTGAGGCTAGATATGTAAGTAGAATTTATTTTCAAAGTCACCCACTTTGATGAAATATAATGCATCACGACTTATATATTACTTTTCTTGTTTTTGTAACTAAATGAACTAGATGATACAGGAAGAGCACTTGGATGGGACCCCATGTGACCGCGAGATTCTCCGTGCCGTGATTGGTGGTAAGCAACGCGTCATATTCTGATGTGGTCAAGTCTTACCCAGCGATGGAGTGAAAGACCATAGCGCCTCCCGACCTCGTGATGAAGCGGACGTGTCCTCGCTCTGAAAGCAGTGCGAGAAGCAGGCCGAGGAGTTCGCTACGAGGAGGACTCGGATGGGTGGTGATGGGTTGTGAGGTCATTATAGGTTGCTAGAGCGACTACTGATCCGCCCGGATCGGTGCTACTCAAAAGGTGGGTCGGGATCCGGTGCTACTCCACGGGTGGGTCGGGATCTGGTGCTACTCCATCATGGTGAGTCTAGAATCACAGGGGACGGGAGTGGGGTAGTGGGGTTTGAGATGTCCGTTTATGTTGGTTTAACACGTTATCGATATGTTTGTAGAGAATAACATGGATTATTATGTCGTTTATGTGCATTATGTGCTAGGATTCCTTAAATGGATTATCACGTATAGTTTTGGACCATTTGGATGGTAGCTATGTATAGTTTTGTAGATTATCATGTGTTAGCGGTTTTTGAACCGTTTGGCGATTTGAAACACATAACTATGTTAGCGATTGATGGGTATATATGATATTATGTTTAGCGAATTTGTGTTGTTGTAGCATAAACAGGGTTGTTACATTGTAGATTTTTTCGAAAAAATGGAAATTACCATTTGTAGCAATTTTACGCAAAATGGGTGAGAGGCTTCGGGACACGTCCCTGCGAAGTGTGAAATCTAAATTTATATTACCACTTTCCCGGGGACAAGTCCCAAGCTTCCGCAAATCAAGATGACATATAGTTTTTGCGGGACATGTTCCGGCAAAGCTGTGATAGTGGTATTACGATAACGTAATTAGCTAAATAATTAAATATTCATAAATACTTTCCACGAGGACGTGTCACCGACAAAAAGTAGTGCCACGTTGGACTTGTTTGACGGCGAAAATGGCTGCAGGACCCACCTGTCCCCGGTAAAGGTGTATATAAGTCCCCGGGATATGTTCTGAAAGCCTGATATTTCCCTACGGACCGACATTGTCGTAGTGTCACATGAATTAAGCATCTCAATCATTTTAAAAACTAATCATAATAGAAAACATGTTATATCAACACTGCATAAAGTTGTTTTTATTCATGTATATAAGTTGATGCATTACATATGGAGACCTCTCAGAAAGTGAAAGTAAATGCTATTCACTTTAAGGGTTGGAAGACAAAACTAGTTATGCAGATCTATCAGTAGCCCCTCTTTGTCCTATTAAATGGTTGCGGCTTAACAATATGTATATACAGTGAAATCCTCACATCTTTTATCATCAACAATCAACACTTCTTTCAGATAAGGTTTCACCGGATGGCTAACATTCTTAATTCTCAATAACACGAATGCTTTTAGTTATGTGTATGAAAATTTTAACTTTGTGTATCTAATATGTGTATCTTTGGTTCATAGTTGCTTCACTGCCAAAAACACACGATTATTTTGAGCCAAAATTTCATGTTTCTAAATATGAGAGAGCACAAAAATGGATAAAAACGAATCCGTAATTATAACTCTCAAAACATTAACCATGCATTCTAAATATTTCATATGTTATCTTAGTTTTATGATACAAATGACATATTTCTCCATAAAACATGCAATATGCAATATAATAAAGCATAGGTAAGTTACATTAACCTTGCTAATAGAGGCAACATCTTTAGTTTTGAAACCTTTACCGTAGCCAGTGTGACAAAAGTCGGAGAAACAAACTGAAATGTTGAATGCAGAAAACCCAAATAGAAAGCGTGAAAACAAACATTAAAGCATAGGTTCATATGAAAATTTTAAATCTTGTGCATTTTCTTCTTAAAGCTAAGTAATCCAACCTTTCACATAAACTTTGCAATCAAACTTTTCATGTACACTTTGCAATCCTTATAGTGCTTTTCTTACCTGTTGATATCACCTCAGCTGAAACATCGAGGATTCCATTGGCATCTATGTTAAACGCACTTTACCTTCTGTTCATGTTTAGGGGCTGCAGGAATACCATGAAGCTCGAAGGAGTCAAGCAAGATGTTTTCTTCGTTTTGCCACTCTCACCCTGATATACTTTGATTATCGTTATGTACTTGGTTGTCAAGGTGTTAAATAAAGCGTTCCTTAACAGTGGGTATGGGTGTGTGCTTGGGAATCAAGACATCCATATCATCTTCACTAGAATCATCTGCTTTGATCCAAATGCCAAGTGAAAGTGGTGTTACATCTAAGAGTATCAAATCGCACACCTTCATTCCCTTTACCACCCAAACTTGCTGCCAACACTGCTGCACCATAAGCAACAGCTTCATCCGTTAATGCTCTTGAAAGTGGTTTCCCATCAAAGAATTCCATCAGCATTTGTTGAACCTTGGGAATCCGTGTTGACCCACCAACAATAACAACATAAATCAACATCATTCTTATGCATTTTCCCATCTCTCAAACAACTCTTCACATGCTCAATGCACTTTTCAAAAACAACTATTTAATTCCTCAAACTTTGCCCTAGAAATTTAATGAAAAATCAATTCCTTCAAATAAGGAATCAACTTCAATTGCTGTTACAGTTGTTGAGGACAAATCCTCTTTGCATTCTCACATGCCACTTTCAACTTCATCATTGCTTTGCATTCTTACTCACATCCTTCTTTTCTTTCTTCTGAAACATTTGGACACAATAACACCATAGCCTTGTCAAAATCCTCACCACCCAAATGTGTGTCACCGACAGCTTTAACAGTAATGGTGCCATCCTTGTTGATATTGAGAAGAGACACATCAAGCGTTCCTCCACCCATATCAAATATCAAGATAGTTTCTCCTTAGGACAGTTTATATCAGCGCTCTTATCTAGACCATAGGCAATTGCTGCGATGTTGGTTCATTAATCAAACACATGACATTAAGACCAGCCAACACACCCGCATCCTTGGTTGCTTGTCGTTGTTGGTCACTGAAATATGCAGGAACGGTAATCACAGCATTCGTAACTGTCGTTACAAGGTATGCTTCAGCCGCTTCTTTGAGTTTCTTTAAAATCATAGCAGATATCTCTTCAGGTGAGAATCTCTTTTCTTCTTCAGACTCGTGTTCAAATACAATCATTGGTTTTCTCCAGACCCTTCAGTTACCTTAAAGGCCATGATGACTCAATATCCTTCCTCACTCTACCATCACTGAATCTGGTTCCCATTAAACGTTTAACATCTGAAAATTATTAAACAAAACTGAAGTTTAAGGAAGTCCACATACTAAAAACTGGATATCAAAGACAATAACATAGCATAATCTACAGACTTACCGAAAACATTATTAGGGTTCCTGCGGATTTGATTCTTGGCAGCCTCGCCAACAATGAGTTGAGTGCCATTCCAAGCAACACAGGATGGTGTAACCTTGTTACCTTGTTCATTAGGAATGATCTCAACACGGTTGTGCTTATTAAACCCTGCAGCAACACACGAGTATGTTGTTCCAAGATCAATGCCGACTGCAGTTTCTCTAACTGTTTTCGACATATTGATTAAACTGTGATGAGCAAAAGTGTGATAAGCTAAATTTTTAGGTTGTTGCTTGTTTTTGTTAAATATAATGTGCGAGAAAACCTAATAGTCGCGGTCTTTGGTTTATGTGAATATCTAAACTGGGCAGCAATCAAAAGGTTAGTTTCATATTTTATCTAAAAAGTAAAAACCGTGATTTCCAATTAATTACTTGATTATCTAAACTTTTTACTTTAGTTTTCTCTCCGCATGTGAACAAAAAGAGTCTTGCATGAGTAATTAGCTTAGGAGTTAAAATAATAAAATAATAAAATAATAATAAAAAACATTCAAAATATAAATTTATAAATATTGGTAATCTATAATAATTTTCACCATGTGGGATAGGGCTAAGCACTGTGTACTGAACCGAAAAATCAGACCGAATAGAACCGACGGGCAATAGCGGAGCCAAAAACTAGGTTGTGGGGCAAAAAATTTCCTACACATGTGAGTGCAAATATAAAAGCGATAATATGAAATCTTTAAGCATGCGGAATATAGTGTAAATTTTCTTTTCTTAAATAGTGGCATTGCTAGGGAATGTGATTGATTAGGCATCGAGAAAAATATTTTTTTGAGCGTGAGTTGTAACAAGTCGAGTAGGGTTTGCCTAAATTATATATAAAATGCTCTATTTTAAATAGTGAGCAAAGGAATTAACATCGAAATGTAATGCAAATTAAAGAAATATATTAAACCTCTTGCCATTTGAATAACTTAATTTACAGTGTATGATATTTTATCAAAACCTTAACATTTTAAGATTGAAGAAGCATATAACGTTAAAAATTTAGAACTAGAAAATCTGAAAATCATGTTAACAAAATCATACTAAATTGTTATACTAAAAGTCAAAAGATTCTTAAATTATATAACTAAGGCACCCATGCGATGTAATGAGATACCCTATGACTATATTTTATAGCAATGTAATTTTATGCGATCATATTTTGGTTAACAGTTAATTTATGAATAACAATAAATCTAGTTAAGACACTAATATAATTACATGTAGTTAAAAGGTCATCTGATTGTTAACACGTTGTTGCAATGACAAGAAGGCGGATATTGGTTGCATGACGATGTAGGAGGTCGTGGTGGTCGACATTAACGGGTAGTTGAAAATAACTAAAAGGTTGCGTGATCAGATACTTATGCATATCATTTATAGCGTAAAATTTTTGATGCGTTTAGTAATGTATGTATTTCAACACAACAAAATTAAGACAAATAAAAAATTACAAAATATACCAAAATTTTGGCGTAATTAAGCATTGACCCAAATGTACCAAAATTTAGCCCAAATTAACTTTATACAAATTTAACAAAATTTTGAGTTCCGCTTTTGTTACAATATTCAGATAAGGCCCATATTTTCGTTTAATAATACACTAGGCCCAATATATACTAATTTTGAATAAACTAACCCAACTATAACACCAAACCTAAAATATAAGGAATAAATTAAATAGAATTTTGTATAAAACGAATTAAATTTAAAAAATGAGAGAAGGAAAATGTATTTTTGTTTGTTTGTCGACTGATAATTGGTGAGACCACGATCAATATGTTTTGCTTGAAAGGATCTATGAAGAGTTTCCTTTCTTTATTGTTTTGGAACAAATCTGTGATTGATAAAGAAGTGAGATCTCGTTAAGGTTTTTTTTACTTGTTTGAAATTGATTTTTGATTGGTCAAGATTGTTAGTTTGGAAGCTTAATGTTTCGGGAGCTTAATTAGATTGTACATTGTGGTAAAATAGTTGTATATTTTGGTTAAATGGTGTTTTTAATAATGTATTAATTGTATGTGTTGAATATTTTTAGTTTTATTTGTCGTTAAATAATTGTATTTATACATTGTGTTTAGGTAGTTGTATATATTGGTGATGGGGTGTTTTAAATTATGTATTAATTGTATGTAATAAATAGTATTTTTTAGTTTGTTTTGTGCTTTACATACATGTATATTATGTTTTTTGACTTGTATTTGCTTAAAACCTATTTTAAGAAATCTTAAAATAATAAATATAAAAGTGTCTTCTCTATTATAATGTAATATATATAATGTTGTTAACAGGTTAACACTTTAACATAATGTTTGTACATATTAAGTTACATCATGAGTTGTGAAACAACTTTTATAATTACTATGTTATTTAAAAAAGGACAAAAGAGGTATATATATATTATACTATATTTATTATTATATAATAACTCATAAATTAAGTGAACAAATCGACTTTTCCCACTTCCCAATTACCAACCCTCCATGTTCCACTTCTACTTCCCCACTTCTAGTTATTTTTTGAGTTATTTCTTCATTTTTCCGATGAACAAAGCGGTGAAAACATTTTCAAAATTAAAGTACTTTGATTTTGTCAACTGGTGTGTGAGGCACCTCGGTTTATTAACTTTGAGGCACTCATCCTTTGTGACCAATTTGACTTTTCTCCTACATATTTTAGGTTTTGACAGGAGGCTTGGTTGGGGCATGCGCCACACTTCCCCGTCACATATCTGGCTCGCCGCCGATTTAATGGACCGCGCCACATCTCGATCCACTTCACGCATTATGTCTTTGGTCAGTCCGTTCCGTTCGGTTTGGTGACCATTATGCTTTGATGGACTAGGCAGGGACCTACCCGACATGGACCAAACATTTTGAATCTTTCTCTGTCCATTTTGGAACCGTAATGAGACCTATTCCTTATTTGGGATTAATCTTTCGAAAATATTTGATAGTACAACTAATCTCTTATATAATAAAATGAAATTGAAAATAAGCCATTCGCGTAACCAAATATGACCAACATAAGAGCTTTTTAAAATTGAGTCTTCTTATGAGATAATAAAAGTCAAATTGAATTAATATGGTGGAGGAAGGCGGTTTATCTTTGAAAATTTGGTGATTGAATTTAAACTATTATTAAATTTTATTTTTAATTTAATGAAAAAACTATAAAATGTGGTATAAATTAACAATAAAGAAACTTAAAAATGGGGCAATTAATTAAACTTTAAAGGTTGAATTAAAAAAATAAAACAATAATAACTTCATATTATGATTAATAAAATTTAAAACTAGGCCCAAAACTTTATATTATCATTGTTTAATAAGAGCGGATCTACTTTATAGGTAGGTGGTTAACTGGGAACCACTTCGAGCAAAATATTTTAGAAGCGATGAATAGATTTTTTCAAGACCTATCTTAAGAAAATAAAAGAATCACCTGAATATTGATTGAAATTGATGGGGATGCAAATAAGTGAATTTACTGAAGTTACAACACAAAAGCAAATGACTTTGTTGTTTAGGAGTTTTGTTGAACTCTTCTCGAAAGATGAACAGATTAGCAAGAAAAAGAAAATTAGAAAACCTTTGGACAAAGTGATATGAAGAAACTATTGGATGTAAGACTTTTAATGTATTGGGCGATGAGATAGATATGTTTTAACTTATTATGTGTAAGTAGGGGTGTCATGAAATTTGGCCGGACCGGACCAAAGCAGACCGGATAGGACCAGCAAGTTCGGCCCAGCGAGACCGAGACCGGATAGAATTTAGTCGGTCCGGTCTCGGTCAATCGGTCCAGTCGGTCCTTGATCCGGTCCGGTCCAAAACGCCCGTCGTCGGTTTTAGCTGGGTTTGGTCCGGACCGGACGGACCGACGGACGAGTGACCGATTTGCCTAAAGCCGAGACCATGGACCGGACCGAATGGTCGGTCCGGTCTCGGCTCCGTCATCGTCCGGTCGGTCCCGGTCCGGCTGATCCGCTTGCTCACCCCCATGTGTAAGTACATACAAAAGGTTGAGGGTTTGATCGGTTGAAAACCCTCTCTCGGACACATATAGGTTGAGGTGGCGAAGGTCCTCACAGGCCTCTACACTTTTGGGTAAGGGTGAGTTGTCTACATCTCACCTCCTCCATACTCTCGTGAAGCATGGGACCGATCAACGTTATTTTATTTTATTTTAATTTTTTAATGTGTAGTTGCCACTATTCATCCCGATGTGTTGTTCCAACTTAGTGTGTCATTCGACTTAATAACGAGTTGCTTATTTAATTATCTTTAGCGGTGTGCAAGAGTTTTTCTTGCAGTTACTTTCCTAAGGGCTACAATTCTTCTTCCTAGCCATGATCCGAAAGTTTCTAATGCAAAGTTTATTCTGGTTCCATCCTATTAGTCTTATAGGATGCGAATTGAATACATTGTTGGTAAACTCTTGGCTAATAGGCTTAGCATGGTGATAGGTAGATGTATTAGTTTAGAACAATCGGCCTTCATTAAGGGTAGAAATATTCTTGATGGTCCTTTTGTCTTGAATGAAGTTTTGGCATGGTACCATAAGCGTAAGAAAGATCTCATGGTTTTCAAAGTTGATTTTGAGAAGCTTTTGACTTTTGAGATGGGACTTTTGGATTTGGTTATGGTAAAAGCTTGGTTTTGGTACCAGTGGTGTAAATGGATCTTTGGTTTGTCTTAGGAATGCACATTCTTCTATCCTCATAAGTGGGTCTCCTACATGAATTCGAAATTTTCAGGGTTTAAGACAGGGGATCCTTTATCTCATTTCTTTTCATATTGGCAATGGAAGGATTGCATGCTCTTACGTGTAAAATTTGAGTCGATGGGAATTTTCAAAGTGACTTCTTTTGACCAAGATAACATGGGCGTATCACACCTTATTTATCTCGATGATAGTGTTCTTTTAGGTAAATGATCATGTGTGAACACCCATAATTTTCTTTGCATGCTTCATTGCTTTACTTAATTTCTAGGTGAAAATAAACATCGAGAAATGTAATGTTTTAGGAGTTGGGGTGTCAAATGAGGAGGTTTCAACTTAGCTAAAGTTATCGGTTCTGGAGTGCTAAATTCCTTTGAAATACCTTGGGGATCCTGTTGGAGGTAACATGGCTAAACCTCAATTGGAATGCCATTATCCATAAGTTCTCTTACTAAGCTTTCACTTTGGAAAGCTCGTTTGTTATCGATATGGAGGTTGTCTTTCTCTTATCAAGTGATTGCTTTGAAGTCTCCCTACATACTACATGTCGATCTACATG
Organism: Chrysanthemum lavandulifolium; assembly: GCA_022545495.1. NCBI lineage: Eukaryota > Viridiplantae > Streptophyta > Magnoliopsida > Asterales > Asteraceae > Chrysanthemum > Chrysanthemum lavandulifolium. Next base: position 214,995,593 of record CM040245.1, read on the forward strand.
ATGCCTTCTTGTTCAAAAGAAGTTGGAAGCTATCGAAAGCAGTTTTTATACGTCGTGACTTAGAGAGAAAAAAAAATGACTCAGTGAGATTGAAGAAATGTTTAGTGAACAAAGATTTGGGAGGCCTTGGTATACTAAACATATGGGCTTAATATAGGGCTCTCTTCAAATGGGTATGGAGGTTTTATGCAACTCTTCCGACCTTTGGGTGCGCGCTAACAAAACATCTATGACCAAGGAGGTATTATGGAGGACTCTTCTTATATTCCTAGCCATACTACATGGAGGGCGCCATTTTTCTTCTTTAAAATAATAAATATAAAAGAAGTGTCTTCTCTATTATAATGTAATATATATAATGTTATTAATGTTTAACACTTTAACATAATGTTTGTACATATTAAGTTACATCATGAGTTGTGAAACAACTTTTATAATTACTATGTTATTTAAAAAAAAGGACAAAGAGGTATATATAATATTATACTATATTTATTATTATATAATAACTCATAAATTAAGTGAACAAATCAGCTTTTCCCACTTCCCAATTACCAACCTCCATGTTCCCACTTCCTACTTCCCACTTCTAGTTATTTTTTTGATTATTTCTTCATTTTTTCCGATGAACAAAGCAATGAAACATTTTCAAAATTAAAGAGTACTTTGATTTTGTCAACTGAAAGTGTGAGGGCACCCGGCTTTATTAACCCGAGGGCACTCATCCTTTGTGACCAATTTGACTTTTTCTCCTACATATTTTAGGTTTTGACAGAGCTTGGTTGGGGCAACGCCCCCCTGCATATACGGCTCCGCCGACCGGATCGGACCACCGCCCCTCGATCCACTTCACACATTATGTCTTTGGTCCTATCGTTCCTGTTCCGGTTTTGAGTGACCATTATGCTTTGATGGACTAGACAGGACTACCCAGACATGGACCAAACATTTGAATCTTTCCTCCGTCCATTTTTCGAACCGTAATGAGACCTATTCCTTATTTGGGATTAATCTTTCGAAATATTTGATAGTACAACTAATCTCTTATATAATAAAATGAAATTGAAAATAAGCCATTCGCCAACCAAATATGACCAACATAAGAGCTTTTAAAATTGAGTCTTCTACGAGATAATAAAAAGTCAAAATTGAATTAATATTAGAATGGAGGAAGGTTTATCTTTAATTTGGTGATTGAATTTAAACTATTATTAAATTTTATTTTAATTTAATGAAAAACTATAAAATGTGGTATAAATTAACAATAAAGAAACTTAAAAATGGGGCAATTAATTAAACTTTAAAGGTTGAATTAAAAAAATAAAACAATAATAACTTCATATTATGATTAATAAAATTTAAAACTAGGCCCAAAACTTTATATTATCATTGTTTAATAAGAGCGGATCTACTTTATAGGTAGGTGGTGCTCGGGAACCACTTTGCGAGCAAAAATATTTTAGAAGCGATGAATAGATTTTTTCAAGACCTATCTTAAGAAAATAAAAAGAATCACCTTGAATATTGATTGAAATTGATGGGGATGCAAATAAGTGAATTTACTGTAGTTACAACACAAAAAGCAAATGACTTTGTTGTTTAGAGTTTTGTTGAACTCTTCTCAAGAAGATGAACCGTTAGCAAGAAAAAGAAAATTAGAAAACCTTTGACAAAGTGATATGAAGAAACTATTGGATGTAAGACTTTTAATGTATCGGGCAGTGAGATAGATATGTTTTAACTTATTATGTGTAAGTAAAGGTGTGCATATCGGTGGCAAGACCGGACCGAGGACGGACCGGCCAAAACCGAGTTCGCCAAAGCCAAGACCGAGACCGGTCAATTGGTCGGTCCGGTCTCGATCCGCTCGATCGGTCCGGTCCTTCGGTCGATCCGGTCCAACGCCCAAACGGCTGTTTTAAGTCGGTTTTGTCCGGACCGGACGGACCGACCGGACCGAGGACCGATTCGCTTAAAAGCCGAGACCGCCTGACCGGACCGAATGTGGTCGGTCGGTCTTCGCATCGTGTTTGTCGGTGGCCGGTCCGTCCGGCCGTTCCGCTTGCTCACCCTTGTGTAAGTACATACAAAAAGGTTGAGGGTTTGATCGCTTGAAACCCTCTCCTTCGACACATAGGTCGAGAGGGCAAGGTCGTCTCCTCAGAGCGGCCTCTACTTTTGGGTAAGGGTGAGTTGTCTACATCTCACCTCCTCCATACCTCATGAAAGACAGGACCTGATCAACGTTATTTTATTTTATTTTTAATTTTTTTAATGTGTAGTTGCCACTATTCATCCCAAAGGTGTTGTTCCCAACTTAGTGTGTCATTCCCAACTTAATAACGAGTCGCTTATTTTAATTATCTTTAGCAGTTATAAGAGTTTTTTCATGAGTTACTTTCCTAAGGGCTACAATTCTTCTTTCATAGCCATGATCCGAAAGTTTCTAATGCAAAGTTTGTTACGGATTTCCATCCTATTAGTCTTATAGGATGCGAATTGAATACATTGTTGGTAAACTCTAGCTAATAGGCTTAGCATGGTGATAGGTAGATGTATTAGTTTAGAACAATTACTTCATTAAGGGTAGAAATATTCTTGATGGTCCTTTTGTCTTGAATGAAGTTTTGCATGGTACCATAAACGTAAGAAAGATCTCATGGTTTTCAAAGTTGATTTTGAGAAAGCTTTTGACTTTTGAGACGGGACTTTGATTTGGTTATGGTAAAGCTTGGTTTTGGTACCATGGTGTAAATGGATCTTTGGTTGCCTTAGGAATGCACATTCTTCTATCCTTGTAAACGGGTCTCCTACTTGTGAATTGAAATTTTCATGGTTTAAGACAAGGGATCCTTTATCTCCATTTCTTTTCATATGGCAATGGAAGGATTGCATGCTCACGTGTAGGGTCGAATGATGGAATTTTCAAAGGCGCTTTTCACCAAGATAACATGAGCGTATCACACCTTATTTATGTCATGACGTGTTCTTTTAGTAAATGATCATGCGTGAACACCCATAATTTTCTTTGCATGCTTCATTGCTTTTACTTAATTTCTAGGTCGAAAATAAACATCAAAGAAATGTAATGTTTTAGGTTCGGGTGTCAAACGAGGAGGTTTCCAACTTGGCTAAAGTTATCAGTCATGGGTCATAAATTCCCTTTGAAATACCTTGGGATCCTGTTGAGGTAACATGGCTAAATGCTCTAATTGGAATGCCATTATCCATAAGTTCTCTAAGCTTTCACTTTGAAAGCTCGTTTGTTATCGCTTGAGGTTGTCTTTCTTATCAAGTCGGTGCTTAAGTCTCCCACATACTACATGTCGATCTACATGATGCCCGCTCATCGCTCAAAAGAAGTTGGAAGCTATGCTAAGCTTTTTTATACGTGACTTAGAAGAGAAAAATGACTAAAGTGAGATTGAAGAAATGTTTAGCTTAACAAAGATTTGGGAGGCCTTGGTATACCTAAACATATACGGGCTTAATATAGGGCTTCTCTTCAAATGGGTATGGAGGTTTTTATGCAACTCTTCTGACCTTTGGGTGCACGTTAACAAAAACATCTATGGTGACCAAGGAGGTATTATGGAGGACTCTTCTTATATTCCTAGCCATACTACATGGGGCGCCATTTTTTCTTCTTTAGACCTCTCAAGCAGAAAGGAATAGATTTGATATCTTTATGTGTTCGGAAGATTGGCAATGGAGTTTCTTGCCATTTCTGGGAGGATTCTTGGGTTGGTAACCTGCCTCTTAAAGAACAATTTCCAAGATTTACCGCCTGACATTAATCAGTAACACCCCAAATCTCTTGTGACAGGAAAGACTTAATCAAGTTTTCTATGCTATTATTGGATTGGTATCGCACACAAGTATAATAAAAGATAACCATTTAACCATTCAAACCAATCCCAATTTAAATATTCAAACATTTAATCCAAAAGTATAAATATTAGGACCAAAACATAGTTTGATAAAATAGGACCCCATAGTTTATCGTAGTCGAACGATCCTCGAACCCCGCCTTCGCCAAGCTTCCACCGATCAAGTAATCCAAACATCTCAAATACCGAGAAATCATGCTAAGCCGCCCTGCTACACTGTGTTCATGGGTTTAAGTTCAACAAAATCATAGTGGACCAAGAAGAGTTGATTTGCTATGCAAGACCTAGATAGATAAGTACTGTTTCACACCGATCCTACCCGATCTACAATCATATCTCGCATCCGGGATTACTCGGCCCCGCGACTCTAGTCCAACACCGCCGGCAAAATCTAGAACAATTGCCAACCCTCAAGGTCAGGTAGAAGTCTATTCTTAGTTAGGCATGGTTAAACCTAGACTAAGGCAACAACTACCGCACATATATCTAAACAACAAGATATAAAGAAATCCAAATAGTTTCAACTATTCAAAAGCAAGAGCACGATTCTCACCTCAAAATAGTTCAAAACGTAGTTAAACGTAGATAAAAGCAAGCATGAAACCCACCTCAAGAATCAACGACAAATAAACAAAGAGCGTAAGATAACGGTATCACAAAGACAAAGAATTCACGACTTAAGACAACCTATTAATGTAGACCAAATTTAATATATATATTCCTCAAAATCAACGTTATCTACCCCAATATATTCCATTTCTTTATTTCCAAAACATCTCGCTTCACCATTAAACCTAGTGTTTGGTATTCCGTCAGGTGTATCGACTTAATACGATGCCATGAATGCACTCAAACAACCAATATATAACTCAATGCAACACAATGAGACCTCTAAACGATAAGCTCCATAGTTCAATAAGTTTTGAATAAATAGTAGACCTTATCGAATTCATCAACTCGATAAACTCATTTATTTATTCGGTCGCTTATTATCTCATAAATCAATCAGATCCTAAAGAGTCATTGTGATAAGTCACCCATTAATAAGCACCCAACGCATTCTGAGTGACTTTATTGATTCACAACCTAATAAGTCCGCTTACCCACGCGATCAACACTATTAACGCAGTTATCCGTAACCCATGCACACAACGAAGCAATTAAATACTTAAACCAATATTAAACGTCCACAATCGACATTTATTGATAAACGTAGACTAAACATTAATTACTTATTTATTATAAAATATTTCCAATTTAGTCATTAGTTTCCATTTAAAATAAGAAATAACAAGACAAGACTTATTCCACATTTTGGTACAAAGCCCATTTATTATTTCTATTTCATAGTTTATTAGCATTTTCATATATATATATATATATATATATATATATATATATATATCGTCAAATTCCAATATTAATCTTACATCGTTATTCGTTGACCACAAAGACGAAGTCATAACTTCTCGCTTTTAATCAATCAATGACCAAATTATACAAAGTCCATAATTACGCATTGTTTGAGTCAACGGTGACTAAAAAGTCAAAGTCGACCGACGTATTTCAAAACAACAATATATATATATATCAAGTCCAATGTAAAAGTCACAATATCGCAATTCATTCCCAAACCAACTCAAAACAATTTCGCCAACCAATCAATCAACCAATTATACTGAAACCAATGTTATGACTCTAATGGTCATGACATTGTCATTAAGACCACGTGAACCAAACAAGCTCTGAAGCTTTTCTACTCCACGCTGCCTCACCCAAACCTCAACTACGCCAACCAACAAGCTACCAACTCGACCCGACTCGACCCATGACCCAAGTGGGTCTCAGACGCCTATCATGAGCCACGACGAGCCCTAGGTGGTTCGTATGTCCCATGTTCCACAACCAAACACAACCAAATAAATTCCACAACACCCAAATCCAATCATTCAAGCTCCAAACACTAACCAAACACAAAACCCATCATCTATCTTAACCAAAAACATGCAACTAAACCCTAAATGCACAAACCCATCAAATTAACACACCACACATTTACCAAACACTAATTACTTGTTTATTTAGTCACTACTTAGCTTTAATTTCATGTTCCACCCAAAAGCTCCAAATTTCAAGATTAGGTCGAAACCCTAATTTTCAATTCGTGGCTTTTTATTGCCCAATCAAGCTCAAAACTTGTTCCATTTACCTTATCTAATCACCAATTGCAAAACCCACTTGAAACCCTAAAGTACGAATTTTGATTCAAAGATTTGAAGGTGTTATTGAAGTCCAAATAGAGCGTGTAATATATGGTTGGAAAGAGGAGAAAGAGATCTTTGATTTGGTGGTGGAGGTGTATGGTGACGCGCCGTCGTTTGGCCAGAATCTCGCCAGAAAGGCGGCGGCCGGTGGTGGTTTAATAATATGGTTAGGGTTTCTTGAGGAGAGAGAGGGTTAGAGAGAGAAAGAGCTTGTCTATGTGTTTCTAGTGAGAGAAACCAACTATGCAAATGAGGTAGTGGGTGGTATTTATACATAGGAGCTAGGGACTTGAAAATAATTATTTTGGGAGGAGGGGCGCCGGCCATGTAGAAGTAGAGGGCCGTGGTTGCCATTTTTCATAAACTATCCCGTACTCCATTCCCCGGAGCTCATATATTGTCTCACGAGTCATCCCACAACGTTCATTCAACTTTTGACATCGTTATTTACGTTTTTCCACGAGTTTGACTATTTATTTGTTAATTTTCGAGTTACTGGCCTAAAAGTTACAATAATTCTCGCTTTGTGCTTTTCTAAATCAATGAATCGAATAAATGTCTACCAAATAGAGTTAAAACTCATACGATAACTCATTTAATAATGAATAAACCGAAAACCAATAGACGATATAAAATCAAGTCATGGTTTATAAAATAGTGATAAAGGCAAAAGTCGCTTTAGTTTAACGAATGCTGCTATCTAAAATAGACTCCTAAATTCGCCATTGTCATGTACTGCTTTTTCCATTGCGGATCGCTTATCCGCTCAAGACCTGGTTTCCGCTTAGACGACACCCGAGGAGGTGTTGAATTGTCCCAATTCAAAGATGTTCAATATTTGATTCGGGTGTTGTTCTTCTCGACAAAAGTGATAATTCGCAGCGGTCTTTAGTGTTTCCAATGGTTACACCTGTTTCCGCTCCGCTCTAGTTGACTCCAACATCTTGGATACGACTCGCTGCCACCGTTGGAACCGTAATGTGTTCATTCGAGGTTGTTGTTGAACAAGCTTCCATCTCGAAAGTTAACTTGAATAGTAGCGGTATAGACGCTGGTTTGATTCTATGCCCTATATGCATGGATGATGTTGAAAACGTTAATCATATTTTCTTCTCATGTAATATGGCAAAAGACTTTTGGCTTTGTTTGCCAAATGGCGGAGCTTGACATCCTGGTTTGTGCTAGCATATCGGAGTCGCTTGAGTGGATCATGCCTTGCATATCTCGAATAAGGTTAGGATGTCTATAGAAGGTGTTGGGGTACTTTGTTGTGGTACATTTGGAAGTTCGAAAATGAGTTGATTTTTACTAGCCTCCTCCAAAGAAGGTGACGCTTTGGGACTCAATTGTCTCTCATTATTTCTTATGGATTTCATCTAGAACCAATTGTAATTTTAGTGGGTTGGTTGGTTGCAAAAACCTTAGAATTTCTTTGTAGTTTTTGTTTCTAGCTTTTGCTAGTTTTTATAAAATTCCGCCATTCAAAAAAAAGAAAAGAAAAAACTAGAGTTAGAGTTTCTCACCTAATTGCTATATATTAATCTATATATTTTGGTTTAATTCTCTTAGTCCAACTTTTGAAGCTTCGACTTTGTTATGTTGCCAAAGCAATTGCAGTCAAGCCATAAGTACAAAATTAGCATTTGAGTTATGAATTAAGTCACGAGTCAAAAACTCAGTATGCCAACATGAAACTTATCAGGCTATGAAACCATAAAAGACTCGATTCTTACAACAATAATCACTGGATAATTAATATGTTCCGTGTTAATGATGCCATTTTACATTTGAACCCGACTCAACCCGTTGTCCCATTAATTTTGGCTTTGACTACGGAAACACCTTATATTTATTCCTAGGTTCCGTAGACTTTATATATCTTTAAAAACAACATTTATTGTTATTGTTATAATTTAAAATACTATTATCATTATCGATTAAATCAATATATATGCACGAGATTATAAATATTAAAACAAAAAGCACAGCACTGTGATATTTAAAATAATACACACGATTGTACATATTTAAACGACTTATGTGGTTCCTCTTAAAAGTTTAAGTGATGATATCCAAAACTTTGTGTTAACATGTGATTGGCGAACAATTTGAAGCTGTAAAAACTAGTAGTATTGAACATGTAGTATTGAACATGAATCTTAAACTACTAGTATTGATACACCGTGTGCACATGGTGTTCTAAAAACTAGTAGTACTGAACATGAATCTTAAGTTGGATGCAGTAATGGCTTGCGATCGACATACATGATCGATCGCTCATCGATCGTTCTTGTGTGGCATGTATCGATCGTCCAAAAACACACCCAACTTGATCCCCTACACGATCGGCTAAAACAATGCACATTCAAACAAAATAAATCCTACCGTTGCAACAATGGATTCATCAACGTCTTCATATTCAAATTATCAACAATATTCTTCGGTTAACCGTATCAATGTTGATGCTTTTGATTTCGAAGAACAATTATACACCAATCATGATTTTTATGTTGGAACCGGTTCGGGTTATCCGGCTCAAGAGTATCATGGTTCGGGTCAAGGTTCGCTCATGGATCGTATCACGATTCGTTAACATTGATGACGAGAAGACTATTTCGGAAGAGACGCCACCGGTCAAACCAAGAAACGAGCTACAAAGGCGAAGAAGAAGGTTGTCGAGAAAGAAGGCAAGAATGATTTGTCGCTTTGGTCAAAGAAGAAGAGATCGCCAGTGCAATGCTTGGTGTGATGTATCCGAGAATAGTATAATCGGAAACAACCAAAATGCTAAGTGATTTTGGCGAAAGTCATTGCTTACTTTGAGTAAGGAGGTTGGTAGAAAGAACGTATAACTCTATCATTACCAAGTGGAAAAATAGGATTCATCATAGAGTTGGTCAATTTTGTGCCATTTACAACAATGCTTACAAGAATTACGGAAGTGGTGAGAATGACCTCACTGTTTATAGACTAGCGTGTGATGAATACCAAGTAGTGTGTAATCATGCGTTTGTTTTGGGGCATTGTTGGGAAATTTTGAGGGACTATTCGGTTTAGAAGGATAATGAGATGCCGGCTTTTTTAAGCCAAGATGAGAGTCGCAAAAAAGCAAGGACTTCAACCGACTCGGATGTGCATGTGCACAGGTCCGAGCGACCAATTGGTCGTGATACCGCTAAGAAGAATAAAAGAAATCTTCGGAGTGTTCCAAAGCTACCTACATGGAAGGTGTTGTCGAGAAATGGAAAAGCATTAAGTCCAAGGCATTCGGACAGAAGAAGGAGGCGATGGATACTATGATTTGAAGAAGAAAGAGTTGGATCAAAGGCAAAAGGAGTTGGAGTGGAGCAAAGAAATCGAATGGGAAGACAAAAGATTGGCACTTGAACAAGAAAACTTGCATTTGAGCTGACAAAGAAATATGATAAAGACATCATATTCTATCGCACGCCTAATCGACCCATCTTCGCCCGCAACTACAACAACAAAAAATGCAGGAAATCAAAGACTGATCAAGGCACGCCACAATCTAGATTTTTAATAAGTTTAGTAATGTTTTTATTTTATTAGAATTATTATGTAACATTTTAATTATTAATGAAATTCTATTTTGTGTTAAAATATATATATATTTTTTTTAATAAAAGAAAAATTGATAATGGTTGCCCTTACCTGAAGACCCAATCGTCAGGTCATTTGGAAAAAAAATTCGACGCGAGAAAATGAAGGGGATTGAAGCTCTTACTGGGGCAGCCTTAAATATTGATTCTTATTTTCAATTTTAGTCGTTATGCTTTTAAGTCTTAACAAGAGTTAAGACTAGTATGTCCACTTAAACAAAGTCTGAATTTGGTTTTTATAAACTTGGTTATATTCTTCTCAGCTCGTTTGAAAAGGAGATGAGCCAATTTATGCATTGAGAAAATACCGTTATTAAGGTTCTTATCACAACTAATTATACAATCTCACAATTACTAGAAAATTGCTTTAAATGTTATTGTTTTGATTCCTGAATCTTGTAATCAAGTTTCATATATTGGAAGTGAAATATCGCATGTATTGGTGATTAAGATCATATAAACATTTAGTTTGGAGCAAAGTAATGGAAACTTATAGCTTGACAACGATGTTAGTTCATCAACGTGAGGATAGCTAGATTGATTCAATAAAATTTCAGTTTATATTTCAGCTTTACTGCTTAACATTATAACTCTAATTAAACGGATTAGTTTTAGCATTCGTGATTTGGAAGCTGCCAATTAAGATGAACTTGCTTTAGAAAGCCATTATATGATCATGCTCAGACTACTGAAACACCTCCTTGTGTCATATTTTCCTTGATTTATTTCTTCTATTGCACAAACCTAGTTTTTGGGAATCATTTCTTACCTAATTAACGGACAGAAACAAATAGTAAATTGATTATTCGGATGCCTAAAAGCATGTCCAATGAGACTGAGACGAATGACAAATCAAAAGTTAAGATAAGCAGAGTGAAAATGCCTAAACATTGTGTTAATTATTTAATATACTTTCAAGAATAGGTTTTAGACATGTATATACTGTAAGATGCATAAAAGAAAGTAACAAGTTTAAAGGGCAACATCTTCTATGCACGTTTCACACAAAGAGAGGAGTCCGGTCCTCCCACTTAACTCATCAGTAGTCAATAATGAGTGGCTAACACACTTGTCCCGTCATCTGAGTCATTAAATGTCCATTGCAGCACCCACCTTACGGTTCTCACGGCTGGCAGTATTCCTATTTAGCTATTTTACAAATTTACAAATTTTCTATTTCGATCTCTTAAGAGTCGTTCTCAGAAATTGTTGCGCATGTTTACCTAGATCTGGTAGGTTGATCAGTTCAATTCAATCATGCCAACACTCTCATAAACCATCCATAAACATTTTCTTTTTCATTCATGTTCCTATACGTGAAGCTGCCACTGCATACAGAAACATTTTCTTTTTCATACTTGCTTCTGGCTACATCAACCGCCTTCAAGTAATACTACAAGAAAATAATGTCTGCGGGTGGATGGTTTAGGTTTTTAACAGGTGTTTTGCCAAAAAAATAAAAATAAAGACACACATACTATCAATTACAGAGTTAGTTATTGTATGTTTCAGGAGGTCTAGTTTTTTGTTTGACTTCCAAGGGTCGGTTTTCTTTTTGGCCAATCACAGGTACAGTCTGCCGGGTTTCGGCTGTCATTGTTATTGCATTTGCATGTAAGTAATTATTGCAATTTCAATGTATCCGGGGTTTCCTTCAACTTGTTTGATTATAACGAAAATGAAGAATTAAATACAATGAAATAACATCTAGCAACACAATAAAAGAATAAGTAAAGTAATCATCAATGGTCGGCGGTCGCTAGACAGAGAACCAACTGAAGTTCTGATCTTGAAGAAACCACAAATAAAAGCTGAAGAAACTAATTAGCTGTATTTTCATTAAAAAAGGCTTGAACAGAATTGAACTATATAGTATCCATAAAAGGCAAAAACACTAGAGCTTTGAATTAAAAGAAAATTTAACAAGTTCTTGCAAAACGAGACATCATGGATGACCTGTTTTTGTTTCTCATTGTAGACTTGATTACTCAACCTTTGTCACCTTAATCTTGATGTTATCAATTCTTATACTATTTTTACTCCCATTTGAGATAACCTCTGCCGAAACAATGAGAATACCATTGGCATCCATGTTAAAGCAAACTTTTAGCTGTTGTTGACGTGCAGGGGCTGGCGGAACTCCAGAAAGAATGAAATTTCCAAGGAAGATGTTTTGGCTTATATTTGTGCCCTCGCCCTGATATACGGCGATTAGTACGCTTGTTTGGTTGTCGACACTTGTAGTATACTGACCCTCCTTAATGATGGGTATGGGAGTATTTCTTGGGATCACGACACTCATGATATCTCCAACAACCATGATGCCAAGAGACAGAGGAGTCACATCTAACAATATCAAATCCTGCACCTTTTTGTTCCCGTAACCACTTAAGTTTGCAGCCAACACTGCTGCGCCGTAAGCAACAGCTTCATCTGCGTTAATGCTCTTGCAAAGCGTTTTCCCACCAAAGAACTCCGTCAGCATTTGTTGTACCTTTGGAATCCGTGTTGACCCACCAACAATAACAACATCATCAACATCATTCTTTTGCATATTCCCATCTCTCAAACAATTCTCCACATGCTTAATGCACATGGTGAAAAAGCCACTGTTTAGGTCCTCGAATTTTGCCCTACTGAATTTCGTTGAAAGATCAGTTCCCTCATACAATGATTCAACTTCAATTGGTGTGTGAGTTGTTGATGAGAGATCCCTCTTTGCTTTCTCACACGCGACTTTCAACCTCATCATTGCTCTTGCATTTTTACTCACGTCCTTTCTTTCTTTCCTTTTAAATTCTTGAACTAAATGACTCACCATCAACTTGTCAAAATCTTCGCCGCCCAAATGAATGTCACCACCCGCCGCTTTAACAGTAATCATACCCGCATTGTTGATTTTAAGAAGAGAAACATCAAATGTTCCTCCACCCATATCAAAGATCAAAACATTTTTCTCATTCGGAGATTTTATGTTACCAATCTTATCAAGGCCATATGCAATTGCTGCTGACGTTGGCTCATTAATCAAACGCATGACATTAAGGCCGGCTAATTTACTAGCATCCATGGTTGCTTGTCGTTGCTTCTCACTGAAATATGCAGGAACAGTAATGACTGCATCTGTAACTGTCGTCCCTAGATATGCTTCAGCAGATTCTTTCAGATTTCTTAGAATCATGGCTGATATTTCTTCGGGTGAGAATTTACGCCCTTTGGAATCGTGTTGATCAAAAAACACCATTGGCTTCTCGGCAGGCCCTTGAACCACCTTAAAAGGCCACGACTGAATGTACTTCTGAACTCTAACATCACTGAATCTGCTTCCCATTAAACGCTTCACATCTGCCAAAAAAAGGGTGCTAATATAAATGCTAGGATTGTATAACTAACATATAAAATCTGTTGACGAAACTAACTTACCGAAAACTGTTCTTGTAGGATTTCTGCTTATTTGATTTTTCGCTGCCTCACCAATCAAGAATTGCGTGCCATCCCACGCTACACATGATGGAGTAATCCTGTTGCCTTGTTGATTGGGAATGATCTCGACACGGTTGTGCTGATCAAGCCAGACAGCAACACAAGAGTATGTTGTTCCAAGATCTATACCAACTGCTGTTTCACGAGCTCTTTTCGACATCTTGATCAATCAAACTCGTAAACCTAACTGAATATGATGACTGTAGGTTACAAAATGAGCACAAATGGAAAATATAAAGTTAAGTTTATAACTATTCCGTATCATTTAAACTTTTGATTTGATTGAGGGTTATCACTAGTATTAATTAGAGATATCTTTTGAAAAATAAGTTGAGATTTTTAGGATATTGAATTAGAGATGTATGCTAAAAATTAATTTATATTTTGGTTATATTTACATTTCTATAAGCGTATAATCACAAGTCAAATTTGGAAGATGTCGGTGATTTTAGCGTCATCAACTACTTTAGTTAATTGCGATCGGGTTTGTCTAATAAGTGCCTTCAAGGCATCGTTATAAGAGTACTGGTATAGTAACGCGAGAATCGCGTTAAACCTCAACGCCTGGCCGTTAAGCCCTGGTTATCCACACCGGAGGTGGCGTTAGAGCCACGTTAACACACCACGTTAGCGAAGATAACGCGCTGAGGGCAAGAGGCAAGGGTAAAAAAAAAAAAAAAAAAAAAAAGTTAGTTTAAAAATCATTTCACCCCCAAAACGTATTTCAAACGGCTAGTTTAAAGAAAAAATATAATTTACCACTATAAATACCCAAATAAAACACTATTTTTTCACACTTCCACTACTCAATCTTATACTTCCAATTACTAAAAAAATGTCATGAGGCAATAACAACGATGATACATTCATGAATCTTCCTTGGGTGGAATACCTCAAACCCCTGCTCATCTTCAAACCCCAATGTCTCTTTTCCCAACCCACTGGCTTGTCGAGCCAAGATCTTTTCCTACAACATCAACAATTTATGTTTTGGCAACAAAGTCAACAAAACACACTAAACACCAATGTTCAAAATCTACAATTCTCACAACACTCACAACATTCACAAACTGAAATACATGATATTCCCGAAACACCGACGTCTCCTCCAAAGCCCAAAAGTCGTGTTAAACGAAAGTCCAAAAAATCCAAAGACCCCAAACCAATCGATGAGGATGACGAAAATCTCAACTTCTCCTCTGGACGTTGGCAACCAAAAGAGGAAGAATTACTTGCCACGTGTTATGTAACTGTTACGGAGGATCCGATTGTCGGACGTGCACAAGATCGTGATACGCTTCGCATCGGGTCACAAATGAGTTCAATAGACCCGCCAACGACGACCAAGGATATGATAACAAGCAAGTGGAAACGTTGAATCGTGATTTCACAAAGTTCAACGTATTTCAAACGCAAGCGAACGGGAACAGAGAAGTGGAGAAAGTGAGATTGATGTCCTCAAACCAAGCGAAACAAATGTATCGCGACGAGCACAAATTGCGCCGCTTGCTTTCGAGAGGCTTGGGAGGTTTTATGAAGCATAAGAAATGGGACTCGCGGATCCGGTTGATTTAAACGGCGCTATCCCAAGTTAAACAAACGAGGCTTTGTTTGGTCATGATGAACAACCACGCCCATGGGAAAAAACGCGCTTCCAAGAAAGCAAGATCCGAGGCACGACAAGTACCGGGGAGCGAGCACCGAGGAATGAGGTCGTCAAGCCGCTTCACCGAAACTATGACAAACGAGTATCGATCAAACGTGAAACCGCCCAAGCAGCGTATCGGGCCGCCCAAGTAAAAGATGAAACGATAACAAGGTTGGAAGAGATGAAATTTTTGATGATTGACAATGATGGCAAAGATCCAAATGTCGTGGCTTGGATCAATGAAAAAAAAGTCCGAATCATCAAAAATATAACTTGCAACCTCGTCACTAGATTGTATTGCCATTCCTTTATGTTGTAGTTTGATTTGCGGTGTGTTTTTTATTTCGTATTTTTTCGTTGTAACCCTTTTTTAATTTCCTATTGTAATATGTTTTCGAATTAATTATATGTTTTTAATAAATGAAGTATTTGTTTTAGTTTACGGGTTGAATTTGAAAATATCAAATGTTAAACTTTAACTTGTGAATGTTATCATAAGAGGTGTTTTTTGTTGAGTTAAGGTGAAATGCTAAAAGTCGACGTGACAAATGTTAAACTTTAGCCCAAGGTCATCACACCTTAGGCTCTAATTTATTAATTAAACAAAATTTTCCTTTTCGATTAGAAAACGATTTAATACATTAATCAAACTTGAAAATTATCTTAATTAAAAGTTATTTTTAATTTACTGAACATCAAATTTCTTTGTTTAAACATATAAAACAATGCCTCGATGGCACTTGTTAGACAATCTCATTGCGATTTACTAGAGACCGTGGAATATTATATTAAGCTCGGATACGAGTTAGAGAAGTGTGGAGTGCACACTGCTGAGCTAATATATTTTCGCCCAAACAAAGATGCGGTTCAAAGGCCACGCCTTCGTGGTCAAGGTCAATGGCGGCCCACGCCGGGTACCGCTAGAGGTGTCAGTAGGGTCGTGTTAACTAACCCGAACCCGATAAGACTTATCGGGTCAGGTTGAATCGGGTTTAAAAAATCATATCGGGTTGTGTAACCCGAACCCGATAACCCGATACAATTATCGGGTCGGGTTATGGTTGAATTATTTTTGTTATCGGATCGACCCGATAAGAACTCAAATATGTTTTTTAAAATTATTTGCCCAAAATCGTACAAGTACACTAGCTTTTTACAATTAGAAAAAGGCATATCATTTTCGCTGTTAACACATTAATAGTTCCTTTTGTTCAATCGATCACGACTTGGTACATGGACCAACTGCATGCCGAACCCACAAAAATAATAGAGAATTATATAAAATAGTAAGATCGTTATCCACACCCACTTCCTCAAAAAATGCATGCTGAATCCACAAATTGTACGACGTCGCAGCTTCAAGTATTATAGTTGGATATTTTTTATCACCTCTACCAAATTTCTCATGCCATGCTTTCGGGCAGTTAACACATTCCTAGTGCATACAATCAATGCTTCATAGCATTCCTAAACCCATGAACCTCTAATGCATTGCATATATATTTTGAATGTCATTTAATCGGGTTTTTAAAACCTCTGACATGGACTTGCATTTCATAATAACACTACAACTCATGCGACCCGAATCGGCTAGGAGTTTAAAGAACTTAAAATGTCGAGGAAGAGGATCGAAAATATAAGTTTCAATACCTTTGATTATTTCTAAAAACAGTTTACGGCTCATACGAAAGCGACATCTAAAATAGTTTTCTGGGTATTTTGGATCATCACCAAAATAGTCGGCCAACAAACGTTCTTTGGCAGTCTCACGATCACGGTATATCAAATTACGTGTACGTGAACTTTGACCTTGTTGTCGCAACGATTGATGATACGGAACATGTTGCATAATTTACAAAACGTCATTCAAATCAAAGAATTGAAAAAGAATCATCACTAGACGCTTTGGTAGAGAATGTATTTTGGTAGAGAGTTGTGTGAAAATTGGTTTGAATGGAGTATTATTTAGAGTGTTTAAAAGTTTAATTTGAATTAAAATTTTGAAAAGTATCCGATATTCAACAACATTCTTTTATTCACTCTTCCCACAAACTAGCGTGCACGTAAGTTTACTCATGCCGAAACTCACTCAACTCACCTCTAGTACAGTTGGCACCTCGATCAAGGCGCCATTTTGGTGACACGTTAGTCGTCAAGCACAAAATTTTCCATCATACCCATCCCTCTTAGTTCTTGATTTGAGAGTTTATGTTGGTTCGGTTTGATTTACGGGATAATTTCATATTTACCCAACCTAACTATTCAAATTTCATATTTACCCAAAATACAAGTTTTTAATGTATAAATACAATACTTTCCAGAATGTGAAACGGGAGACAAGCAAAGGTGGTAATTGTGAAAGCCAAGGCAAAAATCAAGGTAGTGGGTTTTAACCATACTCTACCTAAGCAGCAGATGCTTAAATCTGCATATCAAAAGAAGACGACCAATACTCCGAATTCTAATGTGTTTTCTGCTCTTGAGGAAGATAATGGGGAATGTATGGATGACTTGGTTGATAAAACGCGCAAGAAGATGGAGGCTCCTTTCATGAAGAATCCTAGGAAGACTGGTATTTGTCCCGATAGGAAAGTAGATGTTACACCCCGTGAACGACACGATTTAAAATCATTGAAATTTAAACTTTTGCGCGGAAACGACTTCACTTTAACGGACATTTTGTTACTCTTTTGACCACTAATAAAAATCTATAAACATTTAGACCTCAAGACTATTTTTAAATGAAACTAGAGTTAATTCTCTTTAAGACAATAGGTGGCACGACCTCTAACGACTTACGATTTATTTTATACAAAATAAACAAAACAACAAAAATCTGCTAAACATCAAAATTCTGGTCTGAGCATAGATCTTAAGATCTATGCTCAGGAAAGAAACTCTTTGAAATCAACTTTATGGGTTGAGCATAGATCTTAAGATCTATGATCAGGAAAGAAACTCTTTGAAATCAACTTTCAGGTCAGATCTATGCTCATAAAAGAAACTTAAAATTTCTGGATTATGCTCAGGGAAGAACTTATGCAAAGTTTCCAGAAAACTAACTTCCTGAACACGACATCACATGAAAACTTCCAGAAATCATTTATATAACATAACTCTCCATTTTCATAACACTCATGGTCTCAAAGATCCACGAAAATGTACTTTACAAGGTAACGGTGTTATGCCAAACACCCGTTTTGACCCATTTGCATATTAAACTTTAACCCATTACTATAACATACAACTTGACAACCAAAATACTATAACAATTATGACATAAGCTTTGACACTTGACAACACGCTTACTTAAACCATTAACGACTCTGGGTACAACATTGAAACGAGCTCAGATTCACCTAAGCTCTACCTTCTTACCATCTTCTAACTTCCGCAAGATCCAATCTCGGACCTTAGTCCAAGTCAAGCATCAATACACAACCTACAAAACATTAAACACTTAAACCGTAAGATGAGGCTTAGTAAGCAAAACGGATATAACTTAACATAATACATCAATCACACAATACACATTATAACCATTCATCCATTACAACATTTTTGAACATAAGACATACCTTAAGCCATCACTATGCTTCACCACTTACTTCCTAGTCAAGCCCTTCTATTCTAACATTCATTTTCTAGTTATGCCAAACTAGCCTTACTATCCAATATCACATATGCACAAACATTTGAGTCATACCATGTCCTTAACATAAACATCACATAACACATAATGCATTGAAATCCATATAACATTAACTTATAACCGGTTTACTTACCTTAATTCCAAGCTAGTGAAACCAAGGACATCATCATCATCCTTTAACATCATCATCACCTTCCACTCTTGTCATCTAAGCCACAATCACTAAAGGCACATATGCATAATCAAAATACTAAACCATGATTATCCCAATCATAGATTTTCCTTAAACCCATCTAATTATCATATAATCATGCCATGATTACATGATAATTAGCCCCATCAATTTATTAGCTTAATGCAATAATACTTACACCAAATTCATCATAACTTTAATTAAGCTTATGAACATCATTTACCCAATTCCCTTAATTAGGGTGCATGAACCGTAATCTCAATCTCATCAATTGATCATCAATTAAACACTTATTAAAGTCACTTACTTGCAACGATCATTGTTAGGGCTTCATCTTAACATTAGAAGCCTAATCTTCTTCACAAGGTGGTCATCAAGCTTTGGTCTCCATCTTTTCTTCTCTCTATTTCACGACACATACCCCCTACACATACAATATTCTGGAACTCTTGTGATGATAAGAGAATTATCCAGACATTAGTGGAGTATAAGTTTGGCTAATAAGCACTTTAGGTCCCTTAGGCTCCCTTTCTTCCACTTTGGCCACAATATACTTTATAACATGTTAGCACTTGGCAACTTAGGTCCCTTAAGTCAAATTTCCTTATAAATGTGACACATCATATTTTCCATAACCATTTACATAACATTTAATACTTGAAGTTTGACTATCGGGTTGAATAACCAATCCGTAAGTCATTTAAACTTATAAAGTCATAGTCATCTATTCCAATGGCATTCTTGTAATAAATTTCTTAGGACCGGTTTCGTGGTTATGACAGACTCTCCTAAAAGAAACATAGTTTTATCTCCTGAAATGAAGGTTCACTACTTTGGTAGGGATGTTATGGAATTTATGATATGGGACAACCAGTCGGGGAAGTGGAGCATGAGAATGCTTATGGCATAAATGGTTGATGGTTCTTATAGTTAATGGCATTTCTTGCGAGTCATATTATTTTGTTTCATACGTTATGTCGCATTTGCATAGAGATAGTTGTTTCATGAGATTGACATGTCAATCTTATGTTGTTCTCGTTTGAAGCACAAACGGTGCGTTCTTGTTTTTCCCGGTAGTGGGTTGTGTTACACCCGTGAACGACACGGCTTAAAATAATCAAAATTAAAAATTTAACGCAAAAATAACTTGACTTAAAACTGACCGTTGTTACTAATCATTAAACCGATTTAATTATATAACAAACCGACCCTTGAAAGTATTTTTACATCAAACTAGACTCAATTACCATCGAAACGACGGTGGCACAACCTCTAAGACTTACGGTTTATTTTATACAAAATAAACAAAATGACAAAAATCATTAACGTTAAAATTCGGTTCGAGCATAGATCTTAAGATCTATGCTTAGGAAAGAAACTCTTGAAATCAACTTTATGGGTGAGCATAGACCTTCGTGAAAGAAACCCTTGAAATCAACTTTCGTCGAGCATAGATCTTAAGATCTATGCCTAGGAAAGAAAATCTTAAACTTAAAATTTGATCGAGCATAGATCTTAAGATCTATGCTCATGGAAGAACTTTGTAAAATTTCCGGAAAACTAACTTTCAACAAGACTCTACATGAAGACTTCAAGAAATCATTTACACATCATAAACTCCATCTTCATAATACTTGTGGTCTCAAAGATCCACGAAAATGTACTTTACAAGTATACGGGTGTCTTTGCCAAAACAACCGTTTTGACCCATTTATATAAACTTCAACCCATTCGTATAACATACAAGTATATATGTTTGACTCTTACAAATATACTTTTACCATTATAAAAAGACTCCAAAACACACGTCAATTACTCAAACACTTTGACAATAACATTAACAAACCATTTATGAGGTTCAACATTGATTGAGCTCCGTAACTAGTACTAAGCTCCTAAACATATACCATCTCTTATTCAACCTTCTATGTCTTAGCCAAAGACCTTTACTCCAGTACTTAACTAGCATCGCGATCAACTTGACATAATGATTGTAAATGTCACACCCCCAAAATATCGCAGCGGAACGATAGTGTCATTGGGGTATGACGTCATAGCACAAAGTATGGATAAAGAAAACGACCTCTATAATGAGACGTTTTAAAGAGTTTACCATTCGATTAAATAAGTTAAAGTTTACAACACATGAGATCCCAAAGTTTGACAATACATAAAGGTTTACAAAACATGTCGAATGGTAATAGATAAAAACACTAGACTCCAATGTATGCCATGAGACCCAAAAGCTCCATGAAATGCTATCGCCTTACAACCTGAGATAAATATGCTAAAAAGTGTCAACACAAAGGTTGGTGAGTTCATAAGTTTGAGTTAAAATGATTTGAAATACTTAGAGAATGTTCACATAGCAAAGGCATTGTAATCCACCCGGCCCAAGTTCCACCATACAAAACTTGCAACCTGCAGGTTCACAACCCATTGCCTAAAATAGAATGACAATCATGAATATGCGCATTAAGGTAGTTAAAAGTATAAATGTCACCACAAGAGTCTTCCAACATATAAATATTGGGATGTTTGTAAATTAATAGCCTTTCAACAACTTAATTTGGAGCCACTAATTCTTGTATGTTTGTAAATTAATAGCCTTCCAACAACTTAATTTGGAGCCACTAATTCTTGTATGTTTGTAAATTAATAGCCTTCCAACAACTTAATTTGGAGCCACTAATTCTTGTATGTTTGTTCCAAATATGCATATGAAATCAAGTATAACCCAATCAAGTATATAACGAATCAAGTGTAAAGTATAAGTAATGTTGCTTGGCAAAAGAGTTTAAATGTTTGGATGAATAAGCATATATCTCGCCCAAATAGTTTATAGGAATTTAAATGAGTTAAAGCGGGTATGAACTCACCGGTATGATTGATATGCTAACAAAATGAAGTGCACTAAAATGAGGCTCTAAACTATCCGCGACCTAGAATGAATGTTATGACTGAGTTATGATATGTTGTTGTGAATGCGTGATACAATGTTGTGCATGCAACTCCATATGATATCCATACCACTTGTACGCTTTGGAAATAATGTTTATCGTCAAAGTATATGTTTATGACATCCCGTCATATTATAAAATACTTTACAAGTATTTACGTTGAAATGATATCCCACGATAGTCATTTAATGATTTATTGTGAAATTATTACTTTCGTCAAAATAATGTCGTTGAAATTTTCATGAAAGTGATTAAAATGGCCTTGAAAAGTTAGTCGAAATGGTGCATGTCGAGTGTTAGGAAATGAACTCAACGGTTTTGGGAAGCTTGTATCATTATCTCAAAGTTTTAGTGTTTAAGTTTACATCCTAGATGTCTCGATCACCAAGAAAAATATAGGTTAAGTATTGCACTTTAGGCCAAAAATATAGTTTAAAGGATGGTTTTCGCAAAGTTTGAGTGACTATATGTTATTCGTTACAACTCCGCTCAACAAACGGTTTAACATTTTGGAAAATATGCTAGAGAACTTACTTTACTAGAAGACATCAAGTTATAAAAGTTCTACATCATTGTTAAAAACGTCCGCCAACATGGTCCTTTTGTTGCCGTATTATGTGTTTAATAGAGAATATATTAGTTTTTGCTAATAGAATTAATTTTACGGCAACTTGGTTTATCTTGTGTAATTTAATCGTTACAAGTCCGTTTTCTACGTTTTCTACATCCTTAAATTCGTGTCAAAGTATACTAATATATTTTTGATAAGTCGACATAATTTATAAAGCTTAAGACTCATTTTTGACTCGTAAGGAGTAACATTTTCAATGCTGAAATTTCTGAAATTAATAGTTTTCCTCGTCAAACTTGAAAATCCATAACTTCTTCGTTATAGCTCCGCTTTAATCCGCTCAAGCGCCACGCTGCTTTTAAAGTGTATTTTCTAAATATCTAGCCCAAAATATTTACCTATCGTCGGATTTTCCAGAATTTAAAATATGGACAGACCCTATTTTATACGTGTTTAAATGAGTTTTTCTCGCGCCAAACCTATTCTAACCCATTCAAAACAACTCCGAGCTATTCTAATCCTACCATACACCTTCTTAGGGTGTCATGGTTTCCTAGACATCACCAAAACTAATATATAACAAGGAATAATTATAGGATGGATTATATATATAACTCTTGAAAATCATTGAAAAAGTGGTACAACATCATATGACTTGCATGTTTTGGCTCAAATATGATAAAATGAATATGAAATGAATGTGTAAGATGAAAATAAACATGAGATGCTTACAAGACTACTTGATGAGGTTTAAAATCAAAGGTTTTTTCCTAATCACCCAAGGTTTTATTGCAAAACCTTAATCAAGAGTGATACTAGAGTGTAAAATACTTGATTAGAAATTTTTTTATGAACTTCTTGCTTGGTCCATATGGTGGCCGGTTTCTTCAAAGAAAAAGGAAGAGAAAAACCACTTTACACCTTAATATTATTGTTGTATGTGTTTATTAAGTATAAAAAATGAATATAAGAGAAGTATAAGTTAGATATTTTTCATTGAAATGGTGTGTGTCATCCCTTTGTCGACAAGGGCATATTAGTAGAAGACTAGCACCCTTTTTTTTATTAATTATTTAAATGAAGTATAATGTATAGTTAATTGAAGACATGTAGTAACTTGAATACACATTTGAGTATTTAGGGTAGCGTTAGATATAAATAAATTTTCACGGTCAAGATAAAATATATTGAGGTCATAAAATTATAAAATACATTTCTTGAAAGATTTGAGTGAATAAATATTTATCGGGTTGAATTTAAGAAAACCGTATAATTTATATAAACATAACAATTTATATACGAAATAAATTTAAAACACCGGTAAACTAATAATAATATTTTTATAAACTTAATATGAGTATAAAATATATTGTGATTTATTTTGGAAGTATCGTATCAATTGTTCAAAATAATGTTTACGCGATAACGCTTATTTAATATGAAATTATGCTTAATGTGAAATGCAAACCCATGCATGACTAGTATGATGAATGTAGAGTTTGAGAAATGACCAAAATTGAGAATTGTGACAAGAAAGAACATAATACTTGATTATGGAACACTATCTCCTTCATCCTTTGATAATCAAGCCTCAAGCTTGATTTCCTCCTTTATTTTTTGCTTCTAAATGTACATCACCACCTCACGCATGAAAACACTCCAACTCTCTTGACAAGTCTAGGAATTATCTAGACTTATGTTAGGTGATGGTTTTCCCAAATGGCAACTTAGGTCCTTGTAGTCTTCTTCATTCAACTTAGGTCACAAACACTTAATAATACATTAATAACTTGACAACATAGGTCCCTTAAGTATACTTCCATTCTAATTGTGCTACATAATATTTTCTATAACCATTTACATAACATTAATACCTATAATTGGCCATCGGTTTGACTAACCAATCCTGTAAGTCCATTGAACTTATAAATGTCATAGTCAACTTAGTCAAATGGAATTCTTGTAATATAACGCTTAGGCTCGGTTTGTGGTGTTATAATTTACCTCGTATTTAGATTTCGTCCCCGAAATCTCTCATCTAAACTAACCTCTACTTGGTCACATCTTACTCCCATCTTAGCATTAAGCACATTTTTATCCAAACATTCCGTTGCAAATGATCTAAGTGATCTTGAAACATTAAGCAATATATATCAAAATCCTTAATCCACTCTACTTCTCATTTAACTTTCTGAGAGCATCCACTCTTACTAAGGTAATTATGTCAAACATGATGCATTGACTATAATCATTGTATCATTTTTCCAATCTCATTTCCATCACATCACATTTTTACTTACTACACTTAAATTTTAATTCATGGAATATGTGCCACTTGAGGAAATTTACGCCGTTTTGACTTTAAATAAGTCAAATGTTAACCTATACAACATAGCATTTCATTTCTACTATAGTCATTCTATTATTCGCTTTAACATTTTGCTATAACTCCTTATCTTTGCTATTTCATTTTAAGGATTTCCACAAAGTGTTAAGATTGACTTAGGGAAATCTTGGCTTACTTTAACTTTCATAACTTAACATTAACTATTATTTACTCATCGTACATTGGTCATTCCTTTACTTCGTTAACATTTTCATTACATTGTCTCATTTTCTCTATTTCTTAAAATAAATTTCTTGTCAAAGACTATGAGTCTCGTAAGAAGTTTCAACGTTTTGACTTCAAAAGTCAAAATTTTAACTTATACCTTCACATTCACTCATGAGAGTGCTAATATTAATTAGCATCTATTTCCATCATTACTCACATTTGAACCATTCCTTAAGCCATGCTATAACATCATTACCAATTTCTTAATCTTTTCGAGTTATTCTATAGACACCTAATGGTTGGTTTCACTTAATGTCTCAATTAAAAGTTGCATTATAATTATATCTCGTATATCTTAGTTCTTAAGACTTTAACTAATTCTTGGCTTATGCTTTTCTACCCTTCTACTTACTCATGCCATGTTGGGAACACATAAGCCCACTCATTTACACTTCTTCATTTACATAGAAAGGCGTCCCAATCGATGTAAATCAAGAAACATAAACTCATGGTTCGGCGATTCATAATTTCTTTAATTAAATGAAAAGGCGTCTCAATCCATTTAACTAAGGAAATCATAAGTCGTCCTACTTACACGCTTCCAACACAACACTCGTACCTATTCGTTACACATTTTAACTTTTCTTGCTTTTAGTTCTTTTAACTTTTTAGACTTGGATCCATACCATTTTCACATTCATTTTGGGGATATTTTATATGCCAAGGATGTAGGCAACCCTCGCCTGTAAACGCAATACTTTTCATCTCGAAGATTCCTTGTCATTCATTAATTTGTCCATCCCAAGGATACCATCATTAACATCATTCACTTGGTAATCTTAAAAGATATCACCATTAACTTGGCCATCCCGAAGGATACCATCATTCACATGGTAATCTCAAAAGATACCACAATTACCTTGGTTATCTCGAAGGATACAATCATTAACTTCATTAACTATCATTAACTTATCGGTTACATGATAGTTACCTTTAACCTTTCACAATTAGCATTGGATCCAAGTCATCATCATTCTAACACACATTCACATTTCCATTCCTTATATTTAGTTTTAAGAAATAATCATTAGAAATTGACGATTGCTTGTTATATTTACACATGTGTTTACACATCGTACTTTCTTATTACTCATTTCAAACATGCTTACCAATTATCATTTTCATTTTTAAATGATCAAAACTAATGATACACATTAGCCGTGATATCATAATTTCAAGTCATTGACTTAACTTTATATATACTTATCACTTTTTTACTATAAGAAATGTCATTACGTTCTTACTTACATTCTCAACTCATTTCTTCTTTAGTTATGAGTTCATTATTTATTCCATTTTCATTTCATCATTACTAGATATCGTTTCTTAGCCTCATCCTATACATCTCGTATGAATAGACACTTAACAATTAATGTGTCAATTCTCATCTTGCTTTCACACATTATACTTTAGCTCACTTATCATTACTACATTATATACTCTAAGCATTCGATACTTTAGTTCACTTATAGCCCATTTCTAATACCACTTACCATTTTAATTACATTCCATTACCACTACTCTTTAAAACACGTTCTTATAATCAAAAGGAAATTACCGACACTAACCAAAGTGCACACCAATTCAATCATTTAAACATATCAATCCCTACACGGACTTATATCATATACACATTAACATTATAAAACACAGGCATTATTCTCTACTTAGGTTCATAAAACTTATCTCATAATTCGCTTCAAACTTAAACATTTACTTCCATGCATAATTTATTCTTACATTCAACGCATTCTAATAGTGGTTTAAGTCTAGGCAACCTAAATGGAAACCTAATTCACTTAAACTGAAGCTCTGATACCAAGTTGTTTTACCCCATGAACGACACGCCTTAAAATAATCAAAAATTAAAAACTTAACGCGAAAATAACTTGACTTAAAACTGACCCGCTGTTACTAATCATAAAACTGATATAATTATGCAACAAACCGACCCTTGAAAGTATTTTTACATGAAACTAGACTCAATTACCTTCGAAACGACGGGTGGCACGACCTCTAACCACTTATGGTTTATTTTATACAAAGTAAACAAAACGACAAAAATCTGTCAAATGTCAAAATTCTGGTCTGAGCATAGAACTTAAGATCTATGCTAAGAAACTCCTTGAAATCAACTTTCTGGTCTGAGCATAGATCTTAAGATCTATGCCCAGGAAAGAAACTCTTGAACTTAAAATTTCTAGATTGAGCATAAATCTTAAGATCTATGCTCTTGAAGAACTTTGTAAAATTTCCTAAAACTAACTTCTCGAACAAGACTCTACATGAAGACTTCAAGAAATCATTTACACATCATAAACTCCATCTTCATAATACTGTGGTCTCAAAGATCTACGGAAATGTACTTTACAAGTATACGGGTGTCTTTGCCAAAACAATCGTTTTGACCCATTTGTATAAACTTCAACCCATTAGTATAACATACAAGTATATACGCTTTGACTCTTACAAATGTACTTTTAACATTATAAAAAGACTCCAAAACACACGTCAATTACTCAAACACTTTGACAATAACATTAACAAACCGTTTATGAGGTTCAACATTGATTGAGCTCGATAACTAGTACTAAGCTCCCGAACATATACCATCTCTTATTCAACCTTCTATGTCTTAGCCAAAGACCTTTACTCCAAGATTTAACTAGCATCGTGATCAACTTGACATAATGATTGTATCGAACATAATACTTGATTATGGAACACTAATCTCCTTCATCCTTTGATAATCAAGCCTCAAGCTTGATTTCCCTCATTTTATTTTTTGCTTCTAAACCGACATCACCACCTACGCATGAAAACACTCCAACTCTCTTGACAAGTCTAGGGAATTATCTAGACTTATGTTAGGTGATGGTTTTCCCAAATGGCAACTTAGGTCCTTGTAGTCTTCTTCATTCTACTTAGGTCACAAACACTTAATAATACATTAATAACTTGACAACATAGGTCCCTTAAGTATACTTCCATTCTAATTGTGCTACATAATATTTTCTATAACCATTTACATAACATTAATACCTATAATTGGCCATCGGGTTTGACTAACCAATCTCGTAAGTCCATTGAACTTATAAATGTCATAGTCAACTTAGTCAAATGGAATTCTTGTAATATAACGCTTAGGCCCGGTTTCAGGGTGTCAAATTCTACCCCCGTATTTAGATTTCGTCCCCGAAATCTCTCATCTAAACTAACCTCTACTTGGTCACATCTTACTCCCATCTTAGCATTAAACACATTTTTATCCAAACATTCCGTTGCAAATGATCTAAGTGATCCCAAACATTAAGCAATATATATCAAAATCCTTAATCCACTCTATCAGATTTAACTTTCCGAGAGCATCCACTTTACTAAGGTAATTATGTCAAACATGATGCATTTACTATAATCATTGTATCATTTTGCCAATCTCATTTCCATCACATCACATTTTTACTTACTAAACTTAAATTTTAATTCAAGGAATATGTGCCACTGAGGAAATTTACTGCTTTGACTTTACATAAGTCAACTATTAACCTATACAACTTAGCATTTCATTTCTACCATAGTCATTCTATTATTCGCTTTAACAATTTGCTATAACTCCTTATCTTTGCTATTTCATTTTAAGGATTTACACAAAGTGTTAAGATTGACTTAGGGAAATCTTGGCTTACTTTGACTTTCATAACTTAACATTAACAATTATATACTCATCTTACATTGCTCATTCCTTTACTTCGTTAACATTTTGATATGTGTCTAAATACACATATATTTTATATTATTTAAACCCACAAAAACAGCCAAAAACACACAAATGACTATATAAATGTTACAAATATCATGAAAATGTGTTTTATATGAATCAGGTACAAAAAAGATTGAAAACAAGTGAAAAGCATGCAAAGTTCACAAAACTGTCATTTTCAGTCCCTGGAGTTTCACAAATTGGCAAAACTAGCCCCTGAGCATTTGTTTTGGAAGAAAAGTCAACCCAAGTCCTTTAAAAATCAAAATTTATCAAAAATGATCCTTGGGTAAAAAGTTTGGAGAATTTACAAGTTTGGTCCTTCAAGTTTCAAAAAAGGCAAAATTAGTCCTCGGGTATTTAAAAATGGAAATTTATCAAATATTACCCTTGTACTATTCATCATTGGCAATATTAACCCTTTTGATAACTTTTGGGAATTTACAGTTTCAACCCTTCAAAAATTCAGAAAATACAATTTTGGTCCTTGGGCTTAAATTTCTACAAACCAAACCGGACCCCAAAATAAAATAAACCCAATATAAAACCCAAACACAAACCCAAATCACTGCCTAGTCACAAGCCCAACCTAAGTAACTTGAACTCGAACCATGAACCTCGACCTCGAGCCACCCAAACCACTGAATCCCTAATTTGAACCCTTTCCTTATTAATAAATAAAACAAAAACCCATGATTCCTCCCAAAACCGCCTCCCAGACACCTTCCTCACCCACACCGCCCACCAAACCACCCCGGTTTTCACCACCACCGCCCACCTTATCCCCCAAATTAAACCACTCACCACCACCTCCTTCTTATTCTTATCCTCAACCTACACCTGACTTTAGATATTCTTGGCGCCAAAAAAGTGAAAATCAAGGGCTGAGATTAATTTGACCAATCCAAAGGCTAAAGAATCTTCAGAGCACCTTTGTGATAACTAATAAAAGGGATTGAAGACAGAAGAAAAGTTGTCCCAGTTTTTTTAGACCAATTCGTAGTGTAACTTGTAATTCAATTTTAAGTTTTATGCAAAAATAGTGTTGGGTTTTGTTAATTATGTATTGTATGAATCATATTAATCATATTGCAAGTGTTTTAGAAGAGTTTTCTGTCCTTTATGCAAAGAATTTGAAAAAGTCAACAAAAGTCAACTGTTGTCAAAAATTCGAAAGTCAAACTGGTTTTTGGTTAGATTCTGGTTTTAAGGTGTTAAAATGTTGAGTTTAATGGTAATGATTAATTTCTAATAAGTCTTTTTCAGCTTCTTCGTTTGATATGTATTTAGAACGTTTGAGGTGGTGTTTGGTTTATGCCTATTTTTAGAGTCTTAGTCATTTAGGATTGTCATACTTGAGTTTTTTAGGCTTAGTCACTTGTTTTAGAGCAATCTATATCAGAGTTATTAGTTTTATCAAGCCGCTTTGAGTTTGTATGTCGTTAACCAAATCTGCCTCACATTAGTCAAAATTGGAAAACATGGTTTTTACAAAACTTTATGGATTTTTCATTTGCTCATTTCGCTCCAAACTGCTGAAATTTTGGGATAATTAAGGTTAGTTGGTGAAGTTTTCAAATATCATTTTGTGGAATTTTATGAATTTCCTATAAGCACTAAATAAGTTGTCCAAACAGGCGCTTTTGCCTCGCTCATTCAAGAAAAAAAAGAAGTGAAAAATGATTTTGCAAAACTTTCTAGATTTTTCATGATTCATTATAAGTCCATTTGAGCTGAAATTTGGGATACAAGATCTTTGGTTGGTCGTGGACATCATGGCCATTTTAGTTTATTTTAGGTATTTTTCTAACTAGCTTATTTCAGCTTAAAGTAGTGATTTAGCCGCTTGAATAAGTTTTGAAACCCGAATTTGTGCTTAGTTGTCATTATGCTTATTGGACCCAAATCAGTTGCATTAGCTTAGTTTTGTTAGTTTAGGTTGTCTTGAGCCTGTGGTAGCTTGTGGTAGCTTATTGAAGTCGCTTATAGCAATTTAGCTTATTTCTAGTACTTATTGCATTAGTCCTTAGTTTCCCAAAATAGCTTTTAGTTTTGATTTTAATTTCTTCATTTTTATCCTTTTAGCTGAAATTTTAGACTTAATTTCTTTGGTTGGTTGTGGACCCATGGCCATTTTAGTTTATTTTTAGGAATTTTATAAGCTAGCTTAATCGTGGCTTAAAGTAGGCTATAAGTACGCTTTGGCGGTTGAGACTTGAAACTGGTCTCGAGCTTTTTTCTCGTAGCTTGTGCTTTTTATGTCCCAATCAGTTGCATTAGCTCATTTTAGGTTAGATTTAGGTGTAGTAACTTATGGTAGCTTATCGAGGCTTTTAGCTTAATTTCAAGCTTATTAATACTAGTAGTGTGCCCAAATCATAGTTCCTGATCTCCAAAGTAGTTTTTGTCATTTTTCCTTGATTCTCGTGATTATTTTAGACTTATCTGAACTTTTCATATTTTTCTCTCGCTCATTTGCTATTTTTCTCGCATTTAATTTCGCTTTTAGCATTTTAATTAGCTTTTATTCAAATAATTCGTAAAATGTTCAAAAATGCAATTTCAATTTTATTAGTTTTAGAATATTCAAAAGTCATAAAAGTATTTTTCCGAATTTTCTTAGCTTAAATAGTATTTTCTAGCATTTTAATTAGTTCTAAATAGTATTAGATTCATAATAAATAGATAAAAGTGTAATAAATATATTTTCGCTTTAAAATAAGTTTTATAATATTTTAGATTTTTCTAAGTCATAATTTCTTTTTCTAGCTTTATTTCATATTTTCTTATATTTTAGGGTATTATTAAATAGTTAAAATAGTTTTTAATTAATAATAATTAAATAAATAGTCATAAAAATAATTTTATTTTTCCAATAATTTTTAGTATAATTAGGATTGTAAAATATATTTTCCATATCCGTAGGTATTTTACTCCTTTATTTTCACGCTTTATTTCAGACGTTACGTAGTTTTTAATTTAAACGACATTTTAGATTATAAACGTTAAACGCTTTTAAAATATAGAATTAAAAGGACTTCAAAGTCTTTATTAGATTCAATTTCCTTAGTGTAATCACTCAACCCTTTCCCTGCTCAATATCACCCGATCACGATTCGTTATATTACAGTTGTTCACACCTCGCCGGACTTAACGACCCGGATACACTAAACTCTCCCGGATTTAATTGCATTTTGTTCGAAATGTTTGACTTTTATGGTTGACCATTCACAAGTGGTTGACTAATAAAAGATAGACCGCTCGAGCAAATCACATTTTCATTACATTGTCTCATTTTCTATTTCTTAAAATAAATTTCTCGTCAAAGACTATGAGTCTCATAAGAAGTTTCAACGTTTTGACTTCAAAAGTCTAATATTAATTAGCATCTATTTCCATCATTTCTCACATTTGAACCATGCCTTAAGCCATGCTATAACATCATTACCAATTTCTTAATCTTTTCGAGTTCTACTATAGACACCTAATGGTTGGTTTCACTTAATATCTCAATTAAAAGTCAGATTCTAATTATATCTCGCCTATCTTAGTTCTTAAGACTTTTAACTAATTCTAGGCTTCATGCTTTCTACCCTTCTACCTTACTCATGCCATGTTGGGAACACATAAGCCCACTCATTTACACTTCTTCATTTACATGGAAAGGCGTCCCAATGGATGTAAATCAAGAAACATAAACTCATGGTTCGCGATTCATAATTTCTTTAATTAAATGAAAAGGCCCCAATCCATTTAACTAAGGAAATCATAAGTCGTCCTACTTACACGCTTCCAACACAACACTGGACCTATTCGCTACACATTTTAACTTTTCTTGCTTTTAGTTCTTTTTAACTTTTAGACTTGGATCCATACCATTTTCACATTCATTTTGGGGATATTTTATATGCCAAGGATGTAGGCAACCCTTGCCCGTAAAGGCAATACTTTTCATCTCGAAAGATTCCTTGTCATTCATTAATTTGGCCATCCTGAAGGATACCATCATTAACATCATTTACTTGGTAATCTTGAAAGATACTACCGTTAACTTGGCCATCCCGAAGGATACCATCATTCACATGGTAATCTCAAAAGATACCACCATTTCCTTGGTTATCCCGAAGGATACAATCATTAACTTCATTAACTCATCGCTATATGATAGTTACCTTTAACCTTTCACATTTTACATTGGATCCAAGTCATCATCATTCTAACACACATTCACATTTCCATTCCTTTTATTTTGTTTAAAGAAATAATCATTAGAAATGACGATTGCTTGTTATATTTACACATGTGTTTACACATCTTACTTTCTTATTACTCATTTCAAACATACTTACCAATTATCATTTTCATTTTTAAATGATCAAAACTAATGATACACATTAGCCGTGATATCATAATTTCAAGTCATTGACTTAACTTTATATATACTTATCACTTTCTGACTATAAGAAATGTCATTACGTTCTTACATACATTCTCGACTCATTTCTTCTTTAGTTATGAGTTCATTAGTTATTCCATTTTCATTTCATCATTACTAGTTATCGCTTCTTAGCCTCATCCTATACATCTCGTACAATAGACACCTAACACTTATCATTACTAGCATTCGATACTTTAGTTCACTTATAGCCCATCTCTAATACCACTTACCATTTTAATTACATTCCATTACCACTACTCTTTAAAACACGCTCTTATAATCAAAAGAAAATTACCGACACTAACCAAAGTGCACACCAGTTCAATCATTTAAACATATCAATCCCTACACGGACTTATATCATATACACATTAACATTATAAAACACATGCATTATTCTCTACTTAGGTTCATAAAACTTATCTCATAATTCGCTTCAAACTTAAACATTTATGTCACACCCCAAATTACTGCTTTGCAATGAATGGAATTCTGGGATTGACTATCATAGCATCACAATCACGCTTATATTGAACGACCTAAAGTGTTGTTTGGAAAATACATCGGTGATTTAATAAAATAATCAGAGTTTACAAAGTATAGGTCCCAAATGAAAATTAACTTGTGCGGAAATAAGTTCGTTACAATTCAAACGATGTTTTAAAGTGCATAAATCCCATGAGAGACGCGTCGTCACCACGACTCTATGATAAGTCCTTATGTATGCCATGATGTGTATGCCTTAGATACCTTAAAATACATTGCTAAAAGTGTCAACAAAATGGTTGAGTGAGTTCATAGAGTTTATGTAAATGTTTAATACGACTACCACAAGTATAAGTTATGTATGACAATGATGTCACAAAAATGATACAATTGCTTAAGCACATGACACCGAAGCATTGACTGATGTTCGCCCCAACAGAGTGTTTTGCCAAACAACTCAATAATGATAATGAAATGAAATGCATCCGTATGACCAGTTGGGATCCACCAACCCGGATGGAGGAGTCACCCTCGATATATCTATCCACTCACCCCGGCTTCTTCTAATTAACGGTTCATGCTTATGAAATGGGGACATTTAACCGGCAATGAGGTAACTTAAGAAATGTAATGAATTTGATATACTTGGTATCGTAATAAAAATGATGTGCAATGTATTCTCCCCCGTAGGTTTGAAATAAAGTAAAACTTGAATAAAATCGGGGCTATGAAAACTCACCTGTTGCAATGATTATGATGATACAATGGCAAAAGTGGATACACTGAAAAGAGGCGCAACCTCTAACCGTGACCTATTATGAATGATATGTTCTATAATAAGTTATGATGTAATGTTATGCATGCAATTCGTATGATATCTATACCACTTATGAATTTTTGAAAATGATACTTATCGTCAAAAAAATAATCTTATAACGTCTTGACCATATATGAATTACTTTACATGTATTTACATTGAAATGATATCCTAGGATAATCATTTAGTGATTTATTATGAAATTATAACTTTCGTCAGAAAATAATGATGTTGAAGATTTCATGAAAGTGACTAAACGGCCTTGAAAAGCTAGTCGAAATGGTGTACGTCGAGTGTTAGGAAACGAACTCAACGGTTTTGGGAAGCTCAGATCATAATCTCAAAGTTTTAATGTTTAAGTTTCCATCCTAGAGGTCTCGATCACAAAGAAAAATATAGGTTAAGTATGATACTTTAGTCCAAAGTATAGTTTAAGGGTGGTTTTCGGCCAAGTTTGAGTGACCGTATTTAATTCATTACAACTCCGCTTAGACAAACGGTCGACATTTTGGAAAATATGCTTGGCGAACTTACTTTTACTAGAAGACATCACTTTATAAAAAGTTCTACATCAATGTTAAAACGACCTTCAATATGGTCACTTGTTTTGCCGTAATACTTGTCTATTAAAAATAATATAGTTTTCTTATATAATAAAGTTACTTAACTTTGTGAAAACGTATAATTTAATCGTTACAAGTCCGCTTTTCACGCTTTATATGTCTTTAGCTTCGTATCAAAGTATACTAATATATTTTTGATATGTCGAAATAATTTATAACGCCTAAGCCTCATTTTTGACTCGTATAAAATAGACGTAATATGTCGAAATTTTCGTAATTTATAGTTTTCGCTGCCTAACTTCAAAAATTCATATCTTCTTCGTTATAGCTCCGCTTTAATCCGCTCAAGCGCCACATTTTCGCTTTTAAAGTGTATTTTCTAAATATCTAGGCCAAAATTTTTATCTACCGTCGAAAATTCCGATTTCAAAATAAGGATGCACTTTTCAAAACTTGTCGAAATGAGTTTTTCTCGCCAAACCTATTCTAACCCATTCAAAACAACTCCGGTTATTCTAATCCTACCATACACCTTCTTAGGGTGTCATGGGTTCCTAGGCATCACCAAAAGTGATATTTTACAAGGAATAATTATAGGATAACATAAATATATATATAAGTCTTAAAAACAATGTAAAAGTGGTACAAACATCATATGACTTGCATGTTTTCTCAAATATGATGAATGAATATGAAATATGATCATGAATATGAAAAGCTTACAAGTAACTTGATGAGGTTTATGAGAACAAAGGATTTTTCCTAATCACCCAAGGTTTATATTGCAAAACCTTAAACAAGAGTGATACTAGAGTATATAAAACTTGATTAGAGAAAACAAATATGGTCTCCTTCTTGGTCCCTTGGTTGCCGGTTCTAGAGAAAAGAGGAAGAAAAAATGATTTTTGATCTTTTACTTGTGACTAAATGAAGTGAATGTGTTTGGTTAATTAGTATAATACAATATACTTGAGTAGATATTTGCAAGACAACAACTCACCCTCCTTTGTCGACAAGGGAGGTATTAGTCATTGATAATACACATTTTTTTATATTATGTATAAGTATAATTAAATGTGTTAATTGAAGTTAAGTGTTAAACTGTATACACGCTTGAGTATTTAGGTAGCGTTAGCTAAAATAATTTTAACGGGTCAAGATAAAATATATTGAGATCATAAAATTTATAAAATACATTTCTTGCAAAAATTGAGTGAAATAATAATAATCGTGTAGTATTTAAGAAAACCGTCGTAATTATATAAATATAACAATTTATATACAAAAATAAATTTAAAACGCTGGTATACTCATAATATTATTTTTATAATCTTAATATAAGTATAAAAATATATCTGGATAATTTTTGGAAATATTGGATCGATTGTTCAAAATAATTAATCACGCGATAAATTATTTAATATGAAAATTACGCGCTTAACGAAATGCAAAACCATGCATGAACTAATATGATGATAATGATGCTAATGATATGTAGACTAAAC
Source organism: Chrysanthemum lavandulifolium (assembly GCA_022545495.1). Classification (NCBI taxonomy): domain Eukaryota; kingdom Viridiplantae; phylum Streptophyta; class Magnoliopsida; order Asterales; family Asteraceae; genus Chrysanthemum; species Chrysanthemum lavandulifolium. The sequence goes on from CM040245.1 coordinate 215,032,057, forward strand.
CTAGTCTATATGAAATGTCCATGATGATTGCTCATGAATTCGCAGCTAAACCATTAAGGTTACGCGAATTTTGAAACTCGTAAACCTAGTTTACGATAAATGATGAAATAATGAAGCATGAGAAGAAATTTTCTCCGGGAATGAATAGTGTTACGTGAATAGTAAATTTTGAAATACGTTCTCAGAATATTAATTCGACTCCAAAACGGTGAATAGTAAATTTTGAATAGTAACCAAGAATAGTAAATTCCGAGATGAATAGTAAATTTGAGAAATGACCGAAGTACGAGTTGTCACATTCACCATCCAAAAGGAATCCATTCTCGAATTCATTTCGTGTTAGTCTATCAATTTTGAGTTTATGATGAATATCGAGAGAGAAGATATGAGAATGTGTCATTACGATTATCGATGATCGAGAGTGTATAAAACATCATAGTAAAGAAATTATTGGATGAATCTCCATGAGTAACACTTTGACTTGGAATATGTGAAATTTTGCTTGCACTAAGATTTATAATAATCGCTCCCAACATAACATGATCCCTCCGTAATTAGACATAATTAGCTAGGCTATGTATAATTAAGGAACGATAATGTGACGTTCGGTTTAGTTGTTATAACCCTCAATGTTTACAAAGATTTAAACCGTGTCGTTAAAATGGTAGTTAAAGTAACAGGAATTAAAATTCTCGTAAGTGATATCAAATCGAAAAGAAAATAAAGTACGATAGATGAGAATATTTTACAACAAGTGGTTTATCAAATAGTAATACATCTTAAGTTATAAAGATTCGGATACGATGGAAGACATAAACTTAGTACGACATAGTAAATAAGGAAAAATAAGACTGTTAGTTTCCGAACTCCTTCAGTCTTTCGTGTTGTTGAAATCTTGTTGAGCTTCTCCTCCTTCTAACATGTATGCTTTTCCAAGAGCACCTTCAACTTGTTGACCTTGGTTTTGAGGACATTGATTCCGGTAGTGTCCTTGCTCTCCACATCCGAAACATGTAACTATGGTCTTGCCTCTACAATTCCTGGCATGGTGTCCTAGTTTTTGACACTTGTAGCACTTAACAGGGCAAAGACCCGAGTGATGATACTTACATCGATTACATAGTGAGTAGGTTCCAAGATAACCTCTCGCCTTCTATTGGTGCAAAGAACATAAACCATTGCGCCTTCTTGCCTTCTATTCTGTTGTTGATGATGGTTAGTGTTACGGTTTTGGTTGTTGTTATTATAACCTCCTTGGTCATTTTCCCATTTTCTTTGTTGTTGTTGATTTGTTATCGTTGTTGTTGTTGTTGTTGTTTCGGTTATTGTTGTAGTTGGTGCGGTTGTTATTGTTGTTGATGGTGTGATTGTTGTTATTGTTGTGGTGGTTATTGTTGATAATGTTTTCCCTTTCACAACTCGAGCCATGAGTATTTGAGTCATACGGTAGATTCTTCAATTGTTTGTGGATCAAGGAAGTTACATCTCCTTGGATGCTTTGTGAAGTCCTCCAATGAAATTTTCCAAGAGTTTCTCATTGTCCAAACTATAGATGGACAAAGAGCACCAACTCTTGAAACCTTCCGATGTAAGCAAGTCTAGCAGTTTCAAGAAGAATATGGCCTCAAAGAATGCTAGCTACCATTGCTCGTTCTTTCCTTAGTGCCTCTGATATACTATCCTCTACATACTTTTGGATAACAGCTGGTGTCATTTCTGGTACAGCTTTCTTTGACGCCATAATTCTTCAAAATATGAGGAAAGGTGAGACGTAGCAAAGTCCTATGCTAATAATAAGCTCTCTAAAGAGATGTGATATGAGGTGATGAGTTTAAGGTTATTTTTCAAATAATCGACGGGTTCCTGAGAGATAGGTTATGAGATGTTGTAAGTGCTTCAAATGTATGATAGTTTAGTGACTTAATGTGTGAATAGCGTGTAACTCGACATGTTAGTGGTGAACAGAGGAGTGAGAGTGACTTTGCCGAACTTAAAGGTTTACCTCGGCATTCGAAGCTGATATTAAAATTCTGATAGGGAATGATTAAACATTCTCCACATTGGAGTCTAAAGAAAAGATAATGGAATGGGTATTCAAGGCATCCATGTGACAATCGATTTGAAATAAAAGTAAATAACTCGAAAAAGTACGATAAACCGCATGTAAAGTGAATATGCACTTATGATGAAATGATGAGATGCTATGATGATGTAGTTATAGTCTAGGTCAATGATGCAACCTAGTTCTCTATAATCAAGCTCGATGCCAATCACACCCCAAATTACTGCTTTGCAGCCGAATGGAATTCACGGGATCGACCGCCATAGCATCACAATCACAAGTATATTGAACGACCTAAAGTGTCGCTTTGGAAAATACATCGCTTGATTTAATAAAATAATCGAGTTTACAAAGTATAGGTCCCAAATGAAAATTAACTTGTGCGGAAATAAGTTAGTTACAATTCAAACGATGTTTTAAAGTGCATAAATCCCATGAGAGACGCGTCGTCACCACGACTCTATGATAAGTCCTTATGTATTCCATGATGTGTATGCCTTAGATACCGAAAATACATTGCTAAAAGTGTCAACAAAATGGTTGAGTGAGTTCATAGAGTTTATGTAAATGTTTAATACGACTACCACAAGTATAAGTTATGTATGACAATGATGTCACAAAATGATACAATTGCTTAAGCACATGACATCAAGCATTGATCGATGTTCGCCAAAAGAGTGTTTTGCCAAACAACTCAATAATGATAATGAAATGAAATGCATCCAGATGACCATTGGGATCCACCAACCCGGATGGAGGAGTCACCCGATATATCTATCCACTCACCCCGGCTTCTTTCTAATTAACGGTTCATGCTTATGAAATGGGGACATTTAATCGGCAATGAGGTAACTTAAGCAATGTAATGAATTTGATACACTTGGTATCGTAATAAAATGATGTGCAATGTATTCTCCCCGTAGGTTTGAAATAAAGTAAAACTTGAATAAAATCGGGCTATGAAAACTCACCGTTGCAATGATTATGATGATACAATAGCAAAAGTGGATACATCAAATGAGGCGCAACCTCTAACCGTGACCTATTATGAATGATATGTTCTATAATAAGTTATGATGTAATGTTATGCATGCAATTCGTATGATATCTATACCACTTGTGAATTTTTGAAAATGATACTTATCGTCAAAAAAATAATCTTATAACGTCTTGACCATATATAAATTACTTTACATGTATTTACGTTGAAATGATATCCTACGATAATCATTTAGTGATTTATTATGAAATTATAACTTTTCGTCGTAAAATAATGCCGTTGAAGATTTCATGAAAGTGACAAAAACGGCCTTGAAAAGCTAGTCGAAATGGTGTACGTCGAGTGTTAGGAAACGAACTCAACGGTTTTGGGAAGCTCGATCATAATCTCAAAGTTTTAGTGTTTAAGTTTCCATCCTAGAGGTCTCGATCACAAAGAAAATATAGGTTAAGTATGATACTTTAGTCCAAAGTATAGTTTAAGGGTGGTTTTCGCCAAGTTTGAGTGACCAGATTTAATTCATTACAACTCCGCTAGACAAACGGTCGACATTTTGGAAAATATGCTTGCGAACTTACTTTTACTAGAAGACATCACTTTATAAAAAGTTCTACATCAATGTTAAAAACGACCTTCAATATGGTCACTTGTTTTGCCGTAATACTTGTCTATTAAAAATAATATAGTTTTTCTTATATAATAAAGTTACGAACTTTGTGAAAACGCTGATAATTTAATCGTTATACGTCCGCTTCCTACGCTTTATATGTCCTTAGCTTCGTATCAAAGTATACAAATATATTTTTGATAAGTCGAAATAATTTATAACGCCTAAGCCTCATTTTTGACTCGTATAAAATAGACGTAATATGTCGAAATTTTCGAATTTATAGTTTTCGCTGCCTAACTTCAAAAATTCATATCTTCTTCGTTATAGCTCCGCTTTAATCCGCTCAAGCGCCACGCTGCTTTTAAAGTGTATTTTCTAAATATCTAGGCCAAAAATTTTTATCTATCGTCGAAAATTCCAGATTTCAAAATAAGGACAAACCCTTTTCAAAACTTGTCGAAATGAGTTTTTCTCGCCAAACCTATTCTAACCCATTCAAAACAACTCCGGTTATTCTAATCCTACCATACACCTTCTTAGGGTGTCATGGGTTCCTAGGCATCACCAAAAGTGATATTTTACAAGGAATAATTATAGGATAACATAAATATATATAAGTCTTAAAAATAATGTAAAAGTGATACAAACATCATATGACTTGCATGTTTTCTCAAATATGATGAATGAATATGAAAATGAATATGAAATATGATTATCAATATGAAAAGCTTACAAGTAACTTGATGAGGTTTATGAGAACAAAGGATTTTTTCTAATCACCCAAGGTTTATATTGCAAAACCTTAAACAAGAGTGATACTAGAGTATATAAAACTTGATTAGAGAAAAAAAATATGGTCTCCTTCTTGGTCCCCTTGGTTGTCGGTTCTAGAGAGAAAAGAGGAAGAAAAAATGATTTTTGATCTTTTTACTTGTGACTAAATGAAGTGAATGTGTTTGGTTAATTAGTATAATACAATATACTTGAGTAGATATTTGCAAGACAAATGACTCACCCTCCCTTTGTCGACAAGGGAGGTATTAGTCATTGATAATACACATTTTTTTTTATATTATGTATAAGTATAATTAAATGTAAGTTAATTGAAGTTAAGTGTTAAATTGTATACACGTTTGAGTATTTAGGGTAGCGTTAGATAAAAATAATTTTTAACGGGTCAAGATAAAATATATTGAGATCATAAAATTTATAAAAATACATTTCTTGCAAAAATTGAGTGAAATAATAATAATCGTGTAGTATTTAAGAAAACCGTCGTAATTATATAAATATAACAATTTATATACAAAATAAATTTAAAACACTGGTAAACTCATAATATTATTTTATAATCTTAATATAAGTATAAAATATATCCGGATAATTTTGGAAATATCGGATCGATTGTTCAAAATAATTAATCACGCGATAGCGTTTATTTAATATGAAAATTACGCGTTTAACGTAAAATGCAAAACCATGCATGAACTAATATGATGATAATGATGCTAATGATATGTAGACTAAACCTAGTCTATATGAAATGTCCATGATGATTGCTCATGAATTCGCAGCTAAACCATTAAGGTTACTTGAATTTTGAAACTCGTAAACCTAGTTTACGATAAATGATGAAATAATGAAGCATGAGAAGAAATTTTCTCCGGGAATGAATAGTGTTACGTGAATAGTAAATTTTGAAATACGTTCTCAGAATATTACTTCGACTCCAAAAACGGTGAATAGTAAATTTTGAATAGTAACCGGTGAATAGTAAATTCCGAGATGAATAGTAAATTTGAGAAATGACCTGAAAGTACGAGTTGTCACAATTTACTTCCATGCATAATTTATTCTTACATTCAACGCATTCTAATAGTGGTTTAAGTCTAGGCAACCTAAATGGAAACCTAATTCACTTAAAGCGAAGCTCGATACCAAGTTGTTATACCCGTGAACCATACCGACTTAAAATAATCAAAATTAAAAACTTAACACGGATATAACTTGACTTAAAACTAACCCACTGTTACTAATCATAAACCGATTTAATTATGTAACAAACCGATCCTTGAAAGTATTTTACATGAAACTAGACTCAATTACCTTCAAACGATGGGTGGCACGACCTCTAACGACTTACGATTTATTTTATACAAAATAAACGAAACTACAAAAATCGCTAAACGCAAAATTGGTCCGAGCATAGATCTTAAGATCTATGCTAAGAAACTCCTTGAAATCGACTTTCTGGTCTGAGCATAGATCTTAAGATCTATGCCCAGGAAAGAAACTCTTGAACTTAAAATTTCTGGATTTAAGATCTATACTCATGGAAGAACTTTTGTAAAATTTCCGGAAAACTAACTTCCCGAACAAGAATTTTCATGAAGACTTCTAGAAATCATTTACACATCATAAAACTCCATCTTCTTAATACTCGTGGTCTCAAAGATCCACGGAAATGTATTTTACAAGTATACGGGTGTCTTTGTGTGACACACGGTAAATTTCCACTAAAATTTAACTGATAATTGGTAATTTATTATTACTAAGCCTAAGTCATTAAGCATACATAAGCTTTGCCCGATCATTTGAGTAGTTAACTCGATACAATAGATAATCGATCACTCTTGCATTCATATCATTTTATGAATATTTCATTTTGTCTTATGATTTAAATTGTAAGACGAGAGGTTATCTCGTTTTCCCCAGTGACCGACACTGTACGCGTACCGACACTATGATAAGGACTCGCTAAAACAAATAACAAATGTCCGCGACATGGAATATTACAAAGATAAAATATTTCAGACACGTAACAATAAAATACCACGGATAAAAAGTTATCAAACAACGATACCTTGGTCACAATGTAACATCTCGAGACACAAAGTATATAACACATTTACCTTTAAACATGAACTTTTATAAAACTCAAATACAAGTGAAACCCAAGTGCATGTACACAAAATAAATTATAGGTATACATTACACATACCCACCTTTTGTTACTTACATTTACTTATATTACCTTATATTATTTTCTTTATATACATAAAATACACTTAAAGAAGACTTGATAAAAAAAAATATGTGTACCCTCTTTGCCCTCCCTTTCACACACGACAAACCCCACTCATAAGTAAACAATTGAAAGGTGAAGAGATAATGTTCCTTGTTTCTTTCTTATCTCACACACACGACAAACATACACAAAAGCAGAGAGTTAGAGATATCAAATCTTCATCTCTTTCCTCTAGAAATTTGCTTCTCCTCTTCACACGCCTCATAGGCGAATCTCTCCAAAAATGGTAAACCGACACCCCTCATCTAAATATTCTTCATCTTTCATACCATATTCATGTAAGATTTGCTTCCCAAACTTATCTTGATGCGCCGCTACCCTTCAAAGAAATACAAGGAAGATCAAGTTAACCACAAGAAAGAAATCTTCCACCAATCTATCTTGAGATTCCTTTGGTTTTGGAAGTAAACCATTTTCGGCTTCAAACAAAGAGGCAAGATGTAAAGGCTTGGTCAAAGAATCCCTTTTTAATTTCTTTTTATGCAACTCGAGAGACTAAGGGCACACACAAATCAAATCTCAACCCACCACAAAAGAATAGTGCTCTTAAGAGTGTTGTGAAATTATTGGGTTGTTGCTCGGATTCGGATTGGAGGTTCGGTTTGTGTGGAGCTCTCGAGTTAGCCTTCATCTTTGTCATTTTTCGCCTCACTTACATAAGGTTCATCTTTGATTCTTTCCCTTGTAAATTGTTGTACTATAAACGTTGTTAATGAAATGTAAATGGTAAAATCTTGTTTTAATATTCAAAACATATGTCTAAATAAGGTGTTTGACGTTACATAAATGTCATTTTGATATGATAAATGGTTAGGGTCACTTGAGTTTTGAGTTAGTCATTGACTGGATGGGTTAGTTTCGCGAGAGTAATGAAAACAAGCAAACTAGGCGCTAAGAGTTAGAAAAGTTCAATCACATTGAAATAAAATCAAATTTGTTGTCAAACTACTTGTTGTCTAAAGCGACTAGGAACCCATGTTTGATGCTCGATTTTCTTTTTTTTCCAGTCGACCTTAGTGTCATTTTGGTGTCAATAAAAGTCATATACTAAAGAAACCATTTCTATGCCTTAAGGAATTGATGACTTGAGAAGTAGGTTGTTACCACAACATCCGGTGTTTAGGATTAGTCGACTCATGGAGAGGTGTCGTCGTGGTTAGTCCTCATTATGGGTCGAAAATCTAACTATGGTTGTACCACAATGACTGATTCAAGATGGATATCGACTTGTAAATCTTGAACTAGTCCTTGCTCATCTTTTTTACTATGAACTAGTCCTCATGTGATATACCTCTTCCACGAAAATATTGTCACCAAGAATGCTTCCAAAATTTGTAGCCCTGTAACATTTGCCATCATACTTTGGGCCACATCCCAACTTCTAACTTGCATAGCATAGTGAGTTTGTTTGCATTGGGCCTCGCCCAACCCGGTACCCTATTTCTATCAACAACAGTCGCGTTTTCATAGTGGCTCTGGGTGTTCGTTTGATGGTTTAAATCGGGTCAACAAAATAAAACGGGTAACATAAAACTAGAGATCAACCATAAAACCAAACTCATTTGTCATATATTCAACCCTTCTACCTCATATATACATATAAGTGAACAAGTGCAAAATATGAATACACGAAACAAGTGTTGAACATGTAATCTACTTGAATAAAGTTTACATCAAAGTTTAACGATAATGTACCCGGATAAACATATCTATGTCAAGTAATCTACTAGTCGTGAATTATAAATGTTAAGAACAAATTTTGATAAATAAATAAAGACCACTATATCATTTTATCATTTAATAAATTTGAGAGTCTTCAAATTTAACTTAAGTATTTTCTAAATACAATTAGAAAATAAATCAACTATTATTTGATTTTGACAATACTATTATGTGTCAACTTAAATAAGTATATATACATTTATATACTTACTAGTAGAATATCGTAATTATTTTCAAACCAAATTTTGATTTTAATACCATTATAGTGTCAACATGAAAAGTATATATACTTCATATACTTACTAGAAAACCATTTTAATCATTTTTACAAACTAAAGATTAGTATTAATACAATTATAAAAAACATTGAACTACTTTAAGTAAGTGATACTTAAAACAATGAACTAAAACATTGCCCTCCTTATCTAGGTCGCGTGTCGGTGCCGCCCACAACCATCACTAATCCCACATTTGGATTGCACATTTGCTAAGGTGAGTTTCATAGCCCCACTTTTACTTGATAAATTGTTTTATACATTTTGGGGTGAGAAATATGCAAAACATTTTATGGACCAAAACTATAACATGATTACTATTACGTGGTTTAGCCTAAGCCCTTATGTCCCTAGAGAATGCCCTTTTCATGAACCGTCAATTCCCCATTGGGAAACGCGAATGTTATAAATAGATCTATTGAGGGTGACTCCTCCGCTCGGTTGGCCATGCTTAGGCCAAGGCGAAACGATACCATGTCGGAATCAAGTGTTGAGGACAAAACACTTGCTATGGGCCCCTATATTGTATGACATCTTTTAGCATACGAAACCGTCGAGTATCGGTTGCATGAACTTAGAGCTAACGTAATAGACTTTCATCCATATAACATTATATTCGTTGTAATGATTATATGACTTTGCTTATGGTCCAAGCTTACTATTTTAACTTAAACCTATGAACTCACCAAATTTTAATGACCTTTTAGCATATTTTCTCGTGTGTTTAAGTTATGTTCATGAAGGCAAGGCAAGAAGCGGATGTATGGTCGTAGTAGTATTAAAGAAGTGTTTTACACAAAATGATGTTTTTACATCGGGACCACTAAAACTAATGGATGTACCCATTTATTTAAACTATGTTGTAAGACAATGTTTTAAAACTATTTTATGAAATCAAACGGAGTATGTATTCCGCTCTTTATTACTTGTGTTATGATTCACCAATCCCGTAACGCCCCCTAATAACACGTATGCTTCCGCTAAACAAAATTGGGGTGTTACAGATTGGTATCGAGCCTAAGTTATAGAGAACTAGGTACATATAAACCCTAAACTATAACTACTTTTCACCAAAACATCATACTACGACCGCCGATTGCCGCTTGCCTTACTTGCCATTTTACTTAAGATTCATTTAAATAGGATTACATGTTTTATTTCCTATTTACTTATGCACTATTTCATATTCATCATGAGCATATTTTTCCACATACTTACACATATGCACCGCCTTGTCACAGACTATGCCTTCACCAAATTTTCCTCACGATGTTCAAGAGGACATCCTACTAGCTCACTCACCTACCATCCGTCACCTTGCACACTTAGCCACCGATCCGTATATTCAGCCACATTAGCAATTCACCCATTTATTGCACCTACTCCATCTATACCTACCCTTACCACCACTCCATCGCCTTTGTTGACGCCAGCAAAACCCCGCATGATTGCGAGAGTACCGGATATCGAGAGCGGTATTCATATGTGCCTCGCACTAGCTTCTCGATGACCCGCCCGCTTACACGGGTCCTTCTACTACTTCGTAGTCATCGACACCATCACCCACCGAGTCACCACCTCATCGAGACTCAGAGATCTACCGATTCCTACTCGAGGAAGACCCTAAGAAGATCCCAAGAGGATCCCGAGGAGGAACTACCGAGCCTATACCGACCGAGAGTGTCCCTGACATGTTAGCACAAAGCAGCAGATATGGATATACCGGTCCGAGATTGTCCAGAGTATTCGAGATATAGGACATGAGCTCCGTGATGGCTCGAGGTCAGCGAGGACATGGATATTGATGCACCATTTGGATTAGGACAGAGAGCCGCTTTCCCACAAATGAGGAGAGTAGTGAGGTTGCTTGAGGATATTGATTGCTTGATCGCCCAAGACCACATATCGCCATCCGAGCTACACCCATCATCACCTTCATTCATACCATCTGCAGCAGACATGGAGCGCCTGAGCGCCCACTAGACAAATTGAGACCATTGAGGAAGCCGCACCGGCTGAGGCACGCCCGAGCTGCACCTATCAGATCTCCGATGGTGATCCGACCTCACCGAGAGGATATTTATTCGCTTGACTCTCATGAGACTCGCTAGAGTCCATACCGATCGCCTAGAGAGTCGATCCAACACGCTTGCAAGCTTGCGAGCAGCGGTCTCGAGGGTTTAGATCGAGTTACGATGTATTGTATGAGAGCATGGAGCTCGAGAGACACGAGCGGATTCGACCGGGTCTTAGGGTCGAGGCTCGTGCCGAGGACGCCGAGAGTCGGACAACAGAGCACGAGCCTCGGGCAGGTCGAGCTCAAATGCACGGACGACTAGAGGAGCTAGAGCGCGCCCAGCCGGATTGCTAGAGATACCGCCGCAGAGGATGGCAGAGGACTCACCGGTTTAGAGTCTATGTTAGCATCTCGATGAGGCGATCGCGAGTTTGGAGGATACGCAATGAGAGTTGATTGCTACCATCGAGCGACTACGCATCGAGCGTGGACATCCTTAGATCCTATTTCATGATGTATTACACTAAACCGAACTATAACAGCTTAGTGTTAGTTATTACCTTGTACTTCAGCTTGTATTTCCGTTGTATTTCCGCTGTATTTCGTTGTATTCCAAATAGTATCTCATCATGTACCGTAGGAACCTTGTAACCAAGTTCTATCTATGTCAAACTTATTTTCCTATCCAATTGTCTTTTCTTTTATAGATTGCTCATATGATCTATCTACGATAACCACACTATTACTTGGCACTTACCTTGATTAAAAGGTTCTATATCTTATCACCTTTCATCCGCAGAAATGCCGCCAAACGAAGATCCAAACGCATCAACCCCGGTGGAGCTTCCAATGCTCCAATTCCAATGAGAGTCACCGCAACCAAGTCGCAAACACCGCTATTCCAAACAGAGTCACACACGATCGATCGCCAAGCCACTACTCCCGCTAGGGCTACTCCAATCCAACCTATCATGAATCAAGCCATGATTGACCAACTAGTCAATGAGCGAGTGAACGCCGCTTAGTCGCAAAGAAATCACTCATCTACTAATGCCGGAACTTCGAGACCACCCACCCACAAACCGCACTTGTACTTATCAAGACTTTCAGAAACCATGACCTGAGGCTTTAGTGGAACCGAAGGAGTCGCTTGGTCCGACTAGATGGATCGAAAAGCTCGAGACCGTGTTCCGGATCCGCAATTGTGAAGAAGATTCTAAGGTTAAGTATGCATCATTCACTTTCACGGATGTCGCTTTACCGTGGAACAATTTTCCAAATCCGCTAGTATCGATGTTGCCTATGCCATGCCATGGGAGAACTTCAAGGAAATGGTACTCAAAGCACCGCCCTCGTAATGAGATCAAGAAGCTCGAACACGAGTTTTGGAACCTCAAGGTTCAAGGCACCAATATGGTCGCTTATAATCGCCGATTTCAAGAACTAGCCTTATTGTGTCCCGAAATGGTTCCCACCGAGACCCGATTGTTAGAGAGATACATCTGAGGACCGCCCAACCTATCAAGGGCAATGTCACCACTTCTAAGGTCACGATCTTCATGAAACTATCAAGTAGCCAACAAACTCATGGACCAAGTGATTGAGGATTCCATGGACAAAGTGGTCGACAATAAGAGGAAATGGGATGACCATTCTCAAGGTTACAACAACTATGAATACCGTGGCAACAACAAAGAGGAACAACCGCAACAATCAAAACAAGAGGCAAAATGTTGCTAGAGCTTATGCAAGGAATGTTGGGGAAAGAAAACCGTACTCGTGGACCGCACTATTGTGTAATCGATGCACACCGCATCACAAGGGCAGCAGGCAACAAGCGTCAGAATCGCCGTAAAATCGACACTTAACCGTAAACCGCAGTCCAAGTCATTGGCGACGGCTCAAACAAATTCACTCAGACCCAAAAGCTAATATAACATGCTTTGGTTGTGGTGAAAAGGGCATTATAAGAATGAATGCCGAAAGACCGTAAACCAAGGCCATGGAGGAAATCAAGGAAACCGAGGAAATCCAGAAGCCATGGAATGGCGTGATTCGTGGAAATGTTGGACAAACGAGTAATCGTGAAATGGAGAAGGAGCTCGGGAGAGTCTATGTCAGAACCAAAGTGGAAGCTCGTGAAGACCCGAATGTTGTGACGGGTACGCCTTTATAAATAACCGTTATGCATCCATATTGTTTGACACGGGGCCGATAGGAGTTTTGTTTCTAATACATTTAGTCCACTACTCGATATTGCCCCAACCGCATTAGGAAATGCATACAACGTGAACTAGCTAACTGTAACGTAGAAAGGGTAGATACCATCATAAGAGGTTGCACCTTAACCCGTTAAACCACCCATTCAATATCGACTTGATACCAAGAGTATTGGGTAGTTTCGATGTCATTGTCGGAATGGATTGGTTAGCAAAATATCATGTCGCCATCATTTGTGACGAGAAGCTCGCTCAATACCCTATGGAGATGAAGTCCTAACAATAGAAGGAGATGTATGACAAGAAACGCTCAAGACCGCATGTCATTTCTTGTACTAAGGTGTTAAGGTGTATCGAGGAAGGATGTCACATCTTCCTAGCACAAGTCACCGGAAAGGACAAAAAGAAGGGAAGAAAACGCCCGAGGACGTGCCGATAGTAAGAGAATTTCAAGTCTTTCCCAAGATTTGCCAGACTCCCGCCGATCCGACAAGTTGAATTTCGATCGATTTAGTGCCGTGTGCCGCGCCAAAGGCAAGAGCACCTTATCGATTAGCTCCAACGGAACTCCGTGAGTTATCAAACCAGCTTGTCGGAACTCATGGAAAAGGATTCATTAGACCGAGCTCATCACCATGGGAGCACCACCTTATTCGTCAAGAAGAAGGACGGAACTTTCGTAATGTGCATTGACTATCGTGAATTGAATAAACTAACCATTAAGAACCGCTACCCACTACCGAGAATCGATGACTTATTCGACCAACTTCAAGGTTCAAGCGTTTATTCAAAAATCGACTTAAGGTCCGGATACCATCAACTAAGAGTTCGAAGAAGACATTCCCAAACCGCCTTCGTAACTCGTTATGGACATTACGAGTTCCAAGTCATGCCTTTGGGTTAACCAACGCCCACCGTGTTCATGGACCTCATGAACCGAGTGTAAACCCTACTTGGATAAATTTGTGATCGTATTCATTGACGATATCCTAATTTATTCCAAGAGTGTGAAAGAACACGAAGAGCATCTTAGATTGATCTTGGAATTGTTGAAGAAGGAAGAACTGATGCGAAGTTCTCAAAGTGTGAGTTTTGGATACCCACTGCAATTCTTAGGTCATGTAATCGACAACAGGCATACATGTAGATCCCGCTAAGATCGAGTCGATAAAGGATTGGGCGACACCCACAACTCCTACCGAAATACGCCAATTTAGGACTCACTGGATACTACGTGTAGGTTCATTGAAGGTTTCTCAAAGATTGCCAAATCTTTAACCAAACTAACCTTAAAAACACCAAGTTTGACCTGGGAGAAAAGGAAGAAGAAGCTTTTCAACTCCTTAAAGAAAAGTTGTGTAGTGCACCCATACCGCCTTACCGAGGGTAGTGAAGACTTTGTTGTTTATTGCGACGCTCACACAAAGGGCTTGGAGCGTGCTAATGCAAAGAGAGAAAGTGATAGCATACGCCTCGCCAGCTTGAAGACTCATGAGAAAACTACACAACGCACGATTTGGAGTTAGGATCGCTTGTGTTCGCACTCAGATTTGGAGACACTACTTGTATGGCACAAAGTGTGTCGATACACCGATCACAAAAGTCTACAACACATTTTGGATCGAAAGAACCGAACATGAGACAACGCCGATGGTTGGAATTACTCAAGATTATGATCATGAGATTCGCTACCATCCGGTAAAGCGAATGTAGTAGCCGATGCTCTCGTGAGGAAAGAGCGACCACAACCTCTTAGAGTCGATCCTTGGGTATGACAATTAGTTCACCTCTTCCAACCAAGATTCTTGAGGCTCAATTGAAGCACTCAAGGAGGAAAATCGTCCGAATGAGAACCTTTACTAATGCCGTAAAGTGAAAATGGATTCGTGAAAAGGTCGGATGGAACTTTGTGTTTCAAAGAGCGGTTGGATACCACTCTACGGAGGAATTCGCGACATTATTATGCATGAATCCCACAAGTCTAAATACTCCATCCACCCGTGATCCGACAAAATGTACCTTGATTTGAAGAAATTGTACCGTGGCCCAACATGAAAGCCGACATTGCAACATATGTCACCGGTGTTTAACTTGTTCAAAGGTTAAAGTCGAACATCGAGACCCTCGTGCCTACTAGTACAACCCAAAATCCCCGAGTGGAAATGGGAACGATAACAATGGACTTTATCACTAAGTTACCTAAAACCTCTAAAGGCTACGACACTATTTGGGTAATAGTTGACCGTCTCACCAAGTCAAGACATTTCCTACCGATGAAAGAAAGTGATGGAATGGAAAACTTGCACAACTATACCGAAGGAAATCATCGCACGCCATGGTGTACCAATTTCCATCATTTCGCATGAGATAGCCGCTTTCACCTCAAACTTCGAAATCACTTCAAGATGCTTTAGGGTCTAACTCGACATGAGCACCGCTACCATCCTCAAACCGATGGATGAAGCGAGAGAACAATCCAAACACCGGAGGATATGCTAAGAGCATGTGTGATAGACTTTGAAATGGTCGATAAGCACTTGCCACTAGTCAATTTTCTTACAATAATGCCTATCACACAAGTATCAAAGCCGCACCATATGAAGCACTCTATGGTCGGAAATGTAGATCACCCGTGTGTTGGGTCAAGTTGGAGAAAGTCAACTTATCGTCCGGAGTTAATCCAAGAAACTACCGAGAAGATTGTACAAATCAAAAGCCGACTACAAGCAACGCGATCACAAAAGAGCTACGCGGATAAAGGAGGAAACCACTGAGTTCCAAGTGGAGATAAAGTTATGCTCAAAGTTGCGCCATGGAAGGGCGTGATCCGCTTTGGAAAACGTGGAAAGTTAAACCTCGTTATATTGGACCTTTCAAAATTCTCGCGAGAATCGGACCGGAGCATACCGACTTGAATTACCACAAGAACTCACTCACAGCACAACGTGTTTCACGTGTGCAACTTAAAGAAATGCCTTTCCGACGAAACTCTTGCCATTCCTTTGGAAGAAATCCAAGTTGACGAAAGATTGAATTTTGTCGAGGAACCCATTGAAATTATGGATAGAGAAATCAAACGGCTTAAGCAAAGCCGCATCCCGATCGTCAAAGTCCGTTGGAACTCTCAAAGAGGTCCAGAATACACATGGGAGCGTGAAGACCAATTCAAGCGCAAATACCCACACCTTTTCTCTACTTCACCAAGTATCCTAATTGAAACCGAGGACGGTTTTCTTCCAAGGCGGGGAGGATGTGACACACGGTAAATTTTCACTAAAATTTAACTGATAATTAGTAATTTATTATTACTAAGCCTAATTCATTAAGCATGCATAAGCTTTGCCTGATCATTTGAGTAGATAACTCGCATGCAATAAAAATTTCACCACTCTTGCATTCATATCATTTTATGAATATTTCATTTTGTCTTATGATTTAAATTGTAAGACGAGAGGTTATCTCGTTTTCCCCAAAGGACCGACAATCGCACGCTGCATCGACACTATGATAAGGACTCGCTAAAACAAATAACAAATGTCCGCGACATGGAATATTACAAAGATAAAATATTTCGTACACGTAACAATAAAATACTACGAATAAAAGTTATCAAACAATGATACTTTGGTCACAATATAACATCATCGAGACACAAAATATATAACACACTATCACTTAAACAATAACTTTTATAAAACTCAAATACAAACATACATAAGTATAATGTAAATACATTATATACAATAATTACACCTACATACATTACTTACTTAAATTTATTAAATTAGTCTACATTACCTTCTTTATATACATAAAATACATTTACAAACCCACTTGATAAAAAAGATATCCTCTTTGCCCTCCCTTTCACACACGACAAACCCCACTCATAACTTGTGAAGAGATAATGTTCCTTGTTTCTTTCTCCTCACACACACGACAAAACATACACAAAAGCGTAGAGTTAGAGATATCAAATCTTCATCTCTTCCTCTAGAAATTTGCTTCTCCTCTTCACACGCCTCCTAGGCCGAATCTCTCCAAAATGGTAAACCGACACCCTCATCCAAATATTCTTCATCTTTCATACCATATTCATGTAAGTTTTGCTTCCCAAAACTTATCTTGATGCGCCGCTACCCTTCAAAGAAATCCAAGGAAGATCAAGTTAACCACAAGAAAGAAACAAATCTTCCACCAATCTATCTTGAGCTTATATCCAAGATTCCTTTGGTTTTGGAAGTAAACCATTTTGGCTTCAAACAAAGATGCAAGATGTAAAGGCTTGGTCAAAGACTCCCTTTAATTTCTTTTTATGCAACTCGAGAGACTAAGGTCACACACAAATCAAATCTCAAACCCACCACAAAAGAATAGTGTTCTTAAGAGTGTTGTGAAACTATTGGGTTTTGTTGCTCGATTCGAATTGGAGGTTCGGTTTGTGTGGAGCTCTCGAGTTAGCCTTCATCTTCAACATTTCTCATCTCACTTACATAAGGTTCATCTTTGATTCTTTTCTTGTAAATTGTTGTAATATAAACGTTAATAATGAAATGTAAATGGTAAAATCTTGTTTTAATTATTCGATGTCTAAATAAGGTGTTAAGACGTTACATAAATGTCATTTTGATATGATAAATGGTTAGTTGTCACTTGAGTTTTGAGTTAGTCATTGACTTGCATGGGTTAGTTTCAAGGAGAGTAATGAAAACAAGCAAACTAGGCGCTAAGAGTTAGAAAAGTTCGAGTCACATTGAAATAAAATCAAATTTGTTGTCAAACTACTTGTTGTCTAAAGCGACTAGAACCCATGTTTGATGCTCGCAGATTTTCTTTTTTTGTGTCCAATGACCTTAGTGTCATTTTGGTTGTCAATAAAAGTCATATACTAAAGAAACCAAAACAAGCCTAAGGAATTGATGACTTGAGAAGTGTCGGTGGTTGTTACCACAACATCCACCACCGTAGTGAGTTTAGGATTAGTCGGTAAACTCATGTCCCTACCGTGGTTAGTCCTCATTATGGGTCTAAAATCTAACTATAATCCTTGTACCACCCTAGCACCACTGCCAAGATGGATATCGACTTATAATATCTTGAACTAGTCCTTGCTCATCTTTATTTTACTATGTGAACTAGTTCTCACAGATATACCTCTTCCACGAAAATATTGTCACCAAGAATGCTTCCAAAATTTGTAGCACTTCGCATTTGCCAAAATCATACTTTTGGGCCACATCCCAACTTCTAACTTGCATAACATAGTGAGTTTGTTTGCAACATTGGGCCTCGCCCAAACTCCACGTACCCATTTCTATCAACATTGGAGCCTTGTGGTGACAATTTAATCTCCCATGGGGTGTTCGTTGATGGTTTAAATCGGTCAACAAAATAAAACGGTAATGATAAAACTAGAGATCAAGTCAGTAAAAATAAAACTCATTTGTCATATATTCGAACCCTTCTACCTCATATGTCATATAAGTGAACAAGTGCAAAATATGTAATACAAGTGAATAAGTGTTGAAAGTGTAATCTACTTGAATAAAGTTTACATCAAAGTTTAACGTCATTGTACCCGGATAAACATATCTATGTCAAGTAATCTACTAGTCGTGAATTATAAATGTTAAGAACAAATTTTGATAATCAAATAAAGACCACTATATCATTTTATCATTTAATAAATTTGAGAGTCTTCAACTTTAACTTAAGTATTTTCTAAATACAATTAGAAAATAAATCAACTTTATTTGATTTTGACAATACTATTATGTGTCAACTTAAATAAGTATATATACATTTATATACTTACTAGTAGAATATCGTAATTATTTTACAAACCAAATTTCCGATTTTAATACCATTATAGTGTCAACATGAAAAGTATATATACTTCACTAATATACTTACTAGTAAAACCATTTTAATCATTTTTACAAACTTAAGATTAGTATTAACACAATTATAAAAACATTGAACTGAGCCACTTTAAGTAAGTGATACTTAAAACAATAAACTAAGACATTGCCCTCCTTATCTAGGTCGCCTGTCGGTGCCGCTCCACAACCATCACTAATCCCACATTTGGATTGCACATTTGCTACGGTGAGTTTCATAGCCCCACTTTTACTTGATAAATTGTTTTATACATTTTGGGGTGAGAAATATGCAAAACATTTTATGGACCAAAACTATAACATGATTACTATTACGTGGTTTAGCCTAAGCCCTTATGTCCCTAGAGAATGCCCTTTTCATGAACCGTCAATTCCCCATTGGGAAACGCGAATGTTATAAATAGATCTATTGAGGGTGACTCCTCCGCTCGGTTGGCCATGCTTAGGCCAAGGCGAAACGATACCATGTCGAATCAAGTGTTGAGGGACAAAACACTTGCTATGGGCCCCTATATTGTATGACATCTTTTAGCATACGAAACTGTCGAGTATCGGTTGCATGAACTTAGAGCTAACGTAATAGACTTTCATCCATATAACATTATATTCGTTGTAATGATTATATGACTTTGCTTATGGTCCAAGCTTACTATTTTAACTTAAACCTATGAACTCACCAAATTTTAGTGACCTTTTAGCATATTTTCTCGTGTGTTTAAGTTATGTTCATGAAGGCAAGGCAAGAAGCGGATGTATGGTCGTAGTAGTATTAAAGAAGTGTTTTACACAAAATGATGTTTTTACATCGGGACCACTAAATCTAATGGATGTACCCATTTATTTAAATTATGTTGTAAGACAATGTTTTAAAACTATTTTATGAAATCAAACGGAGTATGTATTCCGCTCTTTATTACTTGTGTTATGATTCACCAATCCCGTAACGCCCCTAATTACACGTATGCTTCCGCTTAAACAAAATTGGGGTGTTACACAACAAACCATTTATGAGGTTCAACATTGATTGAGCTCGGTAACTAGTACTAAGCTCTTAAACATATACCATCTCTTATTCAACCTTTTATGTCTTAGCCAAAGACCTTTACTCCGGTACTTAACTAGCATCGCGATCAACTTGTCATAAGGATTGTAATGAACATAATACTTGATTATGGAACACTAATCTCCTTCATCCTTTGATAATCAAGCCTCAAGGTTGATTTCCCTCCTTTTATTTGTTGCTTCTAAACCGACATCACCACCTACACATGAAAAACACTCCAACTCTCTTGACAAGTCTAGGGAATTATCTAGACTTATGCTAGGTGATGGTTTGCCCAATTGCAACTTAGGTCCTTGTAGTCTTCTTCATTCAACTTAGGTCACAAACACTTAATAATAATTGTGCTACATAATATTTTCTATAACCATTTACATAACATTAATACCTATAATTGGCCATCGGGTTTGACTAACCAATCCCGTAAGTCCATTGAACTTATAAATGTCATAGTCAACTTAGTACTTCAACGTTGTTTGGTGTAATATATTTTACCATCAAACCCCTTTAAAAAAAAACTAGTAGGTTATTCGCGCAATGCGACGACTGGTACAAGGTGACTATTTTTGTGGCGAGCAAATATTTTTCATTTTAAACCTTCCTTATTTAGCATGTCTCAACTACTTTATAACGTAGTAGATATATGTTTTTCAAAATTAGAACGTCTAAATTATTAATAATGTAAATAACTAGCATTTTTATTTTTAAAATTTTATCATGAAATTGATGGTTATAAATTTAGCGAGTTTTTAATATAAACGATTTTATTAAAATATATTAATATTAGAGGAGGTTGTTATATGATTTAAATGAAACTTAAATTTTTAAATTTTTAAATTTTACATTAACTTTTTATTTTTTTTTATAATAATATTTTTTATCTTAAAATTTTAAAACTTCCAAACGTGAAATTCTTTATAATCTTTATCAAGGTTGTAAAAATCGCTAGGCGCTAGTGAGGCGGTCGGGTAGGGCCTAGCGATTAATCGGATTGGAATTTTTATGCACAAAATTGTAATTTAATATATTATACTATATTATATGTATGAGATAAACATAGTGCATCAAAGTGCAAATATTTCATGTGTTCAAATATAAACATAATACATAATTCTTCAAAGTTTAAAGTCAAACATAGATATTAGTCGGTATGTTGACCATTTCTAAGAGATCTTTGACCGATTAATCGGTTTGTTGACTGATTTTTAAGCTGTTTTGTCCGATTTTTAAGCGATTTTGTTGATCGATTTTTAAGCGATTTTGTTCGATTAATCCGATTACACCAATTTTATTCGATTTTGTCCCATTAATCGGTTTGTTGACCGATTTTTAAACGATCTTGGACCAAACCGATTAAATAATCCTGTTATGATAAATCAAAATGCTTAGTGAGTAATCAACGATTATGCGATAATTAATCGACCGCCGGGCCATTTTTATAACTTTAGAAAATGTGTTTTGAAACAATATGGAATTGCCACATAAATTTACAAGAGATAAACACACAAGACAAAAAGGTCACTTGTGCAACTCAAAACCCAGAAGAAGTAAACAAACAAACAAACACCCCCCTGAAGAAAAACACAACAACAACGTTCGATCGATCGATCACTACCTCCAATCTTCCCAAACAACGTTAATCCCACCAAACATATGCTTCAAAGGTACCACAAAAACACTTTTTATTTCTTAATTTTTCATTTCTAGTGAGAGAAAAAACATTTTTAATTTCTAAAGAGAGAAAAAATTGAATATTAATTTTACCAATCAATTCAATTTTATTATATGAAAAATTATTAGCTACAGTATATTCTTTTTGAAAGGCAATAATCAATTGAATTTACTTATTTGTTTTGTTGTTTTTAGTTTGTGGGTAACTTGGTTAGTTTAATTATATACTGAAATTGAGTTTTGTATTCAGCTTATGGAATTTGGGTTGTTTTGAATTTAGGGATTGTGTTTAAAGTGTGTAAATTTATTGGTTTTTTGTTGTGATTTAATTGCTGGAGGTAGTCAAGTGTGTGTTGGGATTTTAGAACTACGTTAACCAAGTAACGCACACGAGTACGCATCGGAATTGGATCTAGTTATCGCAATTAGGTTAACACGTATTAATAAACAATAACGTATAAAAGATAAATATGAAAACTAACCTTTGGTGGCAATTGAACGCAAGTGAACGAACAAGAAAACCAAAAGAAACCCAAATTATCTAAAGTAGATACCTCTACGAGTATCTCACACAACACGTAAAACGAGAACGTTCGTTATGAGCTAGTCGAGAACTTAAACACAATCAACCCCTTGAATAATCACTTGAATACCATGTACAAGAAAAACCCCAAGACCAAGTCTCCATTCTTGTCCGAGAATTAAAACAGCCCATGAAGCTGTTTTCATACCTTACCCGATATCGGACAAATCTTGTCCGATATCCTCCCTTGTGTTCTGTCCGATAAACAACCACAACCAGAAAACAAAAGTCTTATTAGAACAAAACCAATAATACCTAATCACTTGATATAGAAGTCGACTAGGAATTTTAAGCAGCAAGCTTAGAGTTGGATTTAATGATAGCTTAGGTATATTGATATGTCATTATTACTGATTTTAGATATCAATTAATCGTCCATGTGGATGAGGTATAAGGTGTGTTTATATAGTGATACAAACCGACCCAATGATTGGGTTTGTTTCTTGATCGTCAAGCAAAAGAAACCAACCAACCCATTACCTCTCTTGCCCGATCAGTTAGAGACATCAAGGCCCAAGGCTAGTCCATCCAATCCGACCCAAGTTTACTTAAACAAGCTGTCCATGGGTCATACAAATCGGGTCAAGCACATGCATGCATATCGAGTTTATATTCAAGTATTAAAATACGTTCGACACGTACTCTCGTGTTTATCGTGTGTGCCCCCATAGGCTCACACACTTTTAGCTTTTACGTGTGTTTATTAACTCCCAAACAAACCAACAGTGTGACGTGGTGATTCTGGTTGCGCTAAGGCAGATTGGTTTTCTTTTTTGGGGAATTGAATGTTTTATTTGATTTAGTCGTGTAATTCGTTTATAATCTGTATAATGCGTCTTGTCTTTATAGTTATGAGACGTTATACATGCTTGACTGGTTAACTTTTCGAAACTTTTGACATTCTAAAAATGTATGTAAATTGTACCATGCTACGTGTGACAGTTTAAGTGAAGAGATATGTAGCAAACATACTATAAGTCATGAAAAGTAGTAATCTTTTAATGCATACTCGCACAGAAAAGCAATAAAAGGAAGGGGAAAAAATAGATGTGTACTTGATTAAGTTTGGATGGAACTTTTTACCCTTTTTGTATTTATGAACTGTTTATGTTCACTTAATCGTGTTAAGTATTGCTACTAGTTGCTGGTATCGATCTTACTAAAATTGAAGTTGGCTTAAATTTCCGGCTTTTTGGGTATAGTTTAGCAAACAACAACAACAACAACAGCAAGAAACCCAATCCCGCCGGGCAGGGAATTAATCCCTTAACTTTAGCAACTCTTCATAATATAATGCTATGATGAAGTCGTTGGTCAAACTGGAGTTTGGGAAGTAATCCCTTAACTTTAGGCTATTACCACTGTATCTAGTATATGTAGTTTCTTGGGAGTTTATAAGGCTGAATGACCCATCAGGCATTCAGGACAAATAGAGAAGGCCTTCAAGAACTTTATACCAAATGTCGAATATTCTTTTTGTTAGCTTACTCATGAATGTTAATTACTTTGGATTATCATTATTAGTAACTGCCAATGGATTTATACCCCCAAACTGTACTCGATAGTTTGAGTTATATGTTTTCGTTTTTCTTTCTCATACTTTAAAGAAGCAGTTTTAAAGCGTGTTATTAACAAACATGGTGAAATTAATTTCTATCGATTTCGTATGGTTGGGTTGTTAAGAGTCATTAACGGATATACACGTAAGTCCTTTATCGAGAGAATGCTTTATTTGACTAAAACAACTTGAGCTACATGTCACTTGTTATTTGTCAAAAGGTTGATTGGCAATTTACAGAATAACTTTATCTATTTGGTTTATACAGCGTGTCAGTAGGCTTAATATGATGCCTCAATGGCAGTTTGCTACATTATTCATCACAGTTTAGGCTCCTTGTTTTTGTTAAATTACGTTAGGTGGAGGTTCCTTTAATGCAATGGACATGCATATTTGAAAAGTTTCAGATGACATCAGTATAATTGGTAACCCCTAGAGATACTCAAGAGCATAATAATTTAAATTTGAGAGGTAAAATATACAATCAGGATTTAACCTTGATTTCTGATATTTATTCTTACTATGTATCCCTAATATGCACGGAATCGGTGTATCATTATCTTACTTGTCACAAAAGAATGTATGCGTTTATCTATTACAAACCCAAGCTATCAACGTCAATAGCTTAAGATACCACAGACAGTGTCCTACTATAGGATATCCTTTCAAAAAAACAAATTGTTTAGGGGTTGGGACTGTCATAGGAAGATAATATGCCAATATGTTAAATTTTGTTTATGTATGAAATGTGGATATTTGTGTTAAAGAGAATAAAATAGGATACGGTAACAGAAAACTGTATGAAATGTGGATATTTGTGTTAAAGAGAATAAAATAGGATACGGTAACAGAAAACTATCTTGGAGTCCAAAATTGTAATTTTTCCATTAGAAAGATAATTACTTCCTAAGTTTTTAGGGTACTACTAATGGTTTAGCATTACTGCATTAGCACTGACCTATGTTATGCGGTTATGCTCCATGTCTAGCTGGATTTACAAAATAACATTGTAACACTAGTAGGCCGTATCAAACCTCACTGTCTGTTTCATGATTGGAATGGCATAATATTAAGTATACTATATAGGTTGTGAACGTGGATGGGTTGGCTAAGGGTCAATTTGACTTTAAATCTTACCGAGGTCCGAGCCAAATATGAATGCGACTTGCTAAAATTAAAATTTTATGATAATACGAAAAGATTTTGTAGAAACCGATTTAGGAAGTTATATGCATGAACTTTTTAGACTGCTTACATTCATCTGATTGTTGTATGTTTGCAGGGAACTTTGGTAGATGAGTTCATCAGACTGATATGCTTATGATCCTTGAATGCTGCTTATTTCCTTCTATCTGGGATGTGCAAACCATTAGGTAAATAATACTGGAATGAGGGTTCAGAAGAAGTAATCATTGCATTGTTACAAGCACTTGAAAGCTGAAGGTGGACCACCAGAGGTATATGGGTTCGGGAACTGGGTTAACTGTGCAGGGTCTTGTTAGTCATGGTAGTTTAGTTTTCAGGAAATAGCTAAAGTTCTTTGTGATATGTGGTCCCCAATTAAAGGCATTGATGGAACACCAGCCGATGTCGATGCCGATGCTACGTCTCCAAATGGAAATAATAATGAAGAAAAATCAGAACAATTGGTATGTTCTGACGCTGTTCAACAAGAAACAGATGAACGAGAGATACCAACGACACAAGAAGTAGTTATGGAATCTGAAATGGAAATAAGTTCGCACCCTTTGAGGATGACTTTCCGTCGATGAGGCCCCTCTCAGAATAAGAAGCCGCCTAAAAGACGTCAAAGAAGAGGTCTAAAAGACGACTGGATAAGGAACAACGAACGCTCCATGGACCGTGGTCAAGAAATTGCATTGTGTAAAGCTTGGGTCAACACATCAGAAGATAGCTAGAGGAATTCAAGAAAGCACAAGGGTTTTGGACTGAGGTACTACAATACCTTGAGAAAGAAATGGGGGTATCCGGAATTCGTACTTACGATTCGATTAACTGTAAATGGAAGAGTTTGCGTGGTAAAGTAAGTCAATTTTGCTCCAGTTATGATAATGTGGTTAGAATGAATGAGGGTGAGTCAAATGTGGTGGTCCTTCAAAAGGCAATAGATGAATATCGTGATGAGTATGGATCGCACTTTACACTTCTTCATGCGTGGAGTCTTCTAAAAGATCATAAGAAATGGAAAGAGGTAGAACTTCCAATAATTCGAGGGCATGGTCGCTTAGGGAAAAAATCGAAGTCCACCTCATTCAACACATCTGAATCGGCACATGTTGTGCAAGGAACTCGACCAGCAGGCGTGGACAAAGCCAAGAAGAAAGCGGCATCATCGTTCGTTCCCTCGGTGTCGTCAGGTGAACCAATTGTTGATTTGGATAGAAAGAAGGGAGAATGGAACGTCTTTTTGGAATTAAAGAAGCAGGAAATTGAGATCAGAAAAAGGGAAATTTCATTGCACGAAAAGGAGTTTGAGTTCTTACAAGATAAGCAACGTCAAAAAGATGAACTATTCTATACAACACCCCATGATCATTTGAGGGGCAAACAACTTGAGATAGTGCTGGAGATGAAGGAAAAAATTAAAGCGAAGTATAATTTAAATTATTAGTTTTTATGATTTTTATGTTTTTAATTTTTTAATTAATGTTGTTTAATTGATGAAAATTTAAGTTTAGTTTCAAGAACCGAACCAAAAACCGTTATTATGAAAAACATGAATCGAGAACCGAACCGAAGTGACCCGGTTCGGTTCGGTTTTATGTTGGTTCGTTCGGTTCGGTTTATATGATTTTTGTGTGTTTTTCTCGGTTTTGGCTCGAACCGAACATAAATATATAGAACCAAAAACATAACTATATGGTTGGTTCGGTTTTGGTCCGGTTCGATTCTGTTTTCGGTCTGTTTTGCTCAGCCCTTGGAACACTTACGATAAGTTTCCTCATCCATGTATAATTAATTATTGCTATGCATTAGTGCATCACTATGAATGTTTGGTGAAAGATTTAGGGTGCGTTTAGTATCGTACTATTGGAATGAGACTATAACTATGAAATTGATTAAAGGTATATGAAAGTGATTAAAGGTGTTTGTTTTGTTGGTCCGGTAATGAAATGAGTATATCATAGTCATAGATTTATTACGCACTAATTTGGTGTCTACGAAATCTATTATCACGGGCCCCTCTCTTTTTCACTACAAAAGTCAAATATCTATGCACTTTTTCATTTCATATTTTATCAACTAAACATAAACAATCGTAATGATACACTTTTTCATATTCATTGTCATTATGTCTTTTACCAAATTCGATATCCATTGTGATTCCTAGCAACAAACCGTTGGATCCTAATTTGGACTTGAAATCCGATCAACAGTGCACTCAATATAATAGTATAGACGATACTGTTTGTCAAGAACAACATTGTTAGTTTGTTACGTCTTTTTAGTAGTCTTTTTATAACGAAAGGAGTTGCGTTTAATACATTAAAGTTAAATGTAACATAATGTTTAAGGGTTGTATGTGATTTTTTTAAAAAGAAATAACATTGTTACATATTTAGACATGTTGAAAATGAAAACAAGGAGACATATGTCGGGTACTCGGGTTTATATGCTACATATTCGTTTATAACTAACTTTTTTATACCACTAAAACACTTTTGTTAATACAAGACTTTTTAAATGGCAACTATCTTACATTATATATATTCAACTAATCAATCTCACAGTGTCGTAAGTAAGAATTGAACCTAACATTATTATATATATATTCAACTAGCAATCTCAGTGTGTCGTGAGTAAGAATTGAACCTATAATCATTTTGTTGGGGAACATTCCCATTACTTTTAGTTGTAGTTTAACAATACAAAAGGAAACCAAAGGTCTTGTGGCTTAGCGGGACTTCATTGTGTTAGAATGCTTCATAACCAGTGGATTCAAGTCGACTCTAATCTCTTCAATGTTATTTAATTTTACTACAATGACGCATTACGTTCTAATTTTGGTTATTGTTCGTCCGAGTTGATTCGATGATTTTTTTTTTAAATGGTTAACCATGACTCGAACCGCGGGTAACCGCTCATTTCGGGTACCCGCATATCCGGTTACCCGCCTAGTACGGTTCAAATTCGGATAGTAAAATGAACTACCCGCCCACTGATGGATAGTAAAAATATTTAACCGAACCGAGCCGAACCGCCCCGTGAATGTTGGGATTTTAGAACCAGTTAACCATTAACCTCTACGAGTACGCAGCGGATATTGGATCTAGTTAATGCAATTATGTGAAGCACGTAATTAATAAACAAATAATTAATACGATATTAATTAATTAAAGGGATATAGAAAAGCTAACCTTGCTTGGCAATTGATCTCTAATGTGGAACAAGAAACCAAAACGAAACCTTAAGTATCTAAAATAGATACCTCAAGAGTATCACACACAAACCCGATTAACATATACGCTCGATTATGAAGCTAGTCGAGAACGTAATTAAAAACCCAATCAACAACTTGAATTAACACTTGAATATCACGAACAAGAAAAACCCCAAGGACCTTTCTTTAATTTTGTCCGAGAAACACACTGTCCGAAACAGTTTTACAATATCACCCGATATCGGACAAGTCGTGTCCGATATCCCATCTTGTTCTATCCGAGAAAATAAACAAACAGAAAACCAAAACTCTTTGTCTTTGCTGCTGCTGTTCAAGAATCAGAAACAAGCAGGAGAAATAAAATGTGAAACTACTTCTTGGATCGAATAGATGCAAGTGTCTCAAATAAAATAAACCAAACAACCCTAATCCAGATTCTATAAAATCCAATTGGTTATATAAAATAATGGATAGATTGACTGGTTTTGTAGAGTTTTAGAATTGCATGTGAATCGTGAGACATATCACAGAATGCATGTGATATTTGTCTATATATAGGTTCAACTATTAACCCACATATGGGCTTTTTACTTGCTCAACAAGCAAGAAAACCCACACCTTTTTATCGCCCGATCGATGTTGGACAGGCCCAAGGCACCAACTAAACGACCCATTTATCTATTTGGACAAGCCCATGGATCATCAAGTGAATCGGGTCAAATTCATGCATAGTACGGGTAATATATTCAAGTATAATTAACGCTCGACACGTATACTCGTGTTTATCATGTGTGCCCCATCGGCTCACACACTTCTAGTCGCTCACGTGTGTTTATAACTCCCACAAACCAACAGCCCCACTTGGGAGTTGGTGTGTCGAATGGCACACAAAACTAACGACGGAAACGCTTAGCAAACGCTCACTCGCTTTTAACTAAAAGTGTCCGAGAGAATAGTTTCGTAAAAGTTTCTCAAGAGCATGGTCATTCAATGTCTTGCTCTAATCATCCTTTGTTATAGATACCGTTAAACCATGGATTATGGATCTCAAATCATTCCAAATAGTTTAACCATTTAGAATTTCGTTATAGAATTTAATTGGATATACCAAATGTAATCAAGTATCATCTTGCATTACCCTTTGGGTTCTGCCGAACAATTATCTTATTAATTTTGGAGAGGCGCCATGGCATCTTTCTGCACATATCAAGTGGAGTAACAAATCCTTTATCGACTACAAGTGTTGTGGATGCTGCTTCACATCACTCCAAATATAGCTTTTATAACTACCTTGTTCGAGATAGCGTTTTGAGATACTTACAAAGAATGATATCCACACATAATGTAACTTGCTTGTATCTCAAGTCTAAGGATGAAGATAACAAACCATTTTCAATATTTTAGTTATGACGAGGATCCAAAAGTAAATGTTTGAAAGTTGGGGAATCCAATATGCATCTCTAGTGAATACATATGAGTTTGGTGGGAACAATCCAAATTCTCATTAGAATTATAACCAACACTCACATTTGCCTTATCATAACAATATTCCCATATTGTTAACCGACAATGGACATATTTCGAATAATAAAATTATTCAAGGATTAAACATGCAAATATAGGATAACAATTATTATATGAATGAATAACAAATACCAAGTATCTTTATTCATCATAATGTAAAAATTGTCTATCAATCCCAATTATCCAAATACTAAAACAGATATGCATGAAACTCATATAGTAAGTTGAACCCTAATGTTTCCAACATTCTCAACCTTTCTTTAAAAGAAAAACTAAATAGTTATCTGAGTAAACTTTCCGAACACTTATTTCAAATATCACATATAGTGAGTGATTTGAAATATAAGATGAGTGTCTTATCTCATATGCTCATACTATTGCAAGAATTATAGTATGGAGATGTCGTCCTACAATGCATGAGGTATTAGAAATCAACGACATACTGACAGTCATCTTTACAGTTTCTAAAAGTGTAAAGTATTCTCATTCATTAATGTGTAATGCAACAATGCTCTATGTTGAGCACAACTAGTTAGCAGATTTATCATAAATGATAAACTCCTACTACAACTAGTATAAATAATCCTCTAGCATCATTTGTACTTATACAACACTATGCTTTATAATTCGTAAAAATTTATAAAAACAATAATCTAAACACTCTCAATTAGATATTGTTGTTGTCAGCTCATTTTGTTCTTGTACAAAAGCAACAACTTGTCTTGTACACAATATAATATATACATGATAAACCCTTAGTTTAAAAACACAAGGTTTCCATCCATGTAAATTATTCCAAGTGAAATATATCATTGAAGACTTGCTTGAATAATATATTGCATTTGTGTTAGACTTTATTTTCCGCATTTGTTTATTCCAAATAAACATTTATTCCAAGATTGTTTGTTTTATTCCCTAAATTCCAAGTGAAGTTTCATTCCAAGCTTAAGGATCAATATCTAGCTTAAATAGAATGATATCTTCAACATGTAAATTTTAAGGAATAATACATTGCTCCCACTCAATGTCAGATGTACTCAAGAGATATCTTAATTCAATCAGAATCATATTGTAATTAAATTCAAGATCTCAGCTTTTAGATGCATAATCCAATCCAAAATATGGATTGCTCAAATTTTGTATACTACATAAAGATAATATAGATTCATAACCCTTTTGATTACAAACCGTCCTCGCAAAAGGTAATCATAAAGGAAGAGTTATAAAATCAAATTGTCATATTCAACATACAAATCACATGTATGACAACTAAATATTTTTATATAATTAATGCATGTATTATATAAGAAAATTTAATCACAGTCAATTGCTTAAGTATGATTAAAAACTTATAAAATGCCAAACATAAAAATGTATACAATTTTGTCCTTGTGAGTCTTTCTTCAAAAGAGACTCATTCCATCCTCATAGGTTAACATGTTAGGCGAAATTACAATCAAGCTCAAAACTCGATTTGCCTTTTAAGGACTGCATCTTATCATTCATAGTTCTAAAACATTTATCAGATTCAAGATGTGATAATATATTTTAGTAGTTAGTTGATTCACTATAATCTTCTAACTTATATCCCTCAGCATTGATATAAAATATCACTCAAGTGATGAGGCATCCTTTCGGATTTATGAATGAGAGTAATCATTATACTTCGGTCGACATTTTCATGTTTAACCTTAGTATGGCATTAATAAGTGGATTTTAGAAGGTTAAGTATTTTGTTCTCAAAAACTTTGAGATATGTATATACTCCCACTTACTTTTGTAAGTAGAGACAATTCTCTAAATACTAAGTATTTAAGCAACAATAAATTGTTCTTTATTGGGAACCACTAAATACATTTTAAGTTCTCATTTCTAGATTCGTTAATAAAATGCTTCATAAGATTTTAACAAATTCAGAACTTAAATCAAGACATAATGGAATTCCTTCCAACAACTCAAATTAGGGTTTATAGAAAAACTCTAATCTAGTATCACTCTTTAACCAAAAGTTTTAGCAATAGTTTTGTGTTTCGTCAAGCTAGGAAGAACATGAAAACTATAATCTTCAAGCTAGGAAGTGTAGAAAAATCAAAAATCCAAAAGGGTTTATGATTCAAATGGTTTGAGTGGTAAAACCTCAAATCCCTAATGAATTAGGGTTTTCAGTTATAGGTTGTCTTGAATACCTTCTAGGTTTGAACTCTATTGAGTGTATCCATGACACACGCAATTTCTAACCTTGATATGTTTTGGAGGTAGAGCAATTAAAGCTATCATGAACCAAACAATATGAATAAGGTTTGATCCACACATTAGACATACCATAATGAAGTGGTATCCTATGAGTTATTAGAATTGTGAAAATATATCCGAATTCTATAGATAACTTTATTCTCTTTGGACCAAATACTTGTCAATTGGGTCAAGCCAAATTGCATATAAAGTATTTACGAACCAAGTACATGCTATAACGTATATTCATTGAATAATACAAGAACCTTATGTTCACGTGTTCACAAGAAGACAGAACTGTTCAAGGATTATATGTTCATGTGTTAACCAGAAAACAGAACATTTCAATAATACATTGTCAGTCTATGAATAACTCAAAGCCTCATGTTTATGTGTTAACGAGAAGACATAACACATTTACTATATATACTTTATGTTATAAGTCATTGATTAATTCAACGACTTTATAATTATGTCTTAACATGTAAGCACAATTATACTAACAAAAGTAATCATGAACGCAAACTATTGAATTCTAAAGTAATTTCAAGTAAATTTTATACTTCAGAATTATGATCATTATCCTATAACCATAATTATGTTGACTAAAAACATGTAGTCAAATGTTGAAGTATCTTTACACTATATTATGACATTTGAATGTAGTAGGGCAACAAACATCTAGCGTGTTCAAGTCCTAGTAGAATCATTATTAGAATGTAGTAAGGCATTAAACATCTAATGTGTTTAAGTCCTAGTAAAGTTCTTATTTACATGTAGTAGGGCATTAAACATCTAACGTGTTTAAGTCCTAGTAGAATTATTAGTTTCCTTTACCTTGCGGTCAAGAGGTACCAATAATATTGTTGTTCCTTGCACACACTTTGAGATTTCTCCCACTTGTGAAAGGTACAACATCATATTATGAAAACAAACAACACGTGATTGATTGTTCAAACGATATGATAATGTCATAGATATCATAAGTAGATTTAGAACCATAACCTGTAATAAGGAATTGTGGATTATTATTCTATAGATAACGTTTCAGGAAGCGACAGCAGGAAGGCAACGTGTTATCTTATAAAATAAAAAATGCAATTTTCCTTTAAGCAATGGTTGTTCATATTCGGAAAGTAATGGATTATTTCAAAGCTAGTTTGAAATGATACGGGTGACTAACAGAAAATAAATCCCGTAGCTCCCACTGAAATTGACAACATTACATGAATGATATTTCAGTAATAAAATGCAATTGCTCCCACTGGATTTGTCAACATTACAAGTGTTACATTTCGATGAAAGCATATAGCGACTTTATATACTTACCTATTCTCTTCAAATGCCTACGAGTAGCATGTACTTAGGTATTGAACAGAGTATATGAAGTTCTACTTATGTAGACAATGGACTAGCCATTCATTCATTCAATTAACTTGAATCTTTAGCATGTAATTCCTCCTTTATCATCTACAAGGCCCCAAGGGTATTTAGCACTTTAGGAATAATAAGATTCCAAGAAGATTACCTAGCAAATATGCTAGTAATTCCTTTTACTCTTTGCTGTTTAAACTCATACATCGTGGCAAGTGCAGGATGTTATTTATTTTGGTAGCTCTAAACACAATGTTTCCAGTTCACAAAATATTCTATCTTTCAATTAACTCTAGACCATTAAAGGGTAATGAAAGATCATAAATGAGTTTATCTATTTTGGAATCCTATCTTAGTTAGTCAACTAAGGAGAAAAGATAGGAATAAGTCTCACTCTTCTTACTATGAAAAAAGACTAAGTTTGTCTTTGGAAGAAAAACAATATTGTTTACGAATTATGTTGCAATAACACAAGTAAGCAGAACATAAAAAGTTCAATTCTAGTATTTTCGATAATTACATTCTTAAAAGAATTAACTACCTAATTAATTACTAATTAAGAATAAGATCCATCTTGCAACCCCACTTAATTACCATAGGTCCGACGATGTATAAAAAATAGGACAAGA
Source organism: Chrysanthemum lavandulifolium (assembly GCA_022545495.1). NCBI lineage: Eukaryota > Viridiplantae > Streptophyta > Magnoliopsida > Asterales > Asteraceae > Chrysanthemum > Chrysanthemum lavandulifolium. The sequence continues at coordinate 215,065,983 of CM040245.1, forward strand.
GGTAGCGGCGGCGTTAATTGCATAATGCAACTCTTAGATTTATGAGACTGCTTAAGGCATTAGTATCAAGTAATAATGTCAAAAGCATGTTTAGTTCTCATCTTATGCCTCGGGTCCGAGGTCCGACCGAGTTAACTCGATATAAGTCGACCAAGTATGAGCGTGTAAAAATAACCGGTCGTCCGACCAAAGGAGAAATAATTACCATGGGTTGGAAAGGCCCTTAGGTCTAACCAGAAGTCAATCCAAGTGCACGTGTCCATTGTTGGGTGGCATAGACTTAATATTGACAAATAGGTATGCACACATAAATGTGGTAAAAGTCGTGTACAAAGAAGCATGCAAAAACTCTATAACACTAATTTTAAAACCTTTTGGTAATGACAACATAGTGATCATTATGGTTCACAGTAGCTCAATCGAACGCACAGGGAGGCGGAGGACCGTGTAAGCTCAAGCATAACCTTAGACATCTTTTCGGTGCGCACCTCTTTGAACCCCTTTTGAGTTTGTTCTAGTGGGTGAGCCGTACATCCCAAGTGTCCATAGCGTCTAGTTTTTAAATTCTTGAAAACGTGTTTCATATATTAGGTCACTTTATTTAACAAAAGCGATTTTCCACGAATCAAATAGCAGGTCACAATGAGCATGTTATTTAGGCGTGTAAATAAAGACCAATATTAATGTTATGGTTACGATATGTATTATTCCATATTGCATACAATTAGGTGTCAAAGCAAGTAATAATGCACATATCGGAATCACAAACATATTAAACATAAACATCAATCTATAACCACATATTGTTCCGAGTTCTCTTGCGAGTCTTCCCCAAACGGAGAACCATAAGACCGTCACTAGGATGTAATACCTAGATCGCCCCATACATCACTTATAAAAGCAATTGAGTGGGTCTTGTGGCCGGAAAACACATAAAGCGCATGGCAATCTCAATTAACAAGTAATTACGCAATATTATGTATTTAATAAACAATATGTAATTCTAATTATCATAATAATTCTAATTAACAATTAATAAATTCAAATTAACTTTTAATTCTAATTAGCAAGTAATTTTAATTAACATGTAATTCTTAATTAACAATTTAATTTTAATTAACAAAGTAATTATAATTCACATGTAAATTAAATTCTAATTAACAAATAATTTCAATTAACAAATTAATTTTAATTATCAATATAATTTTAATTTGTGTGTGACTAGTTATTATTTATTAAAAATTTGACAAGTATTGCATATAGTTGTCAAAACCAAATAAAACGAATAACTAAATTAGGTTTCATACAGCCTTTTAAAACATGTTTATTAATTCAGAAACGTGTAACCCATAATCACAAAAATGAGTTGGCTCTGATGCCACTGTTGGAATTTTAGAACCAGTTAACCATTAACCTCTACGAGTACGCAGCGGATATTGGATCTAGTTAATGCAATTATGTTAAGCATGTAATTAATAAACCAATAATTAATACGATATTAATTAATTAAAGGGATATAGAAAAGCTAACCTTGCTTGGCAATTGATCTCTAGTAACGGAACAAGAAACCAAAACAAAACCTTAAGTATCTAAAATAGATACCTCGAAGAGTATCACACACAAACCCGACTAACATATACGTTCGATTATGAAGCTAGTCGAGAACGTAATTAAAAACCCAATCAACAACTTGAATTAACACTTGAATATCACGAACAAGAAAAACCCCAAGGACCTTTCTTTAATTTTGTCCGAGAAACACACTGTCCGAAACAGTTTTACAATATCACCCGATATCGGACAAGTCGTGTCCAATATCCCATCTTGTTCTATCCGAGAAAATAAACAAACAGAAAACCAAAACTCTTTGTCTTTGCTGCAGCTGTTCAAGAATCAGAAACAAGCAGGAGAAATAAAATGTGAAACTACTTCTTGGATCGAATAGATGCAAGTGTCTCAAATAAAATAAACCAAACAACCCTAATCCAGATTCTTTAAAATCCGATTGGTTATATAAAATAATGGATAGATTGACTGGTTTTGTAGAGTTTTAGAATTGCATGTGAATCGTGAGACATATCACAGAATGCATGTGATATTTGTCTATATATAGGTTCAACTATTAACCCACATATGGGCTTTTTACTTGCTCAACAAGCAAGAAAACCCACACCTTTTTTTACTGCCCGATCAGATGTTGGACAGGCCCAAGGCACCAACTAAAACGACCCATTTATCTATTTGGACAAGCCCATGGATCATCAAGTGAATCGGGTCAAATTCATGCATAGTACGGGTAATATATTCAAGTATAATTAACGTTCGACACGTATACTCGTGTTTATCGTGTGTGCCCCCATCGGCTCACACACTTCTAGTCGTTTACGTGTGTTTATAACTCCCACAAACCAACAGTGAACACCTCTAATCATTGGTAACCGAACAAATAAATGGATACAAAGTTAACCTACTTTTATTATATGAGTAATTATATTATAAATATATAAAACAGAAACTAATAATAGTATTTTAGAGTAGAGACATGAAATAGTAAAAAAGTAATGAACATCAAAGAAATAGATAAAAACACTGGTTCAGAGAACCATAAAATTAAATAAATGAATTGCATATATATTTTTTTAAAAGCTCAAAATTATGTACATATCCAACTTAAATTTATAATTACATATGCATTTTTCTAAAAGTTCAAAAATGGCATATATATCAAACTTAAACTTATAATTACATATATATCTAATGACGTATAGTCTATATCCGGGTCACGAACCCGACCAAAGACCGATACTAGAAATCCCAGCACGAACTGGTCTACGCCGATAAGCGTTTGGGCTCACAACGGCCCAAACCCATAACTTATTTATGGAATAAGATATCGGATATCTCCTAACTTTGGAGATAATCGTTTACCAACCGACTTTGGCGGGATACGCCGAAGGTTGGGGAACACGAAACCAACAAGGATTTCGTGCGTATATAAAGGGAACCCTATCCCTCATTAAAGGTACGATCTAAAAACCCTAACTCAATATAACCTTAAAATCGATTACTTACTCTCACGCCGGAGGATAATCGTGGGAGACAATCCCACAATAAGCCTAATGGTGAAGATATAGGATTTCACAAACACACTAAACCATAATCACTATGGGCGTATAAAAATGTTTAGAGAGAGAAAGTTCTAGTGAGAGAAAGGAAGAGAGTTGGGAACTATGTGAAACAAAGAAAAATGGTATTGAAGCTCCAACCCTCTACCTTGGGAGGTAGAGGGTATTTATAGTATCTTACAAACAAATGCCACCTACGGGCTGTGGATCAGGCATACAGTGGGTAAAGACCCGTCCGTCCTCCACGGTGTTACTAAACTAAATACTACTTAATCATAAAATAACTATGACTACGAGCTCTCTAACGATTACATATACTTGAGGTGACCGACTCTTTAATACCTGGAATTTCTAATTCCTAACAATCTCCCCCTAAGGGAGGTCACCTCAAACACACATTAAACTTACATTGAATACAAACTGATATTACATTATAAATTGTTCTTGCACTCTTGATGAATTACTTTGCTCTGAAGCTCGTAGTCATTGATTCTTCACAATGCATGTTTGGTTAAACCAGGTGGAGGTCTTTTACTGATCCACGTGATAATGAGTTTTGAGCCAGCTTTGAGATCATCAGCCACATTAAATCTCTGACTCTTCCTATGTGGTGTTGATAATATGTGATGTTGTGACATTTGGACCGACATGCTCACATTCTTGATCATGATATCTTCTTATCAGAGTAGCGGAAGCTTTTGTTGATTCATGATATTGGCGGCAGTAGCGAAGCATGGAGAGATAATATCAGAATCTTTGATGCACTTATCATGATTTCTTAAGAAATGAATGTGTTGTGTGAGCATGCGGCTATGGATTGACCGCTCCATTCGATCACCGCAAGCGTCGGGCGTACTGCATACAACAGTTAGCAATAAAGCACACGAAAGTGTCTTTGATCACTTCGTTGAATTGAGGTACACGCCCACGGTTCCTCGTTGATCGATACAAGTCTTGCTGTGATCGGTATAATTCAAAAGAATTTCCTTGACAGGTTTCGCAATTGCTCTAGCCGTTCTCAAACCGGAGCGTCTCAAAGAAGACAACACGGAGTGAGTGAACCAATGAATAGAGATTCACCGATTGATGAAAAGAGATTTGAAAACAATCGTGTATCGCTCAATAGAAATTGTTTTGCAATACAACGAAGTTTTAGTGAAAATCATTTATCAATCATAAACACCTTTTGATTTGAAATAATTGTACACAATCGATGTGCTTAGAGAAAAGAGTTTTTAAACACAACAACCGGTTTTCAAAGGCATCCGTCAATCCATTTTCTTGGACCTGTATTGATTCAATTTTGAATCGCTCCACTGATGAGGTCCATATGACACAATTAAGTCTTGGCAATACCACAAGGATAGTGCGTAGGACTCATAAGATATAATCTCACATTCCACATTGTGTGAAATAGTGAGTCTTCAAGAAATAAGTGTCCTAAAGAGATTAATTGATGATCTCGTGGATCTAGACTCAATTAGTGCTCTTTTGGTTTCCTGTGCCGGAGACTAGGGAGAGGGTCTCCTTCTTCAATATCAACAATCTCTAAGAGAGAGTCGATAGATTATATAGGTTCCCGTGAGAATGAAACAAGCCCTTTAAGAGGAACTTGAGTAGCTTGGGAAGTTTAGTGCAAAGGTCGTCCTTTGGGTCCATGACGTCTTGTCTTCAATACCGGTGTTACCTTAGTAACCACCAAGAGCATATGAATTGAACCGGTTTACGCCCTAAGGTTGAATTATGGAAGGGCTATTTATTTTCACCCTTTTCACATTCCAATTCTTTTCATTCTTCAACCCCTTCATGCTTACCGAGACTTCATGACTAGAACCTTGTTGGGTTTATTCCATACTAGCTCGGTCTCGATCCGCACTCTTCCCATATCTCATTTTCTCCTTTTACGAATACCTAAGGACTCTACACTATCTAGTAGATTGTCCTGGGTAGATCCCTCCGGTTCAGCGGATCATGGGAACAAAATACCTAACCTTATCATCCTTATATCACCATACATAAAGTAAAGTTGGTCGGTCTATTTGGTATTGTTCATACGCCTTTGGAACCAATTGAAAACCATTTGAAAATCAATCCAGATACTTATGATATATTATCAAAGCATTTTGTACCTGAATTGTTTTGATATTTTTAGAACAAGAGCTCCCCCTCAACATGTGCATAATGTATTTGAAATCGTTTAGCACACAGAGGCAAGAGGAAGAATTAACTTCTTTGATTACCATTTTCTAAAAGATATCATCATCACTTCCCAATCCATTTGATTAGATACATCATTTTGAGGAAGGATGAGGTTTTCAAAATTTTGCTCCCTCTTTATATGTGCCTCAAAGTTTGAAAGAGTTTTGCACCTATTAGGAGGAACCTGCACTTAGTGACAATTCAATCACGTTTCAATAATTTCAGGTTTAAAGTAGATGCTCCCCCTCAACATGTGCATGAGAAATTTGAAATCGTTTGTCACATGCGGGGAGGATAGCTTGTACATCCTTATAAAACCTTTTATCGAATTATCAGTATAAATCCAATTTAAATTACAAATTCTCCCCCGATCACAATTATCAAATCATTTGAGAATCGTGATCTCAGTAGATTTAAATTGTTTTTGAAAGCTTTTTAAGGAGAATTGTGACTTGATTTTGAAAACGTTTTAACTGATAAGGATCGAATTTTGAGACTTTAGACTCCAAAGATTTAAACATGCTTGAATATCTTTTGAAAACAAACCATTGTTTGAAAAAAATACACTTTTTAATTAAAAATCATTCTCCCCCTCAATCAATGACATAAGTTGTTGATTGAGAGATAGATAGTTTTAACAACCGTTTAGTACAAATGATTTTCAAAAATTGAGCCCGAGTAATTTTTCAAAGCAATTCGTTTTCATTGGATAGTGAGAATTTTTTATAGAATCAGAGCATGAGATTTGAAAAACAAGATAAAGCATGGCTCTGTTCTTTCTTTTTAACACGGGTTACTGCCTGAAATGACAATAAACCACCATTTTTCTTCGCCTCATTTTTTTTTTAACTATGTACATTCGATGAACATCTAAAGACCCGTGACATTCTTTGAATATCAACACAAAGTCCGTAGATGATATCGAAAAGAGAAAAGCATGACAAAATGACAATATTTTTGAGGATTTTTTGAATTTTTCACATTTTTATGGATTTTGAAAGTTTTATGATTTTCTATTTGATTTTTGAAGGTTTTGTAATTTTGTATTTTGCTTTTGAAAAAATATATACAAAGAGATAGATGAAGAAAGACCTTCACTCCTCGTCTTCCTCCTCGAAGACGTTTGAGTGTTTCGGTTGAAGGCTTTTCAAGCCAAGTCGTGGAAGAATAAACTCAAACGTTCTCTTGGAAGAGCTTTGGTGAAGATGTCTACTAACCGGTATTCAATCCTCACAAAATAGAGTTCCACCACACCTTTTCCACTTGTTCCCGATGAAATGATGTCGAATGTCGATATGCTTTGCCCTTGAGTGTTGAACGTTATTGCAAGAAAGAGCAATAGCACTTTTATTATCACGATGCGGAGGATTTTGTTGAATACAAAGCCATAGTCGATTAATTGAGATCTCATCCATAGGATTTGAGCACAACAAGATGACATGGCTATGTATTCACCTCTGTAGAGGAAATAAAGTACTCATTTGCTTCTTTGACAACCACTCACAAGCTTATCACCCAAAACCGAGCACCTCCGGGCGTACTTGACGAGTATCTTGACACCTGCATGATCGCATACGCATATCTTTGTTAGTGACATACCGTGTCCTTGGTACCAAAGTCCCATGTTGATGGTTCCTTGGAGTACCGAAGACCCGTTTAACCGCTTCAAGGTGCTTTTGGTAGGCTTGGCACGGTATCTAGCACACATGCATACAACGAATGAATATCGGTCTCTTGGCCGTGAGGTACATCGAGGATCCGATCATGCTACGATATTTTGTTTGGTCTACCATGATCCCCGAGTGGTCCTCATCCGCTTTATACGCTCAATCATGGGAGTGTCAATAGGTCACTAGAATCAAATCCAAATTTCTTTAAAATCTCATTTGCATATTTAGATTGATTTATGAAAATGCCTCCGGGACTTTGTGAAATTTGTAATCCCAAGAAAAATGACATTTGTCCCATCATTGATATTTGAAATTTAGAACCCATTTCATTTGAAAACGGTCACACTCATTGGGGTCGGTCGAGGCAAAGATGATATCATCAACATAAATTTGAACGTGAATTAAGTGTTTGCGACTTCACGGTGAACAATGTTGGATCAATCGCTCCTTTCTTTGAAGCGGTGAGATAGAAGAAACTTTGATAGCGTATCATACCATGCCCTTGGAGCTTGCTTTAAACCATAAAGAGCCTTCTTCAAACGATAAGCGTGAGTAGGATGCTCGGATTCACAAAGCCTTCAGTTGGTTGGCGTGAGCGACTTCTTTAAGATCTCCGTTCGAAATGCCGTCTTTACATCCATCGATAGACTATCATATTCTTACTTGCATCATTAGCCAAGAATATTCGATTGCCTCGATTCGAGCCACAGGAGCAAATGATTCTTCAAAGTCTATGCCCTCCTCTTGACGGTATCCTTTAGCAACCAATCGAGCCTTGTTCTTTAACACATCACCATGTTCATCAAGTTTCACTTTGAAGATCCATTTTAGAGCAATGATCATAGCACAATCTGGAGCAGGTACTAATTCCCATACATCAAGTCGATCAAACTCATGAATTTCTTCTTGCATGGCATTGAACCAGCTATCTTCATTCATGGCGGTTTTAACATCTTTTGGTTCGATCTTTGAGAGTACGGAGTTGAAAAAGCACCATAAGGCATCGGTTGCAAGTTGTTTCCGTGTGGATACTGGACGAGAGGGATTTCCAATGATGTTGTCTAATGGATGATCGTGAGTCCATTTTCTGAGGTGTTCATGTGGTAGTTGTTGAGGGACTGAGGTAGCAGAGTCGATGTCTCCTAAAGAAGATGGTTCGATGATGATTCGAGAGCAAATATGTTTTCAAATGGAGCATCTTCGGGAGTAGCAAAGGGATTAACTTCATCATTGATGCGAAATAGTTCCATGATGTACATTCGATGATTGATGATTTGTTGATGAGATCGAGTGATCGACAACAGCGCTTCTTGACTTAATGATATTGAGACCAAGGATTGACTTCATTCACGAGGATATGAGCGACCTCTGTTGTTGGGATCGACATATCATTAGCACTTGGCTCATAATGCTCATCAAACATAGGATCAAACAATTTCTTTAAATCATCTTCGATGGAGGTACATATGGAGTTGTTTGAGAAGAGTTTGGTACAAGGATGAACCAATGGGACTGTTTTGAAGTGCGGGTCTGAATCGGATTGTCCAGAGCCATTTGACCGGTCGACTCATCAAACGTGGCGTGAATTGTTTCCATGATATTTCGGGTTCTCTTGTTGTAGATTCGTTAACCTTTACTGTTAGGTGCATAGCCTACAAAAACTCCAATGTCCGCTTTAGCTCTCAGTTTTCCTAAATCTTGACCATCATTAGTTGGATAACATAAAGCACCGAACACACGAAGGAATGATAGATTAGGTTTTCTGTTGTGGACAAGTTCATATGGAGTTTTTCCATGAGCGGTGTGAATCGGGGATCGATTTTGGGTGTAGCATGCGATGGCGATGGCTTCACCCCGAGAAACATTGGAACTTTTGAGTAAATCAAGATAGTCCTTGCGGCTTCCACAAGAGTTCGATTTCGTCTTTCAACTACACCGTTACGTTGAGGAGTTCGAGGAACACTTCTTTGATGACCGATTCCAATACTTTCATAAAACTCACCAAGTTGTTTGTTAACAAACTCGGTTCCATTGTCTGTTCGGATGATTCGACCGTTTTGTCAAGATGAACTGCAATTTGTTTGATGAGTTTGATGATGATATCTGAGTTTCATCCTTTGTCTTTAAGAACTTTACCGGTGAATCTAGAGAATCATCAACCACAACTAACACATATTTCTTCCCAAAGATATTACTCACTCTCATGGGTCCACATAAGTCCATGTGAATTGTATGAAGAACTTCGTGACTAAGTTTGTAGGTTTGGGTTTATGGGCATACTTCTTGCTTTTTCCCAATTGGCATCTTGAACAAAGATGATCCTTTTCATACTTAAGTCTAGGTAGACCTACAACTAAGTCCTTTCGGAGAGATCATTGATGGTGCGAAGTTCAAGTGATTGAGACGACGATGCCATAACCATGACTTTGTTTTAGAAGCCTTTGACAACAAGCAAATTGGAGAAGACTTCATCATATCTTCGATAGAGATGGTGTATAGATTTGAACCACGTGAACCTCTTAAAATTTCCGTACCATCAAGTTCTCTAATGAAACAAGTATGTTTTCTGAAGGCTACTTCTAGATCAGAATCGCAGAATTGACCAACAGAGAACAGGTTATGACCAAGACCTTCCACATAATATACCACGGAGATAACACTTTTACCAACAACATAATCTCCATAACCCATAATTGCACCGAAATGATCATTCCCGAATCTAATCGTCTCCGATGAATTTGCTCACGGTTCATGAGCATGACCGGTCTCCATCATATGCTTGGAACGACTGAGTCCAGTACCACGAACGATTTGAACGATCTGCGGTTGAACACAAACAAGAATGGATAAGCGGATAATTGGGATCCCCATGCAAGAATGGGTTCCACTTGGTTAGTAACGATGGTGGAACACCCACATCGAAAATAGAAACATCCATATCGAGTAGAAGCAATGGAATCATTGGGAATAGATGCGATCTTGGTGTCAGATTTGACCTATTCAAAGTATGTTCACTTTTTAAGGAATAGTTCTACCAATGAGGCATCCATTTTCTAGTGGGCATAGTCTTAGCAGTTTGAGGGCAAAACTGATTATTCTTATGGCCAAAAGGTATCCAATAATAACCTATCTTTATAAATGTTCTTCCTGTGGGTTTCCACTGTTTTCTAACAATCATTCGTCTTTACCTTTTAGCCTTCTTTACACGATTATTAGCATTAACAATTTTAACTGTGCATTTCACAGCATTAGACAAAGCATTCACACCACATTCATGATTAGCAATGTAATTCAAGCGGACATCATTACAAGGTTTGCAAATAGTATCGAATTGAATTAATTACGATGCGCCTATGGCTAATACTAGAATCAACACGATTCGTTTTATTTGACCCAAACTTAAAGTTCCTAGATTGGTCTTCTACTCTTCCAATGCACATTCTTAGCTTGCAAGGTCCTATCATTCCTTGTATTGTCTTGAGACTTTGACCTGCTCGCTTTAATGTCACCGATTACTCTGTAGAGGAATGGGAACATTAGTTGGTTGATCTAATTTTGCATTCTGAACTTGATGTGCAAGGATCTGAACTACTAGAAGGCACATTAGTGTTTACTTTCTTAAGACTGTGATTTGAGCTATTTGCAGGCACACTAAAATTCACTTTCTTAGCACTAACATATCTGGAATCTGAACTACTTGAAGGCACCCTAAGGTTGACATGCATAATACTGGGCATAGACCGGATTTCATGCTTGGGACTAGGCATAGAACAAGGCATCACGGCTTTGCCTTTTGCACCTAAGGATTTTGGACATGTTGCAATTACACATTCAAGCAGCTCTTGAGATCGTTTAGCCTGGAGGCAAGCAAACCTAATTTCTCTATCAAGAGGTTTATTAATGAAATCCTCTTCAACAATCTCACGGAGACATTCTAGACTATCCTTAAGGTGAGCACAATAGTCATGAAACGCAGGTTCATTATTCCTAAGATGAGGAGGAATATATTTAACCGTCACAGTGTATTTGCAGTCTAAGGGTGACTTTGAAACAACATTCTTATTAAAACCAAGTGGCGGTTCCCATTTTCCTAACTTCTCGATTCTCAATTTCCTTTTGTAAAGACGTTATTTTTCGTTGTTTTGGTCACGAGTGACTTTCATTGAATCATATAACTCTTTAAAGTGTCGTTTAACTTTTCATTTTCTTCTAGAAAACTCTCGTTTTCCTTTTGTAAGGCATTAACTAAGTTTTGAAGATGAAAAGTTTGAAATCTTGAGAATCTAAAGGAGGAGGCATTTGGGATCCAGTCACATTGTTCTTTTCACCCTTTAATTGAGAGATTTGGGCTTTCAACTTTTGATCGTGTTACAATGAGCTCGAATCTGTTCATCACGTTTGCTAATTTCAAAAACTGCATCAAATTCAGGAACATCCAAGGATGTCTTGATATTTGAGGTTTTAACATTTTCTTTTAGATGTTGATATTTTAGTTGTAAATCAAAATGTTCAACTTCTAGTTTAGAAAGATGCTTTACCAAATTATCGTGATCATCCTGATCAATTTTCTCATTAAGTTTCGAATTAATCTTTTCAAGCTCAATGACACGATCATGGGAGACTTTCAGAGCAACAGATAATTCATGAAATTGAGAAGCATTAATGGAGCAATTAAGTAGCGATGTAAAACACATCTTGAGCAATACATTCGAAATAAGATTCTCATTCAAGGTATGCAAGTTCTTCCTCTCAATCTCATTATATTTTAATGCTCGCTCATAGTCACTAACCTCAACTATCATTGCATCAAATTCCTTTTCCATTCCTTTAATATCCGAATTTATCCCTTTTAAGACTCTCAAAATGATCTTTTAGTAGTTTAAAGAAAGGCATGACCTCGCTTAGATAGCATTCTTTTGTTTGTTCAAAACCCTTTCCCTTGATTATCCCAATGGTGTGATCCTTTTCTTACAAGTTTTCTCAAAATCGACAAATAGTTAAAGAATAACATATTGGTTGATTAAGGTCTTGCTCTTAGTGGCAATAGTTCTAGGAACTAAATGCATCGGTGTATTTGGAGGATACACAGTCGCTGCAGGCATTTTCCTAAGGGAAGGGTTTGTTTCAACAAGATTCTCAGCTTTTAGCTTATCTAAATCCTTTTTCCAGAAAACTTGTTCAGGTGTTAATAACGTTTGAGGCTTAAATTTGTTTAAGGAGATCCGGTTTTCCTTCTTGTAATCATGGGGTTTGATCATGATGTTATTCTTTTTGCATTCAGGATCTTCTAGCTTCTTATTCATTTTCACCCTAGATGCATCATCTAATATTCTATCTTCCTCAGAGCACTCAACGCAGCTAGGTTTCTGTCTAGGTTTAAGAATTTCATTGCCATCATAAATTACATTTTGAGCCGCCTTAGCTAACTTACTGTACTCAGGGTTGGGTTTGTCTATAATGGGAACACTATGCTTATCGCTTAAAACTCTATGCTTAGTGACCATGTGAGCGATCTGAATGGTATTCCTTGTACGTACAACTTATTTTCAAGCTTGTTCTTCAAAGTTTTTAGATTAGAAAATCATTCAAAAGTTTTGATTCCTTGGCATGAAATTCTGCTAAGCACTTTAACATTTTCTTGAAGTTCTTGTTTTTGCTTAGCGCTTTTGAAAGCTTTTCTTGTAAGGAATTTAACTCTTGTTTTAACACTTCTTCTCTAAAATTACTTTTCTAATAATTGTGCGCATTTGGTTATCCAACTCCGCTCACGAGTAGTTAGCTCAAACTTAGCACGTTGTTCATAAATGGCAACTCGTTCTTTATAGGCATTAAGTTCGAGATAACGAGAATCATCGAGGGCACATGCGGTGTATTCATCACGAGACATAATCATCATTGATTGCAGGAGATACATCACTTGATACAATCACACTTTCACTTTGTTTCACATATTGATCATATGGGACAACATTGATATTACCCATATTTTCAATATCTGACTCAATGATTTCAGTTGATTGTATTTCATTATGTATCTTTTGCACATCAACTTCATCATATAATTTTAATACCTCTGAGATGATTTTGTCTTTGGATGGTCCAGCTTGTGGTGAAGAAGAGACCTTAGGAGAGACCATTGGAGAAATGCTAGCCATGAAAATTGTTTGTGTAGTAGGTCCATCATCAACATCAGAGTCGTATGCATCACGATCGGCTACTTGAAAGGCATTCGATGATTGTGACCTATCTCTGAATTGGCGACTCATCCACATCTCGCATCATAGGTCTTGGCATTGCCCTCGGAGAAACAATAGCTCCTCTTCATCCAAAGCAACACCATTGTCCCGAGCTTGCACTAGCAACATCTTATCCTCAAGTATTCGCATTATGTGGTCGTTTTGGAGATGTGCGCTTCCTAGCAATGTGTCCTCACCACCACAGTTGTAGCATTTGGTAGCTTTGCTTGTCCTTGATTTCCAGTCCTTCCTCGATTCGATTTGTCACATAGCCTCTACCAACTCCACCTCTTCCTTGTTCATCTTGCCTTTCTTGAACCGGGTTGTACTATAACCTTCCCATCTCGATGGTGGCTTGATTGTGTGGATTAGATGTTGTTCTGAGGTTATTGTTGGTGTGTGGGAGAGAGTTCATGTTTTGACTAATCAGGAGAGCTAGTTGATTAATGAAGTTACCCACGTGTGCATCAGCATCAGCTTGTTTGAACATTGGATCGAGAATGAGTTTGTGAGTTCCATCACCCATGGGTATAACTTGTGAAGCTTTAGTGGTAATCCCAATGTTTGAGTAGAAGGCAGTTGAATCATTTGATGAGCTTGTCTCTCCTGGATTTGTTTTGAATTGTTCAAGAATCCTCTTTTCAAACATGGCATGTCTCTCATTCTGAAGAAGGAAGGCATAGAGTTGCTCATAGTTTGTATTCTTCAATCCTTTGGTTAGCTTCACGGGTGACAAACTTGTGCCATTCGGGATTCATGTTGTTCACAAACTTTGAGTTCAACTGAATGTTTGGCATAGTCATTCGATGTTCCTCATGTCATTAACAAGCTTGTGGAATCTCACGTAATACTCATAGACACTCTCATCCGGTTTCATCTTGAAGTGCTCAAATTCATCATAGAGTTGTGATTCTCTGTCTTCCATGGTTAATTCGAACCGAAAGAAGCATCTTGACATTATCCCATCTGACCTTTGCTTGATGTTGTGATTGATAAGCTTGTAGATGTCTTTTGGAAGACCTTGCAATATGATGTTAGAAGCCCTGATATCCGCATCGAATCTCTTCTTCTCCTTATCATTGAGCTCATCATACGTCTTTGGTCTGTCTATTCCATAGATCATTGTTCCATCTTCAGCTGTATCAATTATGTCTCTAGTAGTCTCAACTCTATACGGTCCTTCATCAATCGATTTGAGAATGTTGACCCCATTTTCCTTTCCAAGACAGTACAATCTGATTCTTTGAGCCCAAGAGTCGTAGTCAGTTCTGTCAAGCATAGGTGGACGAGTATCGAACTCTTTGAACGTCCTCGACTACGGAAGAAACAATAGTAGGAACGATGTTTGCCATGATTACAAGTTCTACGGATTTTACAATTCTTTGATTAAACCGGAAATTGATTCTTTCACGGATTTTACTAAACCAAAAGAACATCCGTAAGAATGTATCACGAAGAAGTGACAAGTCTAAAATTAGACAAGTAGTAAAACACACAACTCGCTTAGTTATCAACTCGCTAAACACCCAACTCGCTCAAGGAGACAACTCGCTTAAGGTATCAACTCGCTAAATAGCCAAGTCGCATTAGCATCAACTCATAACACACCGTCAACACGCTTAATGAGTCAAGTCGCTAAATAGCCAACTCGCTTTAGTATCAACTCATAACACAATCAACTCGCTTGAACACCAAGTCGCTTAAATTAACTCGCTAGCTTTACAACTCGCTTAATAGCTAAGTCGCTTTAGATCTCAAGTCGCTTAAAGAAACAACTCGCTTAGAACCCAAGTCGCATAAAATCAACTCGCTAAACACCAAGTCGCATGTACCAACTCGCATCCAATAACAAAGCAACTCGCTTTGAAGAACAAACTATCCGAGACTCAACTCGCCTGTACAAACTTCAAAAATAACCACTTTATCAATCAAAACAACCAAACCACAATGATTTAAGCCTTCCAATTCAAAACATAAACACATATGATGATCCTAAACACAAAAGTACAAGCAAAATTCAAACTTTAACACTAGAATTTGTCCAATGAATCAAACTCTCCTAAACCCTTAATACCCCAAAACCTTATGAAATCCACCAAAACAAAAAGCATGAAAGATGAGTGATCAAACCATGGCTCTTGATACCAATTGTAAGATATAGGATTTCACAAACACACTAAACCATAATCACTATGGGCGTACAAAAGTGTTTAGAGAGAAAGTTCTAGTGAGAGAAAGGAAGAGTTGGGAACTATGTGAAACAAAGAAAAATGGTATTGAGCTCCAACCCTCTACCTTGGGAGGTAGAGGGTATTTATAGTATCTTACAAACAAACGCCACCTACGGATGTGGATCGGGCATACTACTTAATCATAAAATAACTATGACTGGGTAAAGACCCGTCCGTCCTCCACGGTGTTACTAAACTAAATACTACTTAATCATAAAATAACTATGACTACGAGCTTTCTCGAACGATTACATATACTTGAGGTGACCGACTCTTTAATACCTAACTCATCAAAAGGAATTTCTAATTCCGGTCACTCTAACTACAGTCACGGAATAACCTCGAGACAATCCACCGACTGCAGTAGCAACCGCAACAGGAACGACAGGAGTTACCGCAGCCAGGGGAGTGGATGGGATAACGAAAAGTATACCCCACTCACATAGACTCCAAAAGAGATATTCTTAATGGAAGGCGCAAACTACCCACGGCCCCCACCAATGCGCACTCCAGAAGATCGACGCGTGGGAAGTGGATACTGCGACTACCATGGACAGAAGGGCCATACCACTAACGAGTGTGTCCAATTGCGCCAACTAATTGAGAAATTAGTAAAGGAAGGCAGGTTGGACCACTTGGTCAAAAACATCAAGGAGGGAAAAGATAAGCAAAGGTCCGGGAATAAGAAAGAGGCACCCAAAGATAAGGCTGACACCATATACATGATACAATCATGGCAACGAGTGACTAGGCAGAGAACCAGCCAGAAGTTTTCCCGTGGAAGTGAAATCTCCTTCCCCACTTTGACTGCGGACAACGCAGTGGTAGAGCCACTCACCATTGAAATTAGCGCGGGGGGTCACGATATCCACCGCATGTATGTAGATGGAGGAGCATCAGCAGACATAATGTATGAACATCATTTCAAACGATCGCGACCTCGGAATCGCGATCGATTAAGCCCGCCATGACAAATACCGATCGGTTTCACAGAGAAAAGATATGGCCTATGGGGCCAATACGCCTACTAGTTAGTGTGGGTAATAAAGAACACTCGCGACACTGGATGAATTTTATGGTGATTAAATCCTTCGACGTACAATGGTATTATCGAAGACGGGGATATCGACCATCGCGCAGCATCGCGTCTCTGCCGCATGGGATGCTCAAATTCCAAGTGGAAGGTGGTATTGTTACCCTCTACAACGCCACTGTACAACATAGAGAATGTAACACGGTTACACGTGAGACGGCACCCATTCCGAGCGGCGCAAACAAAGTTCCAAATCAAGGTTGCAATTCATCCCGACACCCAAAACAGGGGCGTGTCGATTGGAGGTTCATTGTCGAGATAACGGCAAGAAGGCACTGTGCGCACTCTTGCAAAAGAACCTGAATATCTTTGCATGGGAGCCAAAACACATGACTGGGGTACCGCGCTCAATCACAGAACACAAGCTGAGAATCCGACAAGGATACTCACCGATACGCCAGAAGAAGCGCGGCCAAGCTCCGGAGCACGCGCAAGCAATTCTGGCAGAGGTACACAAACTTGTGAAGGCAGGTATTATGCGAGAAGTTTACTATCACGACTGGCTTTCTGTTGGAATCACTCCTAAACAGTATTTCAAGTATTTATATTTCATATGTAATAGGTAGCATTATTATGGCCTTTATGTTTGTTTAAGGTCAAGCTTATGTAGAAGGCCCATAAGCTTAGGCCCAAGCCCAATAAGGTATAGGGAAGGAGAGGGAGTGTTGCCCTAGCTCCTTGCCTATATATACATTGTAATAACCCTCACTTGAAGGTTGGTTGTTCAAGTTTTCCTTTCACTCATGCCTCACGCCTAAACCGTATTATTACTATTGTGTGTGTGTGTGTTAGATCTTGTTCAATCGCCTTATCTCTTTCTATATTACTTGTGTTTGTAAAACTAGTGACCTAACAGTGGTATCAATCGCCAAATAGTTGGGTGCACACTTTGGTTTTGAAGTTTTTTTGGTTTTGACTCTTACGCGTAAAGATAACGCTATCTTTGATTCTCTTAAAAACTCGTTTTTTACACTTTTTAATCCAAGATTCTTGTACTTTCAATGTTTTGAGGTGTTAAAATACTTGTTTTTGGCAAACAGCTTCAAACTTTACGCGTGGATCTCGTTTTTAAGCTTGTTTTGTTCGTGGGTGTCGCTTACGCCAGAACCCGCTTAGCGCTTTGGTACATCAAAATTCACATTTTGTGTTCTTTTGGTACTATTGAAGCTATTCCATAACAAAAATCTGGTTTAGAAACAAATTTGGGCAAAATCAAAATTACGAGTCATTCTACGTATCAAAACCCTAATATTACGCTGTAAGAATTTTCCTTGGTTTGATCTTCATTTTTCGGTTTATTCCGTGTTTTCTTACTTGGATAAGTCTGAAAATACGTCGACATTGGATATCTTTTGCACCGTGAAGTGTAAAAGATCATTTGAGCAAAACCCTAAAATTACGCATAAGCATAAGCTACGCCAGAAATCCTACGATAAGATTCACTTTACTGCCAGAAACTTAGGTCTACGACAAGGTAATCCCACGCCTAACTTTCTCGCCTAACTTTTGTCTACGCATAACTTTAGTGCTTTTATCCTACTTAAGCGTAGCTAAAACCTCACGCAGAACTCCTCGTTGTTACGCGTAACTTTTGGTGTTTTACGCATAAGTGCTACTTGGTTCTTGTCTTTTCTACGCCTAAGGACACTTCATCAACAAAGGTTCATTCGACTACAAAGATCCATTTTACCACACAAGTTTATCAACATGTCTCAACCACCATACTCTAACTACTTCCTCACACTTATAATCATCAACAACAACAACAATTAACTCCACAACATCAACAATGGAATCAAGAACAAGCTATTTATCAACAACAATTTAATCAAGAACATACTCCACAACTTGGTGCAATTCCACAACCACAAATGGTTCAACCACCACCAAGTCTTCAAGCTCTACCCTACACAAACGATTTCAATCAACATCCATCACAAAGCACTATGAAGGAACCCACTTGGTTTGCAAAGATGTGTGAAGCTTTAAGCGACCAACAATCAATTCATGAAGTGGATCACTTGATAGACCTCCAATGCTCACTCCAGAAACTACGATCAATGGGTGATAAGGTTCTTTAGGTTTTGTGATCTAAAGAAGCCACATGGAAAGTTCTTAAAGAAGGTTATCTTGGAAGGTCCATTTGAGATGCCTCATCGTCATTGTACCCGGAGATCCAATCTGCTGTTCCACCAAGAGATGAACAAACCAACATTGCTACATTGCAGGATCTCAATGCTACGTAACTTCTACACTATGAAGTCGATGAACTTGCAATGGAATACATCCTCTTAGGATTACCAAACCCAATTCTTCGTAGTGTTGATGCTCAAAAGACCGCACAAAAATGTGGGATCATATTCGTCTTCTAATGGAAGGATCTCAGACTCAATCGGAGGATTTGGAATCCAAAATTTACTTGGCTTATGAACACTTCATGATTGAACACGGAGAGACACTAGAGTCCTATCATCATCGATTTTCGACATCATCAATGACTTGGATAAACACAACATCATCATGCCAAGAATTGCAAAGAATACTAAGTTCCCGAGTAGTCTTGGTCTGAATGGAGAAGTATGTCATCTTTCTCCGCAAGCGAAGAATATGCATCATTTTACTTATGGATTGTTGTACGATTACTTGAAGCCTCATGAAAAGGAAGTTGATCGGAAAGGATTCTCCGTTCTCAAATTGCTAAACAAATACAACCGGATAATCAACAACTTGCCTTGTATGCTCAATGAATTATCCTCTCAACCAAGAACTCAACCAACCGCTTCAAACACACCTTCACAAAGAACAACCTCAACAAAATCAATTGGTTCCATACAAAGAACAATGCTCAAGCATATTTCATTGAAGCGAATGAGGAAATCGATCCATTCAAGCATTGCAACAAGGATTTGTGATGATTGCTAATGCTTTTGGCGTTACACCAACAAATCCAACAATCGTATTCGTTCCTCATCTAACACACGAACTCAAGTTGTGAACAATGGACGTGTTGAAGTTCGAAATCGTGATTATGGTCGCGGATGGGCGGTGGTCAAGGGTTTAATGATGTGGGTAGGAATAACAACGAGCTCAAGTGGTGGAATAGGAAATGCTCGAATCGGTTAAATGGTCTTAGATGCTACAACGCAATGAAAAGGACACTGGCTAATGCATGCCCAAAGCCAAGGACTAGGGGCGGCTTATTTCAAAGAGGCTTTACTTTGGCTCTTAAGGATGAAGTCAGTGGATCTCTCACAGACATAGAACAGAGCTTTATGGCAAATGCAGAGCTCGATGATGATATGGAGGACTTGCAGCCAATGCAAATTATTATGTTGATGGCTAATATGCAAGAGTTACACATGAGTGAAACAGGCCCAGTAGATGACACCGATGGCTTGTCTCGTGCCCAACAAACCATCATCATATCGAACTAATATCTCCATCAATATCTCGAATCCGCACGCTCGGAATGTTCAAATGAGTCATCTACATCTCATTCGACGATTTTCAAATAAACCACAGTAGTTACATTTGACGATCGAGATGACCTTATGGTTTCCCTTGATAATCAAATTGACTCGTGGTTATACTTGAGGATCTAAATAATGATCATGTTGTGACTCACGTTGAACAAGATGAACCTTTGCCCCATCCGCATCTTGTTCATTACTTAAAGACCAACAATCCCAAATTGCTGCATGTGTTGCATTAAATCACCCTTAAAAGTAAAAATGCACTGTTAACCAAGGATTTTGAATGTTTACAAATGCAACTCAACTTTTCAAAACTCAAGACAATCGTGAAAAAGGTTTTGAAGCCGCTTTGCAAAATCTCATCAAACGAAAAATATTTAGAGAGATGATCGTGATCTAGCAGCCTCGAAGAATGCTTTGTTGTCTCGAATTAGAACAATCGAAACACGAACATAAAAAGCAAATTAACGCCTCACCTTGGAAAATCAAAAGCTAAGGTCGAGTTGTTAAATTGTCAAAAGATTCTCGATACAAAAAGCATTCAACGAATCGGGTAGATGACCTTCTTGAAGAAATTATCGCTTGCAAAACAAACTTAAAGAGTTTAAAACAGTTGTTTACAAACATGGTGAATCGAGAATGACTATTGAAAATTTTACCTTAAAACCCAATCCAAAAGGATATGGAAAAATCTAGCCGATTACAAACCAAAGCTTTCACTAAAAACATTCAAAACAACTCCAAGTTTCCAAAGGAGAATACAAAATTGATAATATCGTCATGAATGTTGTTGAATATCATCACAAGAGGAATTAGATGCGTAAGACGAGAGTCGATCAAAATTAAAAATGTTGTTTACAACAAACCTTTTAATTATAAAACGCGGTCACTTTCGGCCACACCAACGGATTCTTCAAACACACCAAGGGTTATCATCAAAACACCGAGTCTTCTAATGTTAATCCCAAAATGTACTTTGCACAAACTTATGGTCCTTTACCTTCCATTAGTGAAGTAAACTCACAACCCGAAAATCGAAAAATTCTTCGATATTTTGACATTTTCATGGTCGACCTCAAAATTTTACAACATGAGATAGAATATCGATCCGAAATCAAAGTTGAACATTTTCAATCGCCTCCGCGCGAGAACAAAGAGACATTTTCGGAAAATCTTTTACCTAATGTTAAAAACTTGAAAAGTTGTGCAATTGCTCAGGAAAAGGATTTTCATAAGGAACTTGGGGTCATGAAAACGTTTTTGAGAAAACGAAACATCCATTTCTAATACTAAACGTAAAAGAAACTCTTGAGAAAAGATGTTGATCGACTCTTGGAAGATGTTATCTCGTGGCGATATCCATAATGTTGTGTTATTCTATTCTTTTCCATATGCATCCGATCATACCTCTGCGACATTGTTGAAACTGTTATTCTTGTTGAGAACACCGATAATGTGCTTCAGATCGAGTCTTTAAAAGTCGAAAATAAACGATTACTCACCTGAAATTTACAATGCAAAGCGTCGTCTTCATTGGTGTGAAAAGATATTCACAACCATCAACTTAGTTTTCAAAAGAAAATCGCTCGCTTGAGTGCAAAATCTTCGATCCTAAAATTGAGCAACTGGATGATCAAAACGTGTCTTTGAAAAGTCAAATCTCAAAATATGAACAAGAACTTTAAAAGTTAAACAGAATATGGTGTCATATTTGATTTACTCAAAAGACTCGACTTGAAGCATCAAATGAACTTGATCACTATCTTGCCCACACTAGTGAAGTCATGAATTTTGTCTTTGGTAATATTCGTTTACGAAAATCAAGATCCGATTCACACCATCTCTAAGTTACGGAAATGTTAGGAAAGTATGAACAACTTCCGCCATCGTGATTAAGAGATTAGCACCAGTCACACTTAGTAATCGTGAACCTAGAATTCCCACTGCCAAATCACAAGTTGCTAATGTGTTTCCTCTCGACACAGAATAGTTGCATCTTTTCCAAACGTCCGCACTTCATGACCTAGGAGCACTCAAACGAAGAATAGGAAGTTGCGACCTAAGAAAAGATCAATAAGGAATGCTAAAGTAGAAGAACACCCTAGGACACCGAATAAAACTCATGTTGCTTCCACTATAGATGTTGCGTCTGCAAATGTAATACAAATAGTGATGTAACGAATGCTAAACCGTTAAGTACTTTTGATATTCACCGATGCACCTTGTGTTATTTGTCGAAAGAATATGAATTCGATTGTCATGACAAATGTGTTGCTAAAGCTATAATCTCTCGATTCGGAATCCTAAGAATCGGAATACCTCTAGGCCCACTAATCATTCTAAGTCCGTGCTTGGTACACCACCTTCTTTAGATTCTAAGGCAACCATTGCTATCACAAGTAGCTCCCGCTCACCTCCTAAGAATGTAGTACCACCTAGTGTTTTCACTAAGACTAAAGCAAAGAGTAGTTATAGATGGCGTAAATGGATATATAACACACTAGGATTTAAATGGATGCCTAAAATTATCAATGTGTGTATGTCTAACATACAGCTTTCGAACCTCTAACATTTGGGTTCCACATCTACTTCTATTCCATCCGTGTCGTGCATGTGTAATGCGTGTGATGACTGAGATCATTCTGGATTGTTGATAGCGGATGTTCCCGACACATGACAGAAACCTTAAACTGTATCAAACTTTATTGCAAAGTTCATTGGCACCGCTGCATTCGAACGATCACTTCGCAACCATCATGGGCTACGGAGATTATGTCAATGGAACATCGAAATCAGCAGGGTTTACTATGTGGAAGGCCTCGGTCATAACTGCTTTCAGAGGTCAATTTTGTGATGGAGATTTGGAGGTTGCTTCGTGGAGAAAACTTGTTTCATTCATGATCTACAAGGAAATGACCTTATGTTCGGCTCGCGTAATTCTAGTCTCTACACTATCTCTATGCAAGACATGGTTGCTTCTCTTCCATCCGCTTACTTTCTAAGGCAACATCAACAAAATCCTGGCTATGGCACCAGTGCGTCTCACATCTAAACTTTCAAACCATCACCAACCTTGCTCGACACAAACTAGTTGAAGGACTCCCACGATTCCGGTATTCAAAAGATCACCTTTGCTCAAAGATGTGAACAAGGAAAAGCACTCGTGCTCATTTTCCTTCAAAGGTGGAACACTCTCAAAGATGTACTACATCTTCTTCACATGGATTTGTGTGGGTCCGTGCAGTGCAAACGATCAACGGCAAACGCTACATATTAGTAATTGTTGATGACTACTCACGATGGACTTGGGTCTACTTTCTTCGTAGCAAAGACCAAGCTCCACAAATGATCATCACCTTTCTCACAAAATATGAGTTCATCCAACACCGCCGTAATAATCGTAATGCACAAAGGAACCGAATTTGTCAACAAAACCCTTCGTGAATTCTATGAGAAAGTCTATTGCACGCACACACGAACAAAACAGAGTTGTTGAAAGACGAAACCAATGTTAGTGGAAGCTGCAAGAACAATGTTAATCAATGCTAAACTTCCCGATTACTTATGGGTAGAAGTCAGATTCATCGCATGCTATACTCAAACCGCTTCTATGATCACAAAACGCCACAACAAAACACCTTCGAGCTTGTCCACAACTACAAACCGATCTCAAACACTTTCATGTATTTGGATCCCTTTGCTATCCGAATAATGATCGTGATGATTTTGGAAAGCTCAAAGCCAAAGTCGACATTGAGTCTTTATTGGACATCATGACAATTCTAAAGGTTTTAATCTGGAATCGTCGAACCAAGGAGGTAATGGAAACGATTCATGCTCATTTCGATGAACTCACGAAAATGGCTTCGAGTACAACAAATTAGAACCCGGTCACAACCGCTTAAACTTCCTCAACCCCATCATCACCGAAGAAAGCCTCACTAACTCGTCCAACAAATGGAAAGGTTATTTGCTCCTCCGCTCGCGACGATATTGATGAACGTGCTCCGGTGTATCCGCTGCTCACCGCACAACCCGATAATATTCCTATACCGATACACTGCTACAACAACTAATGTTGAAGATGCACCGATGAGTGTCTAAATACTCATTATTTTTGTACAATCTAAACTGCAAAATCATCTCGAAAACACCTGAAACACATCAAAATGATCAAAATATCACAAATTAGTGTTTTATGTGTTTTAAATGCAAAAATATCAAAATCAGATGAAAAATGTATCAAGTTTGCAAAATTGGCAGTTTTAGTCCCCCAAGTTTTAAAAGTTGTCAAATCTAGTCCCTGAAATTCAAAAATGTGGAATTTTATCATTCAAGGTCCCTGAAGTATTCTAAGTTGTTTAAAATGATCCTTGAATGAATTTTTGGTCAATTGGCAAGAAAGGTCCCTAAACTTTGAAATTTTGCAAAACTAGTCCTTGGACTTTTAAAAAATTGATTTTATGCAAAAAAAAGGTCCTTGTTCTATCAAAGTTGTCAAGTTTGGTCCTTGTGAGAGCATTGGAAAAAGTTCACTTTCAATCCTTGAAGTTTGGTGAAATTACATTTTTGGTCCTTGTATTCTAGTTAAACCAAACGGATACCTTATAATATCCAAAGCCCAAATCCAAGTCCAAAACACCAGCTGGCCCAAACCATTGACCCGACCCCAAGTTATTAACCCACCCACTCGGTCAAAGAAAGTCAAAAACCTCTCAACGCGCCAAGAAAACCAGTGGTACTGTAGCTCTTCCTCACAACCACTGAAACACCAAAACCAGTCCTGGTTTTCCCTCCTTTTTCTCAACCCCCCATGCTATGTCCCCTCCACCTCCTCTAAACAACAAATATCCTTAATTGATTGAACCAAACCCAATTAATGTCTAAACCTGCTTTGAAGAAAATTGGCGCCAAAAATCCAAGTGTATGGTTTTGATGAGTTTGAGTGATCCAACGGCTAGAAGATGGTGGGAAACAATCAGAGGTCTTCAGAGATGCTAAAAAGTCTATAAAGGAGAGAGTAGATGCAATGTATCAAAGATATCTAGTGTAATTTTCATTTCATTAAGTCGTTTTAGCTTATTTTCAATTTCAAGTGTATGTTTTAGTCTTAAAACTCTGAATTTCAAGTTCTTATGTATTAATAAAGCTTTTGTGAACCTTCAATTCAAGTATCAACTTATATCTCAGTTTATGCAATTTTCCTTATTTTCAAAAATCTCATGAATGATCAATTTTCCTTATGTATTAATAAAGCTTTTGTGAACCTTCATGAATTTCAAGTTGATGTTATTAA
>CM040245.1:215091405-215159021 GCA_022545495.1 Chrysanthemum lavandulifolium
TGCTAGTGTGGCTGCACGTACGGATCAGTGGCTAAGTGTGCAAGCTGGCGGATGGCAGGTGAGTGAGCAAGTAGGATGTCCTCTTGAACATCGTGAGGAATGGCTGGTGAAGGCATGGTCTGTGACAAGACGGTGCATATGTGTAAGTATGTGGAAAAATATGCTCATGATGGATATGAAATAGTGTATAAGTAAATAGGAAATAAAACATGTAATCCTATTTAAATGCATTCTAAGTAAAATGGCAAGTAAGGCAAGCGGCAATCGGCGGTCGTAGTATGATGTTTTTGTGAAAAGTAGTTATAGTTTAGGGTTTATATGTACCTAGTTCTCTATAACTTAGCTCGACAATCAGTAACACCCCAATTTTGTTTAGCGGAAGCACACGTGTAATGGGAGGCGTTAAGGGATTGGTGAATCATAACTGATAATAAAGAACGGAATACATACTCCGTTTGATTTCATAAAATAGTTTTAAAACAACATCTTACAACATAATTTAAATAAATAGGTACATCCCATTAAATTTAGTGGTCCCAATGTAAAAACATCATTTTGTATAAAAACACTTCTTTAATACTACTACGACCATACATCCGCTCGCTCCTTAGCCTTCATGAACATAACTTGTCACACGAGAAAAATATGCTAAAGGTTCACTAAAAATTTGGTGAGTTCATAGGTTTAAGTTGAAATAGTAAGCTTGGACCATAAGCAAAGTCATATAATCATTACAACGAATATAATGTTATATGGATGAAAGTCTATTACGTTAGCTCTAAGTTCATGCAACCCGATACTCACAGACGGTTTACATGCCTAAAGATGTCATACAATATAGGGCCCATAGCAAGTGTTTTGTCCCTCAACACTTGATTCCGACATAGTATCGTTCGCCTAGGCATGGTAGCCTGAGCGGAGGAGTCACCCTCAATAGATCTATTTATAACATTCGCGTTTCCCAGTGGGGTTGTGGTTCATGAAAAAGGGCATTCTCTAGGGACATAAGGGCTTAGGCTAAACCACGTAATAGTAATCATGTTATAGTTTTGGTCGATAAAATGTTTTGCATATTTCTCACCCCAAAATGTATAAAACAATTTATCAAGTAAAAGTGGGGCTATGAAACTCACCTTAGCAAATGTGCAATCCAAATGTGGGATTAGTGATGGTTGTGTAGCGGCACCGACACGCGACCTAGATAAGGAGGGCAATGTCTTAGTTTATTATTTTAAGTATCACTTACTTAAAGTGGCTCAATTTATATTGTTTTTGTACAATGGTATTAAAACCAATCTTTAGTTTGTAACAATGATTAATAGGTTTTCTAGTAGGTATATTAGTGTATATATATACTCTTTCATGTTGACACTATAATGGTATTAAAATCCGAAATTTGGTTTGTAAAATAATTACGATATTCTACTAGTAAGCATATAAATGTATATATACTTAAGTTGACACATAATAGTATTGTCAAAATCAAATATTATTTTCTAATTGCCTTTAGAAAATACTTATGTTAAATTTGAAGGCTCTCAAATTTATTAAATGACAAAATGATATTGTGGTCCTTATTTGATTATCCAAATTTGTTCTTAACATTTACAATTCACGACTAGTAGATTACTTGACATAGATATGTTTATCCGGGTACATTATACGTGAAACTTTGATGTAACTTTATTCAAGTAGATTACATGTTCAACACTTGTTTCGTGTATTCATATTTTGCACTTGTTCACTTATATGCGTATATGAGGTAGAAGGGTTCGAATATATGACAAATGAGTTTGGTTTTATGGTTGATCTCTAGTTTTATGTTACCCGTTTTATTTTGTTGACCCGATTTAAACCATCAAACGAACACCCCGAGCCACTATGAAATTATGACACATTGTTGATAGAAATAGGGTACCGGGTTGGGCGAGGCCCATGGAAGCAAACAAACTCACTATGCTATATGCAAGTTAGAAGTTGGGATGTGGCCCAAAGTATGATGGCAAATGTTACGAGGCTACAAATTTTGGAAGCATTCTTGGTGACAATATTTTCGTGGAAGAGGTATATCACATGAGGACTAGTTCATATAGTAAAATAAAGATGAGCAAGGACTAGTTCAAGATTTACAAGTCGATATCCATCTTGACGTCATTGTGGTACAACCATAGTTAGATTTTCGACCCATAATGAGGACTAACCACACTCACATGAGTGCGACTAATCCTAAACACCGGATGTTGTGGTAACAACCTACTTCTCAAGTCATCAATTCCTTAAGGCATAGAAATGGTTTCTTTAGTATATGACTTTTATTGACACCAAAATGACACTAAGGTCGATTGGAAAAAAGAAAAGTCACGAGCATCAAACATGGGTTCCTAGTCGCTTTAGACAACAAGTAGTTTGACAACAAATTTCAGATTTTATTTCAATGTGATTCGAACTTTTCTAACTCTTAGCGCCTAGTTTGCTTGTTTTTCATTACTCTCGACAGAAACTAACCCATCCAAGTCAATGACTAACTCAAAACTCAAGTGACCCTAACCATTTATCATATCAAAATGACATTTATGTAACGTCAAACACCTTATTTAGACATCGAATATTAAAACAAGATTTTACCATTTACATTTCATTAACAACGTTTATAGTACAACAATTTACAAGGGAAAGAATCAAAGATGAACCTTATGTAAGTAAGTGAAAAATGACAAAAGATGAAGGCTAACTCGAGAGCTCCACACAACCAGAACCTCAATCCGAATCCGAGCAACAACGAATAATTTCACAACACTCTTAAGAGCACTATTCTTTTGTGGTGGGTTGAGATTTGATTTGTGTGTGCCAGTCTCTCGAGTTGCATAAAAAGAAATTAAAAGGGATTCTTTGACCAAGCCTTTACATCTTGCCTCTTTGTTTGAAGCCGAAAATGGTTTACTTCAAAACCAAAGGAATCTCAAGATAGATTGGTGGAAGATTTCTTTCTTGTGGTTAACTTGATCTTCCTTGTATTTCTTTGAAGGGTAGCGCATCAAGATAAGTTTGGGAAGCAAATCTTACATGAATATGGTATGAAAGATGAAGAATATTTAGATGAGGGTGTCGGTTTACCATTTTTGGAAGATTTCGCCTATGAGGCGTGTGAAGAGGAAAGCAAATTTCTAGAGGAAAGAGATGAAGATTTGATATCTCAACTCTGCTTTTGTGTATGTTTGTCGTGTGTGTGAGATAAGAAAGAAACAAGACATTATCTCTTCACCTTTCAATTGTTTACTTATGAGTGGGGTTTGTCGTGTGTGAAAGGGAGGGCAAAGAGGGTACACATATTTTTTATCAAGTCTTCTTTAAGTGTATTTTATGTATATAAAGAAAATAATATAAGGTAATATAAGTAAATGTAAGTAACAAAAGGTGGGTATGTGTAAT
The DNA here is from genome assembly GCA_022545495.1 of Chrysanthemum lavandulifolium. Lineage (NCBI taxonomy): Eukaryota > Viridiplantae > Streptophyta > Magnoliopsida > Asterales > Asteraceae > Chrysanthemum > Chrysanthemum lavandulifolium. Next base: position 215,094,835 of record CM040245.1, read on the forward strand.
GTATACCTATAATTTATTTTGTGTACATGCACTTGGGTTTCACTTGTATTTGAGTTTTATAAAAGTTCATGTTTAAAGGTAAATGTGTTATATACTTTGTGTCTCGAGATGTTACATTGTGACCAAGGTATCGTTGTTTGATAACTTTTTATCCGTGGTATTTTATTATTCGTGTAAAATATTTTATCTTTGTAATATTCCATGTCGCGGACATTTGTTATTTGTTTTAGCGAGTCCTTATCATAGTGTCGATGCAGCGTGCGATTGTCGGTCATGGGGAAAGCAGAGATAACCTCTCGTCTTACAATTTAAATCATAAGACAAAATGAAATATTCATAAAATGATATGAATGCAAGAGTGATCGATTATCTCACATGTCACGAGTTAACTACTCAAATGATCGAGCAAAGCTTATGTATGCTTAATGACTTAGGCTTAGTAATAATAAATTACCAATTATCAGTTAAATTTTAGTGAAATTTACCGTGTGTCACAAAGACACCCGTATACTTGTAAAATACATTTCCGTGGATCTTTGAGACCACAGTATTAAGAAGATGGAGTTTTATGATGTGTAAATGATTTCTAGAAGTCTTCATGAAAATTCTTGTTCGGAAGTTAGTTTTAGGAAATTTTACAAAGTTCTTCCATGAGTATAGATCTTAAATCCGAAATTTTAAGTTCAAGAGTTTCTTTCTCGGGCATAGATCTTAAGATCTATGCTCGAACGAAAAGTCGATTTCAAGGAGTTTCTTAGCATAGATCTTAAGATCTATGCTCGGACCAGAATTTTGACGTTTAGCAGATTTTTGTAGTTTCGTTTATTTTGTATAAAATAAATCGTAAGTCGTTAGAGGTCGTGCCACCCATCGTTTCGAAGGTAATTGAGTCTAGTTTCATGTAAAAATACTTTCAAGGATCGGTTTGTTACATAATTAAATCAGTTTTATGATTAGTAACAGCGGGTTAGTTTTAAGTCAAGTTATATCCGTGTTAAGTTTTTAATTTTTGATTATTTTAAGTCGTGTCGTTCACGGGGTATAACAACTTGGTATCAGAGCTTCGCTTTAAGTGAATTAGGTTTCCATTTAGGTTGCCTAGACTTAAACCACTATTAGAATGCGTTGAATGTAAGAATAAATTATGCATGGAAGTAAATTGTGACAACTCGTACTTTCAGGTCATTTCTCAAATTTACTATTCATCTCGGAATTTACTATTCACGGTTACTATTCAAAATTTACTATTCACCGTTTTTGGAGTCAAGTAATATTACGAGCGTGTTCAAAATTACTATTCACGTAACACTATTCATTCCCGGAGAAATTTCTTCTCATGCTTCATTATTTCATCATTTATATAAACTAGGTTCTGAGTTTCAAAATCAAGTAACCTTAATGGTTTAGTTGCGAATTCATGAGCAATCATCATGGACATTTCATATAGACTAGGTTTAGTCTACATATCATTAGCATCATTATCATCATATTAGTTCATGCATGGTTTTGCATTTTACGTTAAGCGTAATTTTCATATTAAATAAACTATATCGTGATTAATTATTTTGAACAATCGATCCGATATTTCCAAAATTATCCGGATATATTTTATACTTATATTAAGATTATAAAAATAATATTATGAGTTTACCAGTGTTTTAAATTTATTTTGTATATAAATTGTTATATTTATATAATTACGACGGTTTTCTTAAATACTACACGATTATTATTATTTCACTCAATTTTTGCAAGAAATGTATTTTATAAATTTTATGATCTCAATATATTTTATCTTGACCCGTTAAAATTATTTTTATCTAACGCTACCCCTAAATACTCAAATGTGTACAATTTAACACTTAACTTCAATTAACTTACATTTAATTATACTTATACATAATATAAAAAAAATGTATTATCAATGACTAATACCTCCCTTGTCGACAAAGGGAGGGTGAGTCATTGTCTTGCAAATATCTACTCAAGTATATTGTATTATACTAATTAACCAAACACATTCACTTCATTTAGTCACAAGTAAAAGATCAAAATCATTTTTCTTCCTCTTTTCTCTCTAGAACCGACAACCAGGGGACCAAGAAGGAGACCATATTTTTTCTCTAATCAAGTTTTATATACTCTAGTATCACTCTTGTTTAAGGTTTTGCAATATAAACCTTGGGTGATTAGAAAAATCCTTTGTTCTCATAAACCTCATCAAGTTACTTGTAAGCTTTTCATATTGATAATCATATTTCATATTCATTTTCATATTCATTCATCATATTTGAGAAAACATGCAAGTCATATGATGTTTGTATCACTTACATTATTTTTAAGACTTATATATATTTATGTTATCCTATAATTATTCCTTGTAAAATATCACTTTTGGTGATGCCTAGGAACCCATGACACCCTAAGAAGGTGTATGGTAGGATTAGAATAACCGGAGTTGTTTTGAATGGGTTAGAATAGGTTTGGCGAGAAAAACTCATTTCGACAAGTTTTGAAAAGGGTTTGTCCTTATTTTGAAATCTGGAATTTTCGACGGTAGATAAAAATTTTTGGCCTAGATATTTAGAAAATACACTTTAAAGCAGCGTGGCGCTTGAGCGGATTAAAGCGGACTATAACGAAGAAGATATGAATTTTTGAAGTTAGGCAGCGAAAACTATAAATTACGAAAATTTCGACGTATTCGTCTATTTTATACGAGTCAAAAATGAGGCTTAGGCGTTATAAATTATTCGACTTATCAAAAATATATTTGTATACTTTGATACGAAGCTAAGGACATATAAAACGTAGGAAACGGACATGTAACGATTAAATTATACGCGTTTTCACAAAGTTGCCGTAACTTTATTATATAAGAAAAACTATATTATTTTTAATAGACAAGTATTACGGCAAAACAAGTGACCATATTGAAGGTCGTTTTTAACATTGATGTAGAACTTTTTATAAAGTGATGTCTTCTAGTAAAAGTAAGTTCGCCAAGCATATTTTCCAAAATGTCTGACCGTTTGTCTAGCGGAGTTGTAATGAATTAAATACGGTCACTCAAACTTGGCCGAAAACCACCCTTAAACTATACTTTGGACTAAAGTATCATACTTAACCTATATTTTTCTTTGTGATCGAGACCTCTAGGATGGAAACTTAAACACTAAAACTTTGAGATTATGATACGAGCTTCCCAAAACCGTTGAGTTCGTTTCCTAACACTCGACGTACACCATTTTACGACTAGCTTTTCAAGGCCGTTTTTGTCACTTTCATGAAATCTTCAAGGGCATTATTTTCTGACGAAAAGTTATAATTTCATAATAAATCACTAAATGATTATCGTGGGATATCATTTCAACGTAAATACATGTAAAGTAATTTATATATGGTCAAGACGTTATAAGATTATTTTTTTGACGATAAGTATCATTTTCAAAAATTCACAAGTGGTATAGATATCATACGAATTGCATGCATAACATTACATCATAACTTATTATAGAACATATCATTCATAATAGGTCACGGTTAGAGGTTGCGCCTCATTTCAGTGTATCCACTTTTGCTATTGTATCATCATAATCATTGCAACAGGTGAGTTTTCATAGCCCCGATTTTATTCAAGTTTTACTTTATTTCAAACCTACGGGGGAGAATACATTGCACATCATTTTATTACGATACAAAGTGTATCAAATTCATTACATTGCTTAAGTTACCTCATTGCCGATTAAATGTCCCCATTTCATAAGCATGAACCGTTAATTAGAAAGAAGCGGGGTGAGTGGATAGATATATCGAGGGTGACTCCTCCATCCGGGTTGGTGGATCCCAATGGTCATCGGATGCATTTCATTTCATTATCATTATTGAGTTGTTTGGCAAAACACTCTTTTGGGCGAACATCGGTCAATGCTTGATTGTCATGTGCTTAAGCAATTGTATCATTTTGTGACATCATTGTCATACATAACTTATACTTGTGGTAGTCGTATTAAACATTTACATAAACTCATGAACTCACTCAACCATTTTGTTGACACTTTTAGCAATGTATTTCGGTATCTAAGGCATACATCATGGAATACATAAGGACTTATCATAGAGTCGTGGTGACGACGCGTCTCTCATGGGATTTATGCACTTTAAAACATCGTTTGAATTGTAACTAACTTATTTCCGCACAAGTTAATTTTCATTTGGGACCTATACTTTGTAAACTCGATTATTTTATTAAATCAAGCGATGTATTTTCCAAGCGACACTTTAGGTCGTTCAATATAGTCGTGATTGTGATGCTATGGCGGTCAATCCCGAGAATTCCATTCGGCTTGCAAAGCAGTAATTTGGGGTGTGAGATTGGCATCGAGCTTGATTATAGAGAACTAGGTTGCATCATTGACCTAGACTATAACTACATCATCATAGCATCTCATCATTTCATCATAAGTGCATATTCACTTTACATGCGGTTTATCGTACTTTTTCGAGTTATTTACTTTTATTTCAAATCGATTGTCACATGGATGCCTTCAATACCCATTCCATTATCTTTTCTTTAGACTCCAATGTGGAGAATGTTTAATCATTCCCTATCGAATTTTAATATCGACGAATGCCGAGGTAAACCTTTAAGTTCGGCAAAGTCACTCTCCTCCTCATTCACCACTAACATGTCGAGTTACACGCTATTCACATTAAGTCACTAAACTATCATACATTTGAAGCACTTACAACATCTCATAACCTATCTCTCGGGAACCGTCGATTATTTGAAAAATAACCTTAAACTCATCACCTCATATCACATCTCTTTAGAGCTTATTATTAGCATAGGACTTTCTCGTCTCACCTTTCCTCGTATTTTGAAGAATTATGGCGTCAAAGAAAGTATGCAGGAAATGACACCATTGTTATCCAAAGTATGTAGAGGATAGTATATCCAGGCACTAAGGAAAGAACGAGCAATGGTAGCTTCTTTGCTCTTGAGGCCATGATTCTTCTTGAAAGCGCTAGACTTGCTTACATCGGAAGGTTTCAAGAGTTGGTGCTCTTTGTCCATCTATAGTTTGGGACAATGAGAAACTCACTGGAAAATTTCATTGGAGGACTTCACAAAGCATCCAAGGAGATGTAACTTCCTTCGATCCATGAAACAATTGAAGAATCTACCGTATGACTCAAATACTCATGGCTCGAGTTGTGAAAGGGGAAAACATTATCAACAATAACCACCACAACAATAACAACAATCACACCATCAACAACAATAACAACCGCACCAACTACAACAATAACCGAAACAACAACAACAACAACAACGATAACCAAATCAACAACAACAAAAGAAAATGGGAAAATGACCAAGGAGGTTATAATAACAACAACCAAAACCGTAACACTAACCATCATCAACAACAGAATAGAAGGCAAGAAGGCGCAATGGTTTATGTTCTTTGCGCACCATAGAAGCGAGAGGTTATCTTGGAACCTACTCACTATGTAATCGATGTAAGTATCATCACTCGGGTCTTTGCCACATTAAGTGCTACAAGTGTCAAAAACTAGGACACCATGCCGGGAATTGTAGAGGCAAGACCATAGTTACATGTTTGGATGTGGAGAGCAGGACACTAGGAATCAATGTCCTCAAAACCAAGGTCAACAAGTTGAAGGTGCTCTTGGAAAAGCATACATGTTAGAAGGAGGAGCTCAACAAGATTTCAACAACACGAAAGAGCGAAGGAGTTCGGAAACTACTGATCTTATTTTCCTTATTTACTATATCGTACTAAGTTTATGTCTTCCATCGTATCCGAATCTTTATAACTTAAGATGTATTACTATTTGATAAACCACTTGTTGTAAAATATTCTCATCTATCGTACTTTATTTTCTTTTCGATTTGATATCACTTACGAGAATTTTAATTCTGTTACTTTAACTACCATTTAACGACACGGTTTAAATCTTTGTAAACATTGAGGGTTATAACAACTAAACCGAGCGTCACATTATCGTTCCTTAATTATACATAGCCTAGCTAATTATGTCTAATTCGGAGGATCATGTTATGTTGGGAGCGATTATTATAAATCTTAGTGCAAGCAAAAATTTCACATATTCCAAGTCAAAGTGTTACTCATGGAGATTCATCCAATAATTTCTTTACTATGATGTTTTATACACTCTCGATCATCGATAATCGTAACGACACATTCTCATATCTTCTCTCCTCGATATTCATCATAAACTCAAAATTCGATAGACTAACACGAAATGAATTAGAGGATGGATTCCTTTTGGATGGTGAATGTGACAACTCGTACTTCGGTCATTTCTCAAATTTACTATTCATCTCGGAATTTACTATTTACTGGTTACTATTCAAAATTTACTATTCACCGTTTTTGGAGTCGAATTAATATTACGAGAGCGTATTTCAAAATTTACTATTCACGTAACACTATTCATTCCAGAGAAAATTTCTTCTCATGCTTCATTATTTCATCATTTATCGTAAACTAGGTTTACGAGTTTCAAAATCGCGTAACCTTAATGGTTTAGGCTGCGAATTCATGAGCAATCATCATGGACATTTCATATAGACTAGGTTTAGTCTACATATCATTAACATCATTATCATCATATTAGTTCATGCATGGTTTTGCATTTTACGTTAAGCGCGTAATTTTCATATTAAATAAGCGCTATCGTGATTAATTATTTTGAACAATCGATCCAATATTTCCAAAATTATCGGATATATTTTTATACTTATATTAAGATTATAAAAATAATATTATGAGTATACCAGCGTTTTAAATTTATTTTGTATATAAATTGTTATATTTATATAATTACTGACGGTTTTCTTAAATACTACACGATTATTATTATTTCACTCAATTTTTGCAAGAAATGTATTTTATAAATTTTATGATCTCAATATATTTTATCTTGACCCGTTAAAATTATTTTTAGCTAACGCTACCTAAATACTCAAGCGTGTATCTGATTTTAACACTTAACTTCAATTAACACATTTAATTATACTTATACATAATATAAAAAAAATGTGTATTATCAATGACTAATACCTCCCTTGTCGACAAAGGGAGGGTGAGTTGTTTGTCTTGCAAATATCTACTCAAGTATATTGTATTATACTAATTAACCAAACACATTCACTTCATTTAGTCACAAGTAAAAAGATCAAAAATCATTTTTTTCTTCCTCTTTTCTCTCTAGAACCGGCAACCAAGGGGACCAAGAAGGAGACCATATTTGTTTTCTCTAATCAAGTTTTATATACTCTAGTATCACTCTTGTTTAAGGTTTTGCAATATAAACCTTGGGTGATTAGGAAAAATCCTTTGTTCTCATAAACCTCATCAAGTTACTTGTAAGCTTTTCATATTCATGATCATATTTCATATTCATTCATCATATTTGAGAAAACATGCAAGTCATATGATGTTTGTACCACTTTACATTGTTTTTAAGACTTATATATATATTATGTTATCCTATAATTATTCCTTGTAAAATATCACTTTTGGTGATGCCTAGGAACCCATGACACCCTAAGAAGGTGTATGGTAGGATTAGAATAACTTGGAGTTGTTTTGAATGGGTTAGAATAGGTTTGGCGAGAAAAACTCATTTCGACAAGTTTTGAAAAGGGTGCATCCTTATTTTGAAATCGGAATTTTCGACGGTAGATAAAAATTTTTGGCCTAGATATTTAGAAAATACACTTTAAAAGCGAAAATGTGGCGCTTGAGCGGATTAAAGCGGAGCTATAACGAAGAAGATATGAATTTTTGAAGTTAGGCAGCGAAAACTATAAATTACGAAAATTTCGGCATATTACGTCTATTTTATGCGAGTCAAAAATGAGGCTTAGGCGTTATAAATTATTTCGACATATCAAAAATATATTAGTATACTTTGATACGAAGCTAAAGACATATAAAGCGTGAAAAGCGGACTTGTAACGATTAAATTATACGTTTTCACAAAGTTGCAGTAACTTTATTATATAAGAAAACTATATTATTTTTAATAGACAAGTATTACGGCAAAACAAGTGACCATATTGAAGGTCGTTTTAACATTGATGTAGAACTTTTTATAAAGTGATGTCTTCTAGTAAAAGTAAGTTCGCCAAGCATATTTTCCAAAATGTCGACCGTTTGTCTAAGCGGAGTTGTAATGAATTAAATCAGTCACTCAAACTTGGCGAAAACCACCCTTAAACTATACTTTGGACTAAAGTATCATACTTAACCTATATTTTTCTTTGTGATCGAGACCTCTAGGATGGAAACTTAAACATTAAAACTTTGAGATTATGATACGAGCTTCCCAAAACCGTTGAGTTCGTTTCCTAACACTCGACGTACACCATTTTACGACTAGCTTTTCAAGGCCGTTTTAGTCACTTTCATGAAATCTTCAACATCATTATTTTACGACGAAAAGTTATAATTTCATAATAAATCACTAAATGATTATCCTAGGATATCATTTCAATGTAAATACATGTAAAGTAATTCATATATGGTCAAGACGTTATAAGATTATTTTTTTGACGATAAGTATCATTTTCAAAAATTCATAAGTGGTATAGATATCATACGAATTGCATGCATAACATTACATCATAACTTATTATAGAACATATCATTCATAATAGGTCACGGTTAGAGGTTGCGCCTCTTTTCGATTATCCACTTTTGCCATTGTATCATCATAATCATTACAGCAGGTGAGTTTTCATAGCCCGATTTTATTCAAGTTTTACTTTATTTCAAACCTCGGGGAGAATACATTGCACATCATTTTTATTACGATACCAAGTATATCAAATTCATTACATTTCTTAAGTTACCTCATTGCCGGTTAAATGTCCCCATTTCATAAGCATGAACCGTTAATTCGAAAGAAGCCGGTGAGTGGATAGATCTATCGAGTGACTCCTCCATCCGGGTTGGTGGATCCCAACTGGTCATACGGATGCATTTCATTTCATTATCATTATTGAGTTGTTTGGCAAAACACTCTGTTGAAATGAACATCGATCAATGCTTGGTGTCATGTGCTTAAGCAATTGTATCATTTTGTGACATCATTGTCATACATAACTTATACTTGTGGTAGTCGTATTAAACATTTACATAAACTCTATGAACTCGCTCAACCATTTTGTTGACACTTTTAGCAATGTATTTTAAGGTATCTAAGGCATACACATCATGGCATACATAAGGACTTATCATAGAGTCGTGGTGACGCGTCTCTCATGGGATTTATGCACTTTAAAACATCGTTTGAATTGTAACGAACTTATTTCCGCACAAGTTAATTTTCATTTGGGACCTATACTTTGTAAACTACGATTATTTTATTAAATCACCGATGTATTTTCCAAACAACACTTTAGGTCGTTCAATATAAGCGTGATTGTGATGCTATGATAGTCAATCCCGAGAATTCCATTCATTGCAAAGCAGTAATTTGGGGTGTGACATAAATGTTTAAGTTTGAAGCGAATTATGAGATAAGTTTATGAACCTAAGTAGAGAATAATGCATGTGTTTTATAATGTTAATGTGTATATGATATAAGTCCGTGTAGGGATTGATATGTTTAAATGATTGAGCTGGTGTGCACTTTGGTTAGTGTCGGTAATTTTCTTTTGATTATAAGAGCGTGTTTTAAAGAGTAGTGGTAATGGAATGTAATTAAAATGGTAAGTGGTATTAGAGATGGGCTATAAGTGAACTAAAGTATCGAATGCTAGTAATGATAAGTGTTAGGTGTCTATTAATACGAGATGTATAGGATGAGGCTAAGAAGCGATAACTAGTAATGATGAAATGAAAATGGAATAACTAATGAACTCATAACTAAAGAAGAAATGAGCTGAGAATGTATGTAAGAACGTAATGACATTTCTTATAGTCAGAAAGTGATAAGTATATATAAAGTTAAGTCAATGACTTGAAATTATGATATCACGGCTAATGTGTATCATTAGTTTTGATCATTTAAAAATGAAAATGATAATTGGTAAGTATGTTTGAAATGAGTAATAAGAAAGTAAGATGTGTAAACACATGTGTAAATATAACAAGCAATCGTCATTTTCTAATGATTATTTCTTTAAACAAAATAAAAGGAATGGAAATGTGAATGTGTGTTAGAATGATGATGACTTGGATCCAATGTAAAATGTGAAAGGTTAAAGGTAACTATCATGTAACTGATGAGTTAATGAAGTTAATGATTGTATCCTTCGGGATAACCAAGGAAATGGTGGTATCTTTTGAGATTACCATGTGAATGATGGTATCCTTCGGGATGGCCAAGTTAACGGTAGTATCTTTCAAGATTACCAAGTAAATGATGTTAATGATGGTATCCTTCAGGATGGCCAAATTAATGAATGACAAGGAATCTTTCGAGATGAAAAGTATTGCCTTTACGGGCAAGGGGTTGCCTACATCCTTGGCATATAAAAATATCCCCAAAATGAATGTGAAAATGGTATGGATCCAAGTCTAAAAAGTTAAAAAGAACTAAAAGCAAGAAAAGTTAAAATGTGTATGAATAGGTCCAGTGTTGTGTTGGAAGCGTGTAAGTAGGACGACTTATGATTTCCTTAGTTAAATGGATTGGGGCCTTTTCATTTAATTAAAGAAATTATGAATCATGAACCATGAGTTTATGTTTCTTGATTTACATCCATTGGGCCGCCTTTCCATGTAAATGAAGAAGTGTAAATGAGTGGGCTTATGTGTTCCCAACATGGCATGAGTAAGGTAGAAGGGTAGAAAGCATAAGCCTAGAATTAGTTAAAAGTCTTAAGAACTAAGATAGACGAGATATAATTAGAATGCAACTTTTAATTGAGATATTAAGTGAAACCAACCATTAGGTGTCTATAGTAGAACTCGAAAAGATTAAGAAATTGGTAATGATGTTATAGCATGGCTTAAGGCATGGTTCAAATGTGAGAAATGATGGAAATAGATGCTAATTAATATTAGACTTTTGAAGTCAAAACGTTGAAACTTCTTATGAGACTCATAGTCTTTGACGAGAAATTTATTTTAAGAAATAGAAAATGAGACAATGTAATGAAAATGTGATTTGCTCGAGCGGTCTATCTTTTATTAGTCAACCACTTGTGAATGGTCAACCATAAAGTCAAACATTTCGAACAAAATGCAATTAAATCCGGGAGAGTTTAGTGTATCCGGGTCGTTAAGTCCCACGAGGTGTGAACAACTGTAATATAACGAATCTGTGATCGGGTGATATTGAGCAGGAAGGGTTGAGTGATTACACTAAGGAAATTGAATCTAATAAAGACTTTGAAGTCCTTTTAATTCTATATTTTAAAAGCGTTTAACGTTTATAATCTAAAATGTCGTTTAAATTAAAACTACGTAACGTCTGAAATAAAGCGTGAAAATAAAGGAGTAAAATACCTACGGATATGGAAAATATATTTTACAATCCTAATTATACTAAAAATTATTGGAAAAATAAAATTATTTTTATGACTATTTATTTAATTATTATTAATTAAAAACTATTTTAACTATTTAATAATACCCTAAAATATAAGAAAATATGAAATAAAGCTAGAAAAAGAAATTATGACTTAGAAAAATCTAAAATATTATAAAACTTATTTTAAAGCGAAAATATATTTATTACACTTTTATCTATTTATTATGAATCTAATACTATTTAGAACTAATTAAAATGCTAGAAAATACTATTTAAGCTAAGAAAATTCGGAAAAATACTTTTATGACTTTTGAATATTCTAAAACTAATAAAATTGAAATTGCATTTTTGAACATTTTACGAATTATTTGAATAAAAGCTAATTAAAAATGCTAAAAGCGAAATTAAATGAGAAAAATAGCAAATGAGCGAGAGAAAAATATGAAAAGTTCGGATAAGTCTAAAATAATACTGAGAATCAAGGAAAATGACAAAAACTACTTTGGAGATCAGGAACTATGATTTGGGCACACTACTAGTATTAATAAGCACTTGAAATTAAGCTAAAAGCCTCAATAAGCTACCATAAGTTACTACATTCAAATCTAACCTAAAATGAGCTAATGCAACTGATTGGGACATAAAAAGCACAAGCTACGGAAAAAAGCTCGAGACCGTTTCAAGTCTCAGCGCGCAAAGCGGCCCTTATAGCCTACTTTAAGCCACGATTAAGCTAGCTTATAAAATTCCTAAAAATAAACTAAAATGGCCATGGGTCCACAACCAACCAAAGAAATTAAGTCTAAAATTTCAGCTAAAAGGATAAAAATGAAGAAATTAAAATCAAAACTAAAAGCTATTTTGGGAAACTAAGGACTAATGCAATAAGTACTAGAAATAAGCTAAATTGCTATAGCGACTTCAATAAGCTACCACAAGCTACCACAGGCTCAAGACAACCTAAACTAACCAAAACTAAGCTAATGCAACTGATTTGGGTCCAATAAGCGCGAAAGCAACTAAGCACAAATTCGGTTTAAAACTTATTCAAGCGGCTAAATCAGACTACTTTAAGCTGAAATAAGCTAGTTAGAAAAATACCTAAAATAAACTAAAATGGCCATGATGTCCACGACCAACCAAAGATCTTGTATCCCAAATTTCAGCTCAAATGGACTTATAATGAATCATGAAAAATCTAGAAAGTTTTGCAAAATCATTTTTCACTTCTTTTTTTTCTTGAATGACAGAGGCAAAGCGCCTGTTTGGACAACTTATTTAGTGCTTATAGGAAATTCATAAAATTCCACAAAAATGATATTTGAAAACTTCACCAACTAACCTTAATTATCCCAAAATTTCAACAGATTTGGAGCAGAAATGAGCAAATGAAAAATCCACAAAGTTTTGTAAAAACCATGTTTTCCAATTTTGACTAATGTGAGACATTTGGTTAACGACATACAAACTCAAAGCGGCTTGATAAAACTAATAACTCTGATATAGATTGCTCTAAAACAAGTGACTAAGCCTAAAAACTCAAGTATGACAATCCTAAATGACTAAGACTCTAAAATAGGCATAAACGAACACCACCTCAACGTTCTAAATACATATCAAGCGAAGAAGTTGAAAAAGACTTATTAGAAATTAATCATTACCATTAAACTCAACATTTTAACACCTTAAAACCAGAATCTAACCAAAAACCAGTTTGACTTTGAATTTTGACAACATTGACTTTTGTTGACTTTTCAAATTCTTTGCATAAAGACGAAAACTCTTCTAAAACACTTGCAATATGATTAATATGATTCATACAATACATAATTAACAAAACCCAACACTATTTTGCATAAAACTTAAAATTGAATTACAAGTTACACTACAATTGGTCTAAAAAAGCGGGACAACTTTTCTTACATCTTGATCCACTTTTATTAGTTATCACAAAGGTGCTACGAAGATTCTTTAGCCTTTGGATTGGTCAAATTAATCTCAGCCCTTGATTTTCACTTTTTTGGCGCCAAGAATATCTAAAGTCAGGTGTAGGTTGAGGATAAGAATAAGAAGGAGGTGGTGGTGAGTGGTTTAACAGCTGGGGGGATAAGGTGGACAGGTGGTGGTGAAAACCAGGGTGGTTTGGTGGAGCAGGTGTGGGTGAGGAAGGTGTACAGGGGAGACGGTTTTGGGAGGGAATACTGTGGGTTTTTCTGTTTTATTTATTAATAAGGAAAGGGTTCAAATTAGGGGATTCAAGTGGTTTTGGACTGGCTCAAGGGTCAAGGTTCATGGTTCAAGGTTCAAGTTACTTGGGTTGGGCTTGTGACTAGGCCAGCAGTTTGGGTTTGTGTTTGGGTTTTATATTGGGTTTATTTTTATTTTGGGGTCCGGTTTGGTTTGTAGAAATTTAAGCCCAAGGACCAAAATTGTATTTTCTGAATTTTTGAAGGGTTGAAACTGTAAATTCCCAAAAGTTATCAAAAGGGTTAATATTGCCAATGATGAATAGTACAAGGTAATATTTGATAAATTTCCATTTTAAATACAGGGGACTAATTTTGCCTTTTTGAAACTTGAAGGACCAAACTTGTAAATTCTCCAAACTTTTACCCAAGGATCATTTTGATAAATTTTGATTTTAAAGGACTTGGGTTGACTTTTCTTCAAAACAAATGCTCGAGGGCTAGTTTTGCCAATTTGTGAAACTCAGGGGCTGAAAATAGCAGTTTGTGAACTTTGCATGCTTTTCACTTGTTTTCAATCTTTTGTACACGATTCATATAAAACACATTTTCATGATATTTGTAACATTTATATAGTCATTTGTGTGTTTTGGGTTTTTTTGTGGGTTTAAATAATATAAAATATATGTATTTAGACACATATCAAAATGTAAGTAAAGGAATGAGCAATGTAAGATGAGTATATAATTGTTAATGTTAAGTTATGAAAGTCAAAGTAAGCCAAGATTTCCCTAAGTCAATCTTAACACTTTGTGTAAATCCTTAAAATGAAATAGCAAAGATAAGGAGTTATAGCAAATTGTTAAAGCGAATAATAGAATGACTATGGTAGAAATGAAATGCTAAGTTGTATAGGTTAATAGTTGACTTATGTAAAGTCAAAACGGCGTAAATTTCCTCAAGTGGCACATATTCCTTGAATTAAAATTTAAGTTTAGTAAGTAAAAATGTGATGTGATGGAAATGAGATTGGCAAATGATACAATGATTATAGTAAATGCATCATGTTTGACATAATTACCTTAGTGAGTGGATGCTCTCGAAAGTTAAATCTGATAGAGTGGATTAAGGATTTTGATATATATTGCTTAATGTTTGGGATCACTTAGATCATTTACAGCGGAATGTTTGGATAAAAATGTGTTTAATGCTAAGATGGGAGTAAGATGTGACCAAGTAGAGGTTAGTTTAGATGAGAGATTTGGGGACGAAATCTAAATCTGAGGTAGAATTTGACACCTGAAACCGACCTAAGCGTTATATTACAAGAATTCCATTTGACTAAGTTGACTATGACATTTATAAGTTCAATGGACTTACGGGATTGGTTAGTCAAACCCGATGGCCAATTATAGGTATTAATGTTATGTAAATGGTTATAGAAAATATTATGTAGCACAATTAGAATGGAAGTATACTTAAGGGACCTATGTTGTCAAGTTATTAATGTATTATTAAGTGTTTGTGACCTAAGTAGAATGAAGAAGACTACAAGGACCTAAGTTGCCATTTGGGAAAACCATCACTAACATAAGTCTAGATAATTCCCTAGACTTGTCGAGAGAGTTGGAGTGTTTTCATGCGTAGGTGGTGATGTCGGTTTAGAAGCAAAAAATAAAATGAGGGAAATCAAGCTTGAGGCTTGATTATCAAAGGATGAAGGAGATTAGTGTTCCATAATCAAGTATTATGTTCAGTACAATCATTATGTCAAGTTGATCACGATGCTAGTTAAGTACTGGAGTAAAGGTCTTTGGCTAAGACATAGAAGGTTGAATAAGAGATGGTATATGTTCAGGAGCTTAGTACTAGTTATCGAGCTCAATCAATGTTGAACCTCATAAACGGTTTGTTAATGTTATTGTCAAAGTGTTTGAGTAATTGACGTGTGTTTTGGAGTCTTTTTATAATGTTAAAAGTACATTTGTAAGAGTCAAAGCGTATATACTTGTATGTTATACTAATGGGTTGAAGTTTATACAAATGGGTCAAAACGATTGTTTTGGCAAAGACACCCGTATACTTGTAAAGTACATTTCCGTAGATCTTTGAGACCACGAGTATTATGAAGATGGAGTTTATGATGTGTAAATGATTTCTTGAAGTCTTCATGTAGAGTCTTGTTCGAGAAGTTAGTTTTCCGGAAATTTTACAAAAGTTCTTCCAAGAGCATAGATCTTAAGATTTATGCTCAATCTAGAAATTTTAAGTTCAAGAGTTTCTTTCCTGGGCATAGATCTTAAGATCTATGCTCAGACCAGAAAGTTGATTTCAAGGAGTTTCTTAGCATAGATCTTAAGTTCTATGCTCGGACCCAGTACGACATTTAATGATTTTTGTCGTTTGTTTACTTTGTATAAAATAAACCATAAGTGGTTAGAGGTCGTGCCACCCGTCGTTTGAAGGTAATTGAGTCTAGTTTCATGTAAAAATACTTTCAAGGGTCGGTTTGTTGCATAATTATATCGGTTTATGATTAGTAACATTGGTCGAGTTTTAAGTCAAGTTATTTTCGCGTTAAGTTTTAATTTTGATTATTTTAAGGCGTGTCGTTCATGGGTAAAACAACTTGGTATCGAGCTTGATTTAAGTGAATTAGGTTTCCATTTAGGTTGCCTAGACTTAAACCACTATTAGAATCGTTGAATGTAAGAATAAATTATGCATGGAAGTAA
This sequence comes from Chrysanthemum lavandulifolium, assembly GCA_022545495.1. NCBI lineage: Eukaryota > Viridiplantae > Streptophyta > Magnoliopsida > Asterales > Asteraceae > Chrysanthemum > Chrysanthemum lavandulifolium. The sequence goes on from CM040245.1 coordinate 215,111,297, forward strand.
ATGTTTAAGTTTGAAGCGAATTATGAGATAAGTTTTATGAACCTAAGTAGAGAATAATGCACGTGTTTTATAATGTTAATGTGTATATGATATAAGTCCGTGTAGGGATTGATATGTTTAAATGATTGAATTGGTGTGCACTTTGGTTAGTGTCGGTAATTTCCTTTTGATTATAAGAACGTGTTTTAAAGAGTAGTGGTAATGGAATGTAATTAAAATGGTAAGTGGTATTAGAAATGGGCTATAAGTGAACTAAAGTATCGAATGCTTAGAGTATATAATGTAGTAATGATAAGTGAGCTAAAGTATAATGTGTGAAAGCAAGATGAGAATTGACACATTAATTGTTAAGTGTCTATTCATACGAGATGTATAGGATGAGGCTAAGAAAGCGATATCTAGTAATGATGAAATGAAAATGGAATAAATAATGAACTCATAACTAAAGAAGAAATGAGTTGAGAATGTAAGTAAGACGTAATGACATTTCTTATAGTAAAAAGTGATAAGTATATAAAAGTTAAGTCATGACTTGAAATTATGATATCACGGCTAATGTGTATCATTAGTTTTGATCATTTAAAATGAAAATGATAATTGGTAAGCATGTTTGAAATGAGTAATAAGAAAGTACGATGTGTAAACACATGTGTAAATATAACAAGCAATCGTCAATTTCTAATGATTATTTCTTAAAACTAAATATAAGGAATGGAAATGTGAATGTGTGTTAGAATGATGATGACTTGGATCCAATGCTAATTGTGAAAGGTTAAAGGTAACTATCATGTAACCGATAAGTTAATGATAGTTAATGAAGTTAATGATTGTATCCTTCGAGATAACCAAGGTAATTGTGGTATCTTTTGAGATTACCATGTGAATGATGGTATCCTTCGGGATGGCCAAGTTAATGGTGATATCTTTTAAGATTACCAAGTGAATGATGTTAATGATGGTATCCTTCAGGATGGACAAATTAATGAATGACAAGGAATCTTTCGAGATGAAAAGTATTGCGTTTACGGGCAAGGGGTTGCCTACATCCTTGGCATATAAAAATATCCCCAAAATGAATGTGAAAATGGTATGGATCCAAGTCTAAAAGTTAAAAGAACTAAAAGCAAGAAAAGTTAAAATGTGTAACGAATAGAGTACGAGTGTTGTGTTGGGCGTGTAAGTAGGACGACTTATGATTTCCTTAGTTAAATGGATTGAGGCGCCTTTTCATTTAATTAAAGAAATTATGAATCGCGAACCATGAGTTTATGTTTCTTGATTTACATCGATTGGGACGCCTTTCTATGTAAATGAAGAAGTGTAAATGAGTGGGCTTATGTGTTCCCAACATGGCATGAGTAAGGTAGAAGGGGTAGAAAACGCAAGCCAAGAATTAGTTAAAAGTCTTAAGAACTAAGATATACGAGATATAATTATAATGCAACTTTTAATTGAGACATTAAGTGAAACCAACCATTAGGTGTCTATAGAATAACTCGAAAAGATTAAGAAATTGGTAATGATGTTATAGCATGGCTTAAGGAATGGTTCAAATGTGAGTAATGATGGAAATAGATGCTAATTAATATTAGCACTCTCATGAGTGAATGTGAAGGTATAAGTTAAAATTTTGACTTTTGAAGTCAAAGCGTTGAAACTTCTTCGAGACTCATAGTCTTTGACAAGAAATTTATTTTAAGAAATAGAGAAAATGAGACAATGTAATGAAAATGTTAACGAAGTAAAGGAATGACCAATGTACGATGAGTAAATAATAGTTAATGTTAAGTTATGAAAGTTAAAGTAAGCCAAGATTTCCCTAAGTCAATCTTAACACTTTGTGGAAATCCTTAAAAATGAAATAGCAAAGATAAGGAGTTATAGCAAAATGTTAAAGCGAATAATAGAATGACTATAGTAGAAATGAAATGCTATGTTGTATAGGTTAACATTTGACTTATTTAAAGTCAAAACGGCGTAAATTTCCTCAAGTGGCACATATTCCATGAATTAAAATTTAAGTGTAGTAAGTAAAAATGTGATGTGATGGAAATGAGATTGGAAAAATGATACAATGATTATAGTCAATGCATCATGTTTGACATAATTACCTTAGTAAGAGTGGATGCTCGAGAAAGTTAAATGAGAAGTAGAGTGGATTAAGGATTTTGATATATATTGCTTAATGTTTCAAGATCACTTAGATCATTTACAGCGGAATGTTTGGATAAAATGTGCTTAATGCTAAGATGGGAGTAAGATGTGACCAAGTAGAGGTTAGTTTAGATGAGAGATTTCGGGGACGAAATCTAAATACGGGGGTAGAATTATAACACCACAAGCCGAGCCTAAGCGTTATATTACAAGAATTCCATTTGACTAAGTTGACTATGACATTTATAAGTTCAATGGACTTACAGATTGGTTAGTCAAACCGATGGCCAATTATAGGTATTAATGTTATGTAAATGGTTATAGAAAATATTATGTAGCACAATTAGAATGGAAGTATACTTAAGGGACCTATGTTGTCAAGTTATTAATGTATTATTAAGTGTTTGTGACCTAAGTTGAATGAAGAAGACTACAAGGACCTAAGTTGCCATTTGGGAAAACCATCACCTAACATAAGTCTAGATAATTCCCTAGACTTGTCAAGAGAGTTGGAGTGTTTTCATGCGTAGGTGGTGATGTCATTTAGAAGCAAAAAATAAAAGGAGGGAAATCAAGCTTGAGGCTTGATTATCAAAGGATGAAGGAGATAGTGTTCCATAATCAAGTATTATGTTCTTTCTTGTCACAATTCTCAATTTTGGTCATTTCTCAAACTCTACATTCATCATACTAGTCATGCATGGGTTTGCATTTCACATTAAGCATAATTTCATATTAAATAAGCGTTATCGCGTAAACATTATTTTGAACAATTGATACGATACTTCCAAAATAAATCACAATATATTTTATACTCATATTAAGTTTATAAAAATATTATTATTAGTTACCGGTGTTTTAAATTTATTTCGTATATAAATTGTTATGTTTATATAAATTATGACGGTTTTCTTAAATTCAACCCGATAAATATTTATTCACTCAAATCTTTCAAGAAATGTATTTTATAATTTTATGACCTCAATATATTTTATCTTGACCCGTGAAAATTTATTTATATCTAACGCTACCCTAAATACTCAAATGTGTATTCAAGTTACTACATGTCTTCAATTAACTATACATTATACTTCATTTAAATAATTAATAAAAAAAGGGTGCTAGTCTTCTACTAATATGCCCTTGTCGACAAAGGGATGACACACACCATTTCAATGAAAATATCTAACTTATACTTCTCTTATATTCATTTTTTATACTTAATAAACACATACAACAATAATATTAAGGTGTAAAGTGGTTTTTCTCTTCCTTTTTCTTTGAAGAAACCGGCCACCATATGGACCAAGCAAGAAGTTCATAAAAAAATTTCTAATCAAGTATTTTACACTCTAGTATCACTCTTGATTAAGGTTTTGCAATAAAAACCTTGGGTGATTAGGAAAAAACCTTTGATTTTTAAACCTCATCAAGTAGTCTTGTAAGCATCTCATGTTTATTTTCATCTTACACATTCATTTCATATTCATTTTATCATATTTGAGCCAAAACATGCAAGTCATATGATGTTGTACCACTTTTTCAATGATTTTCAAGAGTTATATATATAATCCATCCTATAATTATTCCTTGTTATATATTAGTTTTGGTGATGTCTAGGAAACCATGACACCCTAAGAAGGTGTATGGTAGGATTAGAATAGCTCGGAGTTGTTTTGAATGGGTTAGAATAGGTTTGGCGAGAAAAACTCATTTAAACACGTATAAAATAGGGTCTGTCCATATTTTAAATTCTGGAAAATCCGACGGTAGGTAAATATTTTGGGCTAGATATTTAGAAAATACACTTTAAAAGCAACGTGGCCGCTTGAGCGGATTAAAGCGGAGCTATAACGAAGAAGTTATGGATTTTCAAGTTTGACGAGGAAAACTATTAATTTGAAATTTCGGCATTGAAAATGTTACTCCTTACGAGTCAAAAATGAGTCTTAAGCTTTATAAATTATGTCGACTTATCAAAAATATATTAGTATACTTTGACACGAATTTAAGGATGTAGAAAAGCGTGAAAAGCGGACTTGTAACGATTAAATTACACAAGATAAACCAAGTTGCCGTAAAATTAATTCTATTAGCAAAACTAATATATTCTCTATTAAACACATGTCGGCAACAAAAGGACCATGTTGGCGGACGTTTTAACAATGATGTAGAACTTTTATAACTTGATGTCTTCTAGTAAAAGTAAGTTCTCCTAGCATATTTTCCAAAATGTTAAACCGTTTGTTGAGCGGAGTTGTAACGAATAACATATAGTCACTCAAACTTTGCCGAAAACCATCCTTTAAACTATATTTTTGGCCTAAAGTGCAATACTTAACCTATATTTTTCTTGGTGATCGAGACATCTAGGATGTAAACTTAAACACTAAAACTTTGAGATAATGATACAAGCTTCCCAAAACCGTTGAGTTCATTTCCTAACACTCGACATGCACCATTTTACGACTAACTTTTCAAGGCCATTTAATCACTTTCATGAAAATTTCAACGACATTATTTCTGACGAAAGTAATAATTTCACAATAAATCATTAAATGACTATCGTGGGATATCATTTCAACGTAAATACTTGTAAAGTATTTTATAATATGACGGATGTCATAAACATATACTTTGACGATAAACATTATTTCCAAAGCGTACAAGTGGTATGGATATCATATGGAGTTGCATGCACAACATTGTATCACGCATTCACAACAACATATCATAACTCAGTCATAACATTCATTCTAGGTCGCGGATAGTTTCCGAGCCTCATTTTAGTGCACTTCATTTTGTTAGCATATCAATCATACCGGTGAGTTCATACCCGCTTTAACTCATTTAAATTCCTATAAACTATTTGGGCGAGATATATGCTTATTCATCCAAACATTTAAACTCTTTTGCCAAGCAACATTACTTATACTTTACACTTGATTCGTTATATACTTGATTGGGTTATACTTGATTTCATATGCATATTTGGAACAAACATACAAGAATTAGTGGCTCCAAATTAAGTTGTTGGAAGGCTATTAATTTACAAACATACAAGAATTAGTGGCTCCAAATTAAGTTGTTGGAAGGCTATTAATTTACAAACATACAAGAATTAGTGGCTCCAAATTAAGTTGTTGAAAGGCTATTAATTTACAAACATCCCAATATTTATATGTTGGAAGACTCTTGTGGTGACATTTATACTTTTAACTACCTTAATGCGCATATTCATGATTGTCATTCTATTTTAGGCAATGGGTTGTGAACACGCGGGTTCTGCAAGTTTTGTATGGGCGGAACTTGGGCGGGTGGATTACAATGCCTTTGCTATGTGAACATTCTCTAAGTATTTCAAATCATTTTAACTCAAACTTATGAACTCACCAACCTTTGTGTTGACACTTTTAGCATATTTATCTCGGGTTGTAGGCGATAGCATTTCATGGAGCTTTTGGGTCTCATGGCATACATTGGAGTCTAGTGTTTTATCTATTACCATTCGACATGTTTTGTAAACCTTTATGTATTGTCAAACTTTGGGATCTCATGTGTTGTAAACTTTAACTTATTTAATCGAATGGTAAACTCTTTAAAGCGTCTCATTATAGAGGTCGTTTTCTTTATCCATACTTTGTGCTATGACGTCATACCCAATGACACTATCGTTCAGCTGCGATATTTTGGGGTGTGACATTTACAATCATTATGTCAAGTTGATCGCGATGCTAGTTAAATCTTCGGAGTAAAGGTCTTTGGCTAAGACATAGAAGGTTGAATAAGAGATGGTATATGTTTAGGAGCTTAGTACTAGTTACGGAGCTCGATCAATGTTGAACCTCATAAATGGTTTGTTAATGTTATTGTCAAAGTGTTTGAGTAATTGGCGTGTGTTTGGAGTCTTTTATAATGGTAAAAGTATATTTGTAAGAGTCAAACATATATACTTGTATGTTATACGAATGGGTTGAAGTTTATATAAATGGGTCAAAACGGTTGTTTTGGCAAAGACACCCGTATACTTGTAAAGTACATTTTCGTGGATCTTTGAGACCACAAGTATTATGAAGATGGAGTTTATGATGTGTAAATGATTTCTTGAAGTCTTCATGTAGAGTCTTGTTGAAAGTTAGTTTTCCGGAAATTTTACAAAAGTTCTTCCATGAGCATAGATCTTAAGATCTATGCTCAATCCAGAAATTTTAAGTTTAAGATTTTCTTTCCTAGGCATAGATCTTAAGATCTATGCTCTGACCAGAAAGTTGATTTCAAGGAGTTTCTTTCCTGAAGGTCTATGCTCAGCCCATAAAGTTGATTTCAAAGAGTTTCTTTCCTAAGCATAGATCTTAAGATCTATGCTCAGACCAGAATTTTAACGTTCGGCAGATTTTTGTCATTTTGTTTATTTTGTATAAAATAAACCGTAAGTCTTTAGAGGTTGTGCCACCCGTCGTTTCGATGGTAATTGAGTCTAGTTTGATGTAAAAATACTTTCAAGGGTCGGTTTGTTATATAATTAAATCAGTTTAATGATTAGTAACAACGGGTCAGTTTTAAGTCAAGTTATTTTTGCGTTAAATTTTTAATTTTTGATTATTTTAAGCCGTGTCGTTCACGGGGTGTAACACAACCCACTACCAGGAAAAACAAGAACGCACCGTTTGTGCTTCAAACCAGAACAACATAAGATTGACATGTCAATCTCATGAAACAACTATCTCTATGCAAATGCGACACAACGTATGAAACAAAATAATATGACTCGCAAGAAATGCCATTAACTATAAGAACCATCAACCATTTATGCCATAAGCATTCTCATGCTCCACTTCCCCGACTGGTTGTCCCATATCATAAATTCCATAACATCCCTACCAAAGTAGTGAACCTTCATTTCAGGAGATAAAACTATGTTTCTTTTAGGAGAGTCTGCTGTAACACCCTGAAACCGGTCCTAAGAAATTTATTACAAGAATGCCATTGGAATAGATGACTATGACTTTTATAAGTTTAAATGACTTACGGGATTGGTTATTCAACCCCGATAGTCAAACTTCAAGTATTAAATGTTATGTAAATGGTTATGGAAAATATGATGTGTCACATTTATAAGGAAATTTGACTTAAGGGACCTAAGTTGCCAAGTGCTAACATGTTATAAAGTATATTGTGGCCAAAGTGGAAGAAAGGGAGCCTAAGGGACCTAAAGTGCTTATTAGCCAAACTTATACTCCACTAATGTCTGGATAATTCTCTTATCATCACAAGAGTTCGAATATTGTATGTGTAGGGGGTATGTGTCGTGAAATAGAGAGAAGAAAAGATGGAGACCAAAGCTTGATGACCACCTTGTGAAGAAGATTAGGCTTCTAATGTTAAGATGAAGCCCTAACAATGATCGTTGCAAGTAAGTGACTTTAATAAGTGTTTAATTGATGATCAATTGATGAGATTGAGATTACGGTTCATGCACCCTAATTAAGGGGAATTGGGTAAATGATGTTCATAAGCTTAATTAAGAAGTTATGATGAATTTGGTGTAAGTATTATTGCATTAAGCTAATAAATTGATGGGGCTAATTATCATGTAATCATGGCATGATTATATGATAATTAGATGGGTTTAAGGAAAATCTATGATTGGGATAATCATGGTTTAGTATTTTGATTATGCATATGTGCCTTTAGTGATTGTGGCTTAGATGACAAGAGTGGAAGGTGATGATGATGTTAAAGGATGATGATGATGTCCTTGGTTTCACTAGCTTGGAATTAAGGTAAGTAAACCGGTTATAAGTTAATGTTATATGGATTTCAATGCATTATGTGTTATGTGATGTTTATGTTAAGGACATGGTATGACTCAAATGTTTGTGCATATGTGATATTGGATAGTAAGGCTAGTTTGGCATAACTAGAAAATGAATGTTAGAATAGAAGGGCTTGACTAGGAAGTAAGTGGTGAAGCATAGTGATGGCTTAAGGTATGTCTTATGTTCAAAAATGTTGTAATGGATGAATGGTTATAATGTGTATTGTGTGATTGATGTATTATGTTAAGTTATATCCGTTTTGCTTACTAAGCCTCATGCTTACGGTTTAAGTGTTTAATGTTTTGTAGGTTGTGTATTGATGCTTGACTTGGACTAAGGTGCGAGATTGGATCTTACGGAAGTTAGAAGATGGTAAGAAGGTAGAGCTTAGGTGAATCTGAGCTCGTTTCAATGTTGTACCCAGAGTCGTTAATGGTTTAAATAAGCGTGTTGTCAAGTGTCAAAGCTTATGTCATAATTGTTATAGTATTTTGGTTGTCAAGTTGTATGTTATAGTAATGGGTTAAAGTTTAATATGCAAATGGGTCAAAGCAGGTGTTTGGCATAACACCGTTACCTTGTAAAGTACATTTTAGTGGATCTTTGAGACCATGAGTGTTATGAAAATGGAGAGTTATGTTATATAAATGATTTGGAAGTTTTCATGTGATGTCGTGTTCGGAAGTTAGTTTTCCGAAACTTTGCATAAGTTCTTCCACGAGCATAATCCGAAATTTTAAGTTTCTTTTATGAGCATAGATCGACACGAAAGTTGATTTCAAAGAGTTTCTTTCCGATCATAGATCTTAAGATCTATACTCAACCCATAAAGTTGATTTCAAAGAGTTTCTTTCACGAGCATAGATCTTAAGATCTATGCTCGGACAAAACTGATGTTTAGCGATTTTTGTTGTTTTGTTTATTTTGTATAAAATAAATCGTAAGTCGTTAGAGGTCGTGCCACCTATTGTCTTAAAGAGAATTAACTCTAGTTTCATTTAAAAATAGTCTTGAGGTCTAAATGTTTATAGATTTTTATTAGTGGTCAAAAGAGTAACAAAATGTCCGTTAAAGTGAAGTCGTTTCCGCAAAAGTTTAAATTTCAATGATTTTAAATCGTGTCGTTCACGGGTGTAACATCTACTTTCCTATCGGGACAAATACCGATCTTCCTAGGATTCTTCATGAAAGGAGCCTCCATCTTCTTGCGCGTTTTATCAACCAAGTCATCCATACATTCCCCATTATCTTCCTCAAGAGCAGAAAACACATTAGAATTCGGAGTATTGGTCGTCTTCTTTTGATATGACGATTTAAGCATCTGCTTGCTTAGGTAGAGTATGGTTAAAACCACTACCTTGATTTTGCCTTGGCTTTCACAATTACCACCTTTGCTTGTCTCCGTTTCACATTACGGAAAGTATTGTATTTATACATTAAAAACTTGTATTTTGGGTAAATATGAAATTTGAATAGTTAGGTTGGGTAAATATGAAATTATCCCGTAAATCAAACCGAACCAACATAAACTCTCAAATCAAGAACTAAGAGGGATGGGTATGATGGAAAATTTTGTGCGCGACTCTAACGTGTCACCAAAATGGCGCCGCCAGTCGAGGTGCCACTGTACTAGAGGTGAGTTGAGTGAGTTTCGGCATGAGTAAACTTACGTACGCTAGTTTGTGGGAAGAGTGAATAAAAGAATGTTGTTGAATATCGGATACTTTTTCAAAATTTTTAATTCAAATTAAACTTTTAAACACTCTAAATAATACTCCATTCAAACCAATTTTCACACAACTCTCTCTACCAAAAATACATTCTCTCTACCAAAACGTCTAGTGATGATTCTTTTTTCAATTCTTTGATTTGAATGACGTTTTGTAAATTATGCAACATGTTCCGTATCATCGATCGTTGCGACAACAAGGTCAAAGTTCACGTACTGCGTAATTTGATATCCGTGATCGTGAGGCGCGAAAAACGTTTGTTGGCCGACTATTTTGGTGATGATCCAAAATACCCGAAAACTATTTTAGATGTCGCTTTCGTATGAGCCGTAAATGTTTTTAGAAATAATCAAAGGTATTGAAACTTATATTTTCGATCCTCTTCCTCAGCATTTTAAGTTCTTTAAACTCCTAGCCGATTCGGGTCGCATGAGTTGTAGTGTTATTATGAAATGCAAGTCCATGTCAGAGGTTTTAAAAACCCGATTAAATGACATTCAAAATATATATGCAATGCATTAGAGGGTTCATGGGTTTCCGGGAATGCTATGAAGCATTGACTGTATGCACTAGGAATGTGTTAACTGCCCGAAAGCATGGCATGAGAAATTTGGTAGAGGTGATAAAAAATATCCAACTATAATACTTGAAGCTGCGACGTCGTACAATTTGTGGATTCAGCATGCATTTTTTGAGGAAGTGGGTGTGGATAACGATCTTACTATTTTATATAATTCTCTATTATTTTTGTGGGTTCGGCATGCGGTTGGTCCATGTACCAAGTCGTGATCGATTGAACAAAGGAACTATTAATGTGTTAACAGCGAAAATGATATGCCTTTTTCTAATTGTAAAAGCTAGTGTACTTGTACGATTTTGGGCAAATAATTTTAAAAACATATTTGAGTTCTTATCGGGTCGATCCGATAACAAAATAATTCAACCATAACCCGACCCGATAATTGTATCGGGTTATCGGGTTCGGGTTACAACCCGATATGATTTTTAAACCGATTCAACCTGACCCGATAAGTCTTATCGGGTTCGGGTTAATTAACTGACCCTACTTGCACCTCTGGCGGTACCCGGCATGGGCGCCCGTTGACCTTGACCACGAAGGCGTGTGCCTTTGAGACCCGCATCTTTGTTTGGGCGAAAATATATTAGCTCAACGAGTGTGCACTCCACACTTCTCTAACTCGTATCCGAGCTTAATATAATATTCCACAGGTCTCTAGTAAATCGCAATGAGATTGTCTAACAAGTGCCATCGAGGCATTGTTTTATATGTTTAAACAAAGAAATTTGATGTTCAGTAAATTAAAAAATAACTTTTAATTAAGATAATTTTCAAGTTTGATTAATGTATTAAATGCGTTTTCTAATCGAAAAGGAAAATTTTTGTTTAATTAATAAATTAGAGCCTAAGGTGTGATGACCTTGGGCTAAAGTTTAACATTTGTCACGTCAGCTTTAGCATTTCACCTTAACTCAACAAAAAAACACCTCTTATGATAACATTCACAAGTTAAAGTTTAACATTTGATATTTTCAAATTCAACCCGTAAACTAAAACAAATACTTCATTTATTAAAAAACATATAATTAATTCGAAAACATATTACAATAGGAAATTAAAAAAAAGGGTTACAACGAAAAAAAATACGAAATAAAAAAACACACTGCAAATCAAACTACAACATAAAGGAATGACGAAAATACAATCTAGTGACGAGGTTGCAAGTTATATTTTTTGATGATTCGGACTTTTTTTTTTCATTGATCCAAGCCACGACATTTGGATCTTTGCCATCATTGTCAATCATCAAAAATTTCATCTCTTCCAACCTTGTTATCGTTTCATCTTTTACTTGGGCGGCCCGATCTGTTTGGGCGGTTTCACGTTTGATCGATACTCGTTTGTCATAGTTTGGTGAGCGGCTGGCGACCTCATTCCTCGGTGCTCGCTCCCCGGTGCTTGTCGTGCCCTCGGATCTTGCTTTCTTGGAAGCACGTTTTTTCCCATGGGCGTGGTTGTTCATCATGACCAAACAAAGCCTCGTTTGTTTAACTTGGGATAGCGCCGTTTAAATCAACCGGATCCGCGAGTCCCATTTCTTATGCTTCATAAAACCTCCCGAAGCCTCGCCGAAAGCAAGCGGCGCGAATTTGTGCTCGTCGCGATACATTTGTTTCGCCCGGTTTGAGGACATCAATCTCACTTTCTCCTTCTACATTCCCGTTCGCGCGTTTGAAATACCGTTGAACTTTGTGAAATCACGATTCAACGTTTTCCACTTGCTTGTTATCATATCCTTGGTGCGTCGTTGGCGGGTCTATTGAACTCATTTGTGACCCGATGCGAAGCGTATCACGATCTTGTGCACGTCAGGCAATCGGATCCTCCGTATGATTACATAACACGTGGCAAGTAATTCTTCCTCTTTGGTTGCCAGCGTCCGGAGAGAAGTTGAGATTTTCGTCATCCTCATCGATTGGTTTGGGGTCTTTGGATTTTTGGACTTCGTTTAACACGACTTTTGGGCTTTGGAGGAGACGTCGGTGTTTCGGGAATATCATGTATTTGAGTTTGTGAATGTTGTGAGTGTTGTGAGAATTGTAGATTTTGAACATTGGTGTTTAGTGTGTTTTGTTGACTTTGTTGCCAAAACATAAATTGTTGATGTTGTAGGAAAAGATCTTGGCTCGACAAGCCTAGTGGGTTGGGAAAAGAGACATTGGGGTTTGAAGATGAACCAGGGTTTGAGGTATTCCACCCACCGAGAAGATTCATGAATGTATCATCGTTGTTATTGCCTCATGACATTTTTTTTTAGTAATTGGAAGTATAAGATTGAGTAGTGGAAGTGTGAAAAAATAGTGTTTTATTTGGGTATTTATAGTGGTAAATTATATTTTTTCTTTAAACTAGCCGTTTGAAATACGTTTTGGGGGGTGAAATGATTTTTAAACTGACAGCTTTTTTTTTTTTTTTTTTTTTTTTTTTGCCTTGCCTCTTGCCCTCAGCGCGTTATCTTTAACGTGGAGTGTTAACGTGGCTCTGCGCCACCTCCGGTGTGGATAACCGGGCTTAACGGAGGCGTTGAGGTTTAACGCGATTCTCGCGTTACTATACCGAGTACTCTTATAACCAGTACCTTGAAGGCACTTATTAGACAAACCCGATCGCAATTAACTAAAGTAGTTGATGACGCTAAAATCACCGACATCTTCCAAATTTGACTTGTGATTATACGCTTATAGAAATGTAAATATAACCAAAATATAAATTAATTTTTTAGCATACATCTCTAATTCAATATCCCTAAAAAATCTCAACTTATTTTTTCAAAAAGATATCTCTAATTAATACTAGTGATAACCCTCAATCAAATCAAAAGTTTAAATGATACGGAATAGTTATAAACTTAACTTTATATTTTCCATTTGTGCTCATTTTGTAACCTACAGTCATCATATTCAGTTAGGTTTACGAGTTTGATTGATCAAGATGTCGAAAAGAGCTCGTGAAACAGCAGTTGGTATAGATCTTGGAACAACATACTCTTGTGTTGCTGTCTGGCTTGATCAGCACAACCGTGTCGAGATCATTCCCAATCAACAAGGCAACAGGATTACTCCATCATGTGTAGCGTGGGATGGCACGCAATTCTTGATTGGTGAGGCAGCGAAAAATCAAATAAGCAGAAATCCTACAAGAACAGTTTTCGGTAAGTTAGTTTCGTCAACAGATTTTATATGTTAGTTATACAATCCTAGCATTTATATTAGCACCCTTTTTTTGGCAGATGTGAAGCGTTTAATGGGAAGCAGATTCAGTGATGTTAGAGTTCAGAAGTACATTCAGTCGTGGCCTTTTAAGGTGGTTCAAGGGCCTGCCGAGAAGCCAATGGTGTTTTTTGATCAACACGATTCCAAAGGGCGTAAATTCTCACCCGAAGAAATATCAGCCATGATTCTAAGAAATCTGAAAGAATCTGCTGAAGCATATCTAGGGACGACAGTTACAGATGCAGTCATTACTGTTCCTGCATATTTCAGTGAGAAGCAACGACAAGCAACCATGGATGCTAGTAAATTAGCCGACCTTAATGTCATGCGTTTGATTAATGAGCCAACGTCAGCAGCAATTGCATATGGCCTTGATAAGATTGGTAACATAAAATCTCCGAATGAGAAAAATGTTTTGATCTTTGATATGGGTGGAGGAACATTTGATGTTTCTCTTCTTAAAATCAACAATGCGGGTATGATTACTGTTAAAGCGGTGGTGGTGACATTCATTTGGTAGCGAAGATTTTGACAAGTTGATGGTGAGTCATTTAGTTCAAGAATTTAAAAGGAAAGAAAGAAAGGGCGTGAGTAAAATGCAAGAGCAATGATGAGGTTGAAAGTCGTGTGTGAAAGCAAAGAGGATCTCTCATCAACAACTCACACACCAATTGAAGTTGAATCATTGTATGAGGGAACTGATCTTTCAACGAAATTCAGTAGGGCAAAATTCGAGGACCTAAACAGTGGCTTTTTCACCATGTGCATTAAGCATGTGGAGAATGTTTGAGAGATGGGAATATGCAAAAGAATGATGTTGATGATGTTGTTATTGTTGGTGGGTCAACACGGTTCCAAAGGTACAACAAATGCTGACGGAGTTCTTTGGTGGGAAAACGCTTTGCAAGAGCATTAGCAGATGAAGCTGTTGCTTACAGGCGCAGCAGTGTTGGCTGCAAACTTAAGTGGTTACGAACAAAAGGTGCAGGATTTGATATTGTTAGATGTGACTCCTCTGTCTCTTGGCATCATGGTTGTTGGAGATATCATGAGTGTCGTGATCCCAAGAAATACTCCCATACCCATCATTAAGGAGGGTCAGTATACTACAAGTGTCGACAACCAAACAAAGCGTACTAATCGCCGTATATCAGGGCGAGGGCACAAATATAAGCCAAAACATCTTCCTTGGAAATTTCATTCTTTCTGGAGTTCCATGGCCCCTGCGTCAACAACAGCTAAAAGTTTGCTTTAACATGGATGCCAATGGTATTCTCATTGTTTGGCAGAGGTTATCTCAAATGGGAGTAAAATAGTATAAGAATTGATAACATCAAGATTAAGGTGACAAAGGTTGAGTAATCAAGTCTACAATGAGAAACAAAAACAGGTCATCCATGATGTCTCGTTTTGCAAGAACTTGTTAAATTTTCTTTTTAATTCAAAGCTCTAGTGTTTTTTGCCTTTTTATGGATACTATATAGTTCAATTCTGTTCAAGCCTTTTTTTTAATGAAAATACAGCTAATTAGTTTCTTCAGCTTTTATTTGTGGTTTCTTCAAGATCAGAACTTCAGTTGGTTCTCTGTCTAAGCGACCGCCGACCATTGATGATTACTTTACTTATTCTTTTATTGTGTTGCTAGATGTTATTTCATTGTATTTAATTCTTCATTTTCGTTATAATCAAACAAGTTGAAGGAAACCCGGATACATTGAAATTGCAATAATTACTTACATGCAAATGCAATAACAATGACAGCGAAACCCGGCAGACTGTACCTGTGATTGGCCAAAAGAAAACCGACCCTTGAAGTCAAACAAAAACTAGACCTCCTGAAACATACAATAACTAACTCTGTAATTGATAGTATGTGTGTCTTTATTTTTATTTTTGGCAAAACACCTGTTAAAACCTAAACCATCCACCCATGAGACATTATTTTCTTGTAGTATTACTTGAAGGCGGTTGATGTAGCCAAAGCAAGTATGAAAAGAAAATGTTTCTGTATGCAGTGGCAGCTTCACGTATAGGAACATGAATGAAAAAGAAAATGTTTATGGATGGTTTATGAGAGTGTTGGCATGATTGAATTGAACTGATCAACCTACCAGATCTAGGTAAACATGCGCAACAATTTCTGAGAACGACTCTTAAGAGATCGAAATAGAAAATTTGTAAATTTGTAAAATAGCTAAATAGGAATACTGCCAGCCGTGAGAACCGTAAGGTGGGTGCTGCAATGGACATTTAATGACTCAGATGACGGGACAAGTGTGTTAGCCACTCATTATTGACTACTGATGAGTTAAGTGGGAGGACCGGACTCCTCTCTTTGTGTGAAACGTGCATAGAAGATGTTGCCCTTTAAACTTGTTACTTTCTTTTATGCATCTTACAGTATATACATGTCTAAAACCTATTCTTGAAAGTATATTAAATAATTAACACAATGTTTAGGCATTTTCACTCTGCTTATCTTAACTTTTTGATTTGTCATTCGTCTCAGTCTCATTGGACATGCTTTTAGGCATCCGAATAATCAATTTACTATTTGTTTCTGTCCGTTAATTAGGTAAGAAATGATTCCCAAAAACTAGGTTTGTGCAATAGAAGAAATAAATCAAGGAAAATATGACACAAGGAGGTGTTTCAGTAGTCTGAGCATGATCATATAATGGCTTTCTAAAGCAAGTTCATCTTAATTGGCAGCTTCCAAATGCGAATGCTAAAACTAATCCGTTTAATTAGAGTTATAATGTTAAGCAGTAAAGCTGAAATATAAACTGAAATTTTATTGAATCAATCTAGCTATCCTCACGTTGATGAACTAACATCGTTGTCAAGCTATAAGTTTCCATTACTTTGCTCCAAACTAAATGTTTATATGATCTTAATCACCAATACATGCGATATTTCACTTCCAATATATGAAACTTGATTACAAGATTCAGGAATCAAAACAATAACATTTAAAGCAATTTTCTAGTAATTGTGAGATTGTATAATTAGTTGTGATAAGAACCTTAATAACGGTATTTTCTCAATGCATAAATTGGCTCATCTCCTTTTCAAACGAGCTGAGAAGAATATAACCAAGTTTATAAAACCAAATTCAGACTTTGTTTAAGTGGACATACTAGTCTTAACTCTTGTTAAGACTTAAAAAGCATAACGACTAAAATTGAAAATAAGAATCAATATTTAAGGCTGCCCAATAAGAACTGATCCGCTTTCATTTCATCGTCGAACTTTTTTTATCCAAGTGACGTGCGATTGGGTCTTCGGTAAGGGCAACCATTATCAATTTTTTCTTTTATTAAAAAAAAATATATATATATTTTAACACAAAATAGAATTTCATTAATAATTAAAATGTTACATAATAATTCTAATAAAATAAAAACATTACTAAACTTATTAAAAATCTAGATTGTGGCGTGCCTTGATCGAGTCTTTGATTTCCTGCATTTTTTGTTGTTGTAGTTGCGGGCAAAGATGGGTCGATTGGCGTGCAATAGAATATGATGTCTTTATCATATTTCTTTTGTCGCTCAAATGCAAGTTTTTCTTGTTCAAGTGCCAATCTTTTGTCTTCCCATTCTGATTTCTTTTGCTCCAGCTCCAACTCCTTTTGCCTTTGATCCAACTCTTTCTTCTTCAAATCATAGTATCCATCTGCCACCTCCTTCTTCTGTCCGAATGCCTTGGACTTAATGCTTTTCCATTTCTCGACAACACCTTCCATGTAGGTAGCTTTGGAACACTCCGAAGATTTCTTTTTATTCTTCTTAGCGGTATCACGACCAATTGGTCGCTCGAACCTGAGCACATGCACATCAAGTGGGTTGAAGTCCTTGCTTTTTGCGACTCTCATCTTGGCTTAAAAAGCCGGCATCTCATTATCCTTCTAAACCGAATAGTCCTCAAAATTTCCCAACAATGCCCCAAAACAAGCGCATGATTACACACTACTTGGTATTCATCACACGCTAGTCTATAAGCAGTGAGGTCATTCTCACCACTTCCGTAATTCTTGTAAGCATTGTTGTAAATGGCACAAAATTGACCAACTCTGGACGAATCCTATTTTTCCACTTGGTAATGATAGAGTTATGCGTTCTTTCTACACCAACCTCCTTCTCAAAGTAAGCAATGACTTTCGCCAAAATCCCTTAGCATTTTGGTTGTTTCCGATATACTATTCTCGGATACATCACACAAGCATTGCAGAAGGCGATCTCTTCTTCTTTTGACCAAAGCGACAAATCATTCTTGCCTTCTTTCTCGACAACCTTCTTCTTCGCCTTTGTAGCTCGTTTCTTGGTTTGACCGGTGGCGTCTCTTCCGAAATAGTCTTCTCGTCATCAATGTTAACCGAATCGTGATACGATCCATGAGCGAACCTTGACCCGAACCATGATACTCTTGAGCGGATAACCCGAACCGGTTCCAACATAAAAATCATGATTGGTGTATAATTGTTCTTCGAAATCAAAAGCATCAACATTGATACGGTTAACCGAAGAATATTGTTGATAATTTGAATATGAAGACGTTGATGAATCCATTGTTACAGCGGTAGGATTTATTTTGTTTGAATGTGCATTGTTTTAGCCGATCGTGTGGGGATCAAGTTGGGTGTGTTTTGGACGATCGATACATGCCACACAAGAACGATCGATGACGATCGATCATGTATGTCGATCATAAAGCCATTACCCAACGGTGCATCAACTTAAGATTCATGTTCAGTACTACTAGTTTTAGAACACCATGTGCACACGGTGTATCAATACTAGTAGTTTAAGATTCATGTTCAATACTACATGTTCAATACTACTAGTTTTACAGCTTCAAATTGTTCGCCAATCACATGTTAACACAAAGTTTTGGATATCATCACTTAAACTTTTAAGAGGAACCACATAAGTCGTTTAAATATGTACAATCGTGTGTATTATTTTAAATATCACAGTAGCCGTGCTTTTTTGTTTTAATATTTATAATCTCGTGCATATATATTGATTTAATCTGATAATGATAATAGTATTTTTAAATTATAACAATAACAATAAATGTTGTTTTTTAAAGATATATAAAGTCTACGGAACCTAGGAATAAATATAAGGTGTTTCCCGTAGTCCGAAAGCCAAAATTAATGGGACAACGGGTCGAGTCGGGTTCAAATGTAAAATGGCATCATTAACACGGAACATATTAATTATCCAGTGATTATTGTTGTAAGAATCGAGTCTTTTATGGTTTCATAGCCTGATAAGTTTCATGTTGGCATACTGAGTTTTTGACTCGTGACTTAATTCATAACTCAAATGCTAATTTTGTACTTATGGCTTGACTGCAATTGCTTTGGCAACATAACAAAGTCGAAGCTTCAAAAAGTTGGACTAAGAGAATTAAACCAAAATATATAGATTAATATATAGCAATTAGGTGAGAAACTCTAACTCTAGTTTTTTTCTTTTCTTTTTTTGAATGGCGGAATTTTATAAAAACTAGCAAAAGCTAGAAACAAAAACTACAAAGAAATTCTAAAGGTTTTTGCAACCAACCAACCCAACTAAAATTACAATTCGGATTTCTAGATGAAATCCATAAGAAATAATGAGAGACAATTGAGTCCCAAAGCGTCACCTTCTTTGGAGGAGGCTAGTAAAAATCAACTCATTTTCGAACTTCCAAATGTACCACAACAAAGTACCCCAACACCTTCTATAGACATCCTAACCTTATTCGAGATATGCAAGGCATCATCCACTCAAACGACTCCGATATGCTAGCACAAACCAGATGTCAAGCTCCGCCATTTGGCAAACAAAGCCCAAAGTCTTTTGCCATATTACATGAGAAGAAAATATGATTAACGTTTTCAACATCATCCATGCATATAGGGCATAGAATCAAACCAGCGTCTATACCCTTTCTATTCAGTTAACTCGAGATGGAAGCTTGTTCAACAACAACCTCGAATGAACACATTACGGTTCCAACGAGTGGCAGCAGGAGTCGTATCCAAGATGTTGGAGTCAACTAGAGACGGAACAGAAGCAACCGTGTAACCATTGGAAACACCTAAAGACCACTGCCAATTATCACTTTTATCCGAAAGAACAACACCCAGAATCAAATATTGAACATCACTGAATTGGGACAATTCAACACCTCCTCTCGGGTGTCGTCTAAAGCGGAAACCAGGTCTTGAGCGGATAAGCGATCCGCAATGGAAAAAGCAGTGCATGACAATGGCGATTTAGGGAGTCTATTTTAGATAAGCATTCGTTAAACTAAACCGACTTTTGCCTTTATCACTATTTTATAAACCATGACTTGATTTTATATCGTCTATTGGTTTTTACGGTTTATTCATTATTAAATGAGTTATCGTATGAGTTTTAAGCTCTATTTGGTAGACACTATTCGATTCGTATTTAGAAAAGCACAAGCGAGAATTATTGTAACTTTTAGGCCGTAACTCGAAAATTAACAAATAAATAGTCAAACTCGTGGAAAAACGTAAATAACGATGTCAAAAGTTGAATGAACGTTGTGGAGACTCATGGGGACAATATATGAGCTGGGAATGGAGTAAGCGGGATAGTTTATGAAAATGGCAACCACGGCCCTCTACTTCTACATGGCCGGCGCCCCTCCTCCCCAAAATAATTATTTTCAAGTCCTAGCTCCTATGTATAAATACCACCACTACCTCATTTGCATAGTTGGTTTCTCTCACTAGAAACACATAGACAAGCTCTTTCTCTCTAACCCTCTCTCTCCTCAAGAAACCCTAACCATATTATTAAACCACCACCGGCCGCCGCCTTTCTGGCGAGATTCTGGCCAAACGACGGCGCGTCACCATACACCTCCACCACCAAATCAAAGATCTCTTTCTCCTCTTTCCAACCATATATTACACGCTCTATTTGGACTTCAATAACACCTTCAAATCTTTGAATCAAAATTCGTACTTTTAGGGTTTCAAGTGGGTTTTGCAATTGGTGATTAGATAAGGTAAATGGAACAAGTTTTGAGCTTGATTGGGCAATAAAAAGCCACGAATTGAAAATTAGGGTTTCGACCTAATCTTGAAATTTGGAGCTTTTGGTGGAACATGAAATTAAAGCTAAGTAGTGACTAAATAAACAAGTAATTAGTGTTTGGTAAATGTGGTGTGTTAATTTGATGGGTTTGTGCATTTAGGGTTTAGTTGCATGTTTTTGGTTAAGATAGATGATGGGTTTTGTGTTTGGTTAGTGTTTGGAGCTTGAATGATTGGATTTGGGTGTTGTGGAATTTATTTGGTTGTGTTTGGTTGTGGAACATGGGACATACGAACCACCTAGGGCTCGTACGTGGCTCATGATAGGCGTACGAGACCCACTTGGGTCATGGGTCCGAGTCGGGTCGAGTTGGTAGCTTGTTGGTTGACGTAGTTGAGGTTTGGGTGAGACGCGTGGAGCCGAAAAGCTTCAGAGCTTGTTTGGTTCACGTGGTCTTAACCATGGCAATGTCATGACCATTAGAGTCATAACATTGGTTTCGAGTATAATTGGTTGATTGATTGGTTGGCGAAATTGTTTTGAGTTGGTTTGGGAATGAATTGCGATATTGTGACTTTTACATTGGACTTGATATATATATATATTGTTGACTTTGAGCTACGTCGGCGTCACTTTGACTTTTTAGTCATGGGTTGACTCAAATAATGCGTAACGTATGGACTTTGTATAATTTGGTCTATTGATTGATTAAAAGCGAGAAGTTATGACTACGTCTTGTGAATTCAAACGAATAACGATGTAGATTAATATTGGAATTTGACGATATATATATATATATATATATATATATATATATATATGAAAATGCTAATAAAGCTATGAAATAGAAATAATAAATGGGCTTTGTACAAAAATGTAAATATAGTCTTGTCTTGTTATTTACTATTTTAAATGAAACCAATACTAAATTGAAATATTTTATAATAAATAAGTAATTAATGTTTAGTCTGCGTTTATCAATAAATGTCGATTGTGGACGTTTAATATTGGTTTAAGTATTTAATTGCTTCGTTGTGTGCATGGGTTACGGATAACACTAACGTTAATAGTGTTGATCGCGTGGGTAAGCGGACTTATTAGGTTGTGAATCAATAAAGTCACTGCGATGCGTTGGGTAACTTATTAATGGGTGACTTATCCTAATGACTCTTTAGGATCTGATTGATTTATGAGATAATAAGCGGCGAATAAATAAATGAGTTTATCGAGTTAATGAATTCGATAAGGTCTACTATTTATTCAAACTTATTGAACTATGGAATTTATCGTTTAGAGGTCTCATTGTGTTGCATTGAGTTATATATTGGTTGTTTGAGTGCATTCATGGCATCGTATTAAGTCGATACACCCACAGAATACCAAACACTAGGATTTAATGGTGAAGCGAGATGTTTTGGAAATAAAGAAATGGAATATATTGGGGTGAATAACGTTGATTTTGAGGAATATATATATTAAATTTGGTCTACATTAATAGGTTGTCTTAGGAGTCGTGATTCTTTGTCTTTGTGATACCGTTATCTTACGCTCTTTGTTTATTTGTTGATTGATTGAGGTGGGTTTATGCTTGCTTTTATCTACGTTTTAACTCGTTTTGAACTATTTTGAGGTGAGAATCGTGCTCTTGTTTTGAACCGTTGAAACTATTTGGATTTCTTTATATCTTGTTGTTTAGATATATGTGCGGTAGTTGTTGCCTTAGTCTAGGTTTAACCATGCCTAACTAAGAATAGACTTCTACCTCGACCTGGCCGGGTTGGCAATTGTTCTAGATTTTGCCACGGTGTTGGACTAGAGTCGCGGGGCCGAGTAATCCACGGATGCGAGATATGATTGTAGATCAGGGTAGGATCGGTGTGTGGCAGTACTTATCTATCTAGGTCTTGCATAGCAAATCAACTCTTCTTGGTCCACTATGATTTTGTTGAACTTAAACCTGTGAACACACGTAGTGGCGGCACTAGCATGATTTCTGGTATTTGAGATGTTTGGATTACTTGATCGGTGGAAGCTTAGCGAAGGCGGGGTTCGAGGATCGTTTCGACTACGATAAACTATGGGGTCCTATTTTATCAAACTATGTTTGGTCCTAATATTTATACTTTTGGATTAAATGTTTGAATATTTAAATTGGGATTGGTTTTGAATGGTTAAATGGTTATCTTTTATTATACTTGTGTGCGATACCAATCCAATAATGCTT
The DNA here is from genome assembly GCA_022545495.1 of Chrysanthemum lavandulifolium. NCBI lineage: Eukaryota > Viridiplantae > Streptophyta > Magnoliopsida > Asterales > Asteraceae > Chrysanthemum > Chrysanthemum lavandulifolium. Next base: position 215,134,080 of record CM040245.1, read on the forward strand.
GAAAACTTGATTAAGTCTTCCATTGTCACAAAGATTTGGGGTGTTACTGATTATGTCAGGCGGTAAATCTTGGAAATTGTTCTTTAAGAGGCGGTTACCAACCGAATCCTCCCGAAATGGCAAGAAACTCCATTGCCAATCTTAGAACACATAAAGATATCAAATCTATTCCTTTACTTGAGAGGTCTAAAGAAGAAAAATGGCGCCCGTGTAGTATGGCTAGGAATATAAGAAGAGTCCTCCATAATACCTCCTTGGTCCATAGATGTTTTGTTAACGCGTGCCCCAAAGGTCGGAAGAGTTGCATAAAACCTCCATACCCATTTGAAGAGAAGCCCTATATTAAGCCCATATATGTTTAGTATACCAAGGCCTCCCAGAATCTTTGTTAAGCTAAACATTTCTTCAATCTACTTTAGTCATTTTTCTCTTCTAAGTCACGCGTATAAAAAAAGCATTCGCATAGCTTCCAACTTCTTTTGAACGATGCGGGCATCATGTAGATCGACATGTAGTATGTAGGGAGACTTAAGCACCGACTTGATAAGAGAAAGACAACCTCAACGATAACAAGCGAGCTTTCCAAAGTGAAAGCTTAGAGAACTTATGGATAATGGCATTCCAATTAGAGCATTTAGCCATGTTACCTCAACAGGATCCCAAGGTATTTCAAAGGGAATTTAGCTGACCCATGACCGATAACTTTAGCCAAGTTGGAAACCTCCTCATTTGACACCCGACTCCTAAAACATTACATTTCTTTGATGTTTATTTTCACCTAGAAATTAAGTAAAAGCAATGAAGCATGCAAAGAAAATTATGGGTGTTCACACATGATCATTTACCTAAAAGAACACGTCATCGAGATAAATAAGGTGTGATACGCTCATATTATCTTGGTCAAAAGCGCCTTTGAAAATTCCATCGACTCGACCTTACACGTAAGAGCATGCAATCCTTCCATTGCCGATATGAAAAGAAATGGAGATAAAGGATCCCTTGTCTTAAACCCTGAAAATTTGAATTCACAGTAGGAACCGTTTACAGGATAGAAGAATGTGCATTCCTAAGACAACCAAGATCCATTTACACCACTGGTACCAAAACCAAGCTTTACCATAACCAAATCCAAAAGTCCCATCTCAAAAAGTCAAAAGCTTTCTCAAAATCAACTTTGAAAACCATGAGATCTTTCTTACGTTTATGGTACCATGCCAAAACTTCATTCAAGACAAAAGGACCATCAAGAATATTTCTACCCTTAATGAAGGCCGATTGTTCTAAACTAATACATCTACCTATCACCATGCTAAGCCTATTAGCTAAGAGTTTACCAACAATGTATTCAATTCGCATCCTATAAGACTAATAGGATGGAAATCCGTAACAAACTTTGCATTAGAAACTTTCGGGATCATGGCTATGAAAGAAGAATTGTAGCCCTTAGGAAAGTAACCTGTAAGAAAAAACTCTTGCACACTGCTAAAGATAATTAAAATAAGCAACTCGTTATTAAGTTGGGAATGACACACTAAGTTGGGAACAACACACTGGGATGAATAGTAGCAACTACACATTAAAAAATTAAAAATAAAATAAAATAACGTTGATCGGTCACATCTTTCATGAGGTATGGAGGAGGTGAGATGTAGACAACTCACCCTTACCCAAAAGTAGAGAGGCGCTTCCAGAGGACCTTCGGCCTTACCTCAACCTATGTGTCGAAAGGAGAGGGTTTTCAACTGATCAAACCCTCAACCTTTTTTGTATGTACTTACACATAAGGGTGAGCAAGCGGACCGGCCGGACGGACCGACCGGGCGGACGACGGACGAGACCGGACCGACCACATTCGGTCCGGTCCAGCGGTCTCGGCTTTAAGCAAATCGGTCCTCGGTCCGGTCCGGTCCGGTCCGGTCGGACCAAACCGACAAAACCGGCGATTGGGCGTTTTGGACGGACCGACCGAAGGACCGGCCGGACCGACCGGACCGAGACCGGACCGACCAAATTCGGTCCGGTCTCGGTCTTAACTGGCGAACTTCGGTTTCGGTCCGGTCGGTCTGGCGGTCGGTCCGATTTTTACCTATCTGCCCTACTTACACATAATAAGTTAAAAACATATCTATCTCACTGCCCAATACATTAAAAGTCTTACATCCAATAGTTTCTTCATATCACTTTGTCCAAAGGTTTTCTCTAATTTTCTTTTTTCTTGCTAACGGTTCATCTTCTTGAGAAGAGTTCAACAAAAACTCCTAAACAACAAAGTCATTTGCTTTTGTGTTGTAACTACAGTAAATTCACTTATTTGCATCCCCATCAATTTCAATCAATATTCAAGGTGATTCTTTTTATTTTCTTAAGATAGGTCTTGAAAAAATCTATTCATCGCTTCTAAAATATTTTTGCTTTCATAAAGTGGTTCCCGAGCACCACCTACCTATAAAGTAGATCCGCTCTTATTAAACAATGATAATATAAAGTTTTGGGCCTAGTTTTAAATTTTATTAATCATAATATGAAGTTATTATTGTTTTATTTTTTTTAATTCAACCTTTAAAGTTTAATTAATTGCCCCATTTTTTAAGTTTCTTTATTGTTAATTTATACCACATTTTTATAGTTTTTTTCATTAAATTAAAAAATAAAATTTAATAATAGTTTAAATTCAATCACCAAATTTTCAAAGATAAACCGCCCCCTCCCTCCACCATATTAATTCAATTTTGACTTTTTATTATCTCATAAGAAGACTCAATTTTAAAAAGCTCTTATGTTGGTCATATTTGGTTGGCGCGAATGGCTTATTTTCAATTTCATTTTATTATATAAGAGATTAGTTGTACTATCAAATATTTCTGAAAGATTAATCCCCAAATAAGGAATAGGTCTCATTACGGTTCGAAAAATGGACAGAGGAAAGATTCAAAATGTTTGGTCCATGTCGGGGTAGGTCCTGTCTAGTCCATCAAAGCATAATGGTCACTCAAACCGGAACGGAACGGACCGGACCAAAGACATAATGTGTGGAAGTGGATCGAGGACAGGGCGTGGTCCAGTCCAGTCGGCAGGGGCGGAGCCATATGTACGGTAGTGGGGGCGTTGCCCCCAACCAAGCTCCTGTCAAAACCTAAAATATGTAGGAGAAAAAGTCAAATTGGTCACAAAAAGGATGAGTGCCCTCAGGCTAATAAACCGAGTGCCCTCACACACTCAGGTTGACAAAAATCAAAGTACTCTTTAATTTTGAAAATGTTTTCAGTCTGCTTTGTTCATCGGAAAAAATGAAGAAATAACTGAAAAAATAACTAGAAGTGGGGAAGTAGGAAGTGGGAACATGGAGGGTTGGTAATTGGGAAGTGGGAAAAGCTGATTTGTTCACTTAATTTATGAGTTATTATATAATAATAAATATAGTATAATATTATATATACCTCTTTGTCCTTTTTTTTACAAATAACATAGTAATTATAAAAGTTGTTTCACAACTCATGATGTAACTTAATATGTAAAAACATTATGTTAAAGTGTTAAACTGTTAACAACATTATATATATTACATTATAATAGAGGAAGACACTTCTTTTATATTTATTATTTTAAGATTTCTTAAAATAGGTTTTAAGCAAATACAAGTCAAAAAACATAATATACATGTATGTAAAGCACAAAACAAACTAAAAAATACTATTTATTACATACAATTAATACATAATTTAAAACACCCCATCACCAATATATACAACTACCTAAACACAATGTACAAATACAATTATTTAACGCACAAATAAAACTAAAAAAATATTCAACACATACAATTAATACATTATTAAAAACACCATTTAACCAAAATATACAACTATTTTACCACAATGTACAATCTAATTAAGCTCCTGAAACATTAAGCTTCCAAACTAACAATCTTGACCAATCAAAAATCAATTTCAAACAAGTAAAAAAAAACCTTAACGAGATCTCAGCTCTCTTTATCAATCACAGATTTGTTCCAAAACAATAAAGAAAGGAAACTCTTCATAGATCCTTTCGAAGCAAAACATATTGATCGTGGTCTCGACCAATTATCAGTCGACAAACAAACAAAAAATACATTTTCCCTTCTCTCATTTTTTTTTAATTTAATTCGTTTTATACAAAATTCTATTTAATTTATTCCTTATATTTTAGGTTTGGTGTTATAGTTGGGTTAGTTTATTCAAAATTAGTATATATTGGGCCTAGTGTATTACTAAACGAAAAATATGGGCCTTATCTGAATATGGTAACAAAAAAGCGGGACTCAAAATTTTGTTAAATTTTGTATAAAGTTAATTTTGGGCTAAATTTTGGTACATTTGGGTCAATGCTTAATTACGCCAAAATTTTGGTATATTTTGTAATTTTTTATTTGTCTTAAGTTTGTTGTATTGAACTACATACATTACTAAACGCATCAAAAATTTTACGCTATAAATGATATGCATAAGTATCGATCACGCAACCTTTTAGTTATTTTCATTAAAGTTAATGTCGTAGCGCGACCTCCTACATCGTCATGCAACCAATATCCGCCTTCTTGTCATTGCAACAACGTGTTAACAATCGATGACCTTTTAACTACATGTAATTATATTACTGTCTTAACTAGATTTATTGTCATTCGTAAATTAACTGTTAACAAAAATATGATCGCATAACATTACATTGCTAGAAAATATAGTCATAGAATCTCTCTACACATCGCGTGGGTATTGCCTCCGCTGTTATATAATTTAAGAATCTTTTGACTTTTAGTATAACAATTTAATTTTTGTTAACATGATTTTCAGATTTTCTAGTTCTAAATTTTTAACGTTATATGCTTCTTCAATATTAAAAATGTTTAAGGTTTTGATAAAATATCATACACTGTAAATTAAGTTATTCAAAAATGGCAAGAGGTTTAATATAATTTCTTTAATTTGCATTACATTTCGTATGTTAATTCCTTTGCTCACTATTTAAAATAGAGCATTTTTATATATAATTTAGGCAAACCCTACTCGACTTGTTACAACTCACGCTCAAAAAAAAAATATTTTTCTCGATGCCTAATCAATCACATTCCCTAGCAATGCCACTATTTAAGAAAAAGAAAAATTTACACTATATTCCGCATGCTTAAAGATTTCATATTATCGTTTTTATATTTGCACTCACATGTGTAGGGAAATTTTTTTTGCCCCACACAACCTAGTTTTTGGCTCCGCTATTGCCCGTCGGTTCTATTCGGTCTGATTTTTCGGTTCGGTACACAGTGCTTAGCCCTATCCCACATGGTGAAAATTATTATAGATTACCAATATTTATAAATTTATATTTTGAATGTTTTTTATTATTATTTTATTATTTTATTATTTTAACTCCTAAGCTAATTACTCATGCAAGACTCTTTTTGTTCACATGCGGAGAGAAAACTAAAGTAAAAGTTTAGATAATCAAGTAATTAATTGGAAATCACGGTTTTACTTTTAGATAAAATATGAAACTAACCTTTTGATTGCTGCCCAGTTTAGATATTCACATAAACCAAAGACCGCGACTATTAGGTTTTCTCGCACATTATATTTAACAAAAACAAGCAACAACCTAAAAATTTAGCTTATCACACTTTTGCTCATCACAGTTTAATCAATATGTCGAAAACAGTTAGAGAAACTGCAGTCGGCATTGATCTTGGAACAACATACTCGTGTGTTGCTGCAGGGTTTAATAAGCACAACCGTGTTGAGATCATTCCTAATGAACAAGGTAACAAGGTTACACCATCCTGTGTTGCTTGGAATGGCACTCAACTCATTGTTGGCGAGGCTGCCAAGAATCAAATCCGCAGGAACCCTAATAATACTGTTTTCGGTAAGTCTGTAGATTATGCTATGTTATTGTCTTTTGATATCCAGTTTTTTAGTATGTGGACTTCCTTAAACTTCAGTTTTGTTTAATAATTTTCAGATGTTAAACGTTTAATGGGAACCAGATTCAGTGATGGTAGAGTGAGGAAGGATATTGAGTCATCATGGCCTTTTAAGGTAACTGAAGGGTCTGGAGAAAAACCAATGATTGTATTTGAACACGAGTCTGAAGAAGAAAAGAGATTCTCACCTGAAGAGATATCTGCTATGATTTTAAAGAAACTCAAAGAAGCGGCTGAAGCATACCTTGGAACGACAGTTACGAATGCTGTGATTACCGTTCCTGCATATTTCAGTGACCAACAACGACAAGCAACCAAGGATGCGGGTGTGTTGGCTGGTCTTAATGTAATGTGTTTGATTAATGAACCAACATCGGCAGCAATTGCCTATGGTCTAGATAAGAGCGCTGATATAAACTGTCCTAAGGAGAAAACTATCTTGATATTTGATATGGGTGGAGGAACGTTTGATGTGTCTCTTCTCAATATCAACAAGGATGGCACCATTACTGTTAAAGCTGTCGGCGGTGACACACATTTGGGTGGTGAGGATTTTGACAAGGCTATGGTAAGTTATTGTGTCCAAATGTTTCAGAAGAAAGAAAAGAAGGATGTGAGTAAGAATGCAAAAGCAATGATGAAGTTGAAAGTGGCATGTGAGAATGCAAAGAGGGATTTGTCCTCAACAACTGTAACAGCAATTGAAGTTGATTCCTTATTTGAAGGAATTGATTTTTCGATTAAATTCTCTAGGGCAAAGTTTGAGGAATTAAATAGTTGTTTTTTTGAAAAGTGCATTGAGCATGTGAAGAGTTGTTTGAGAGATGGGAAAATGCATAAGAATGATGTTGACGATGTTGTTATTGTTGGTGGGTCAACACGGATTCCCAAGGTTCAACAAATGCTGATGGAATTCTTTGATGGGAAACCACTTTCGAAGAGCATTAACGCGGATGAAGCTGTTGCTTATGGTGCAGCAGTGTTGGCAGCAAGTTTGGGTGGTAAAGGGAATGAAGGTGTGCGGGATTTGATACTCTTAGATGTAACACCACTTTCACTTGGCATTTGGATCAAAGCAGATGATTCTAGTGAAGATGATATGGATGTCTTGATTCCCAAGCACACACCCATACCCACTGTTAAGGAACGTTTTATTTAACACCTTTTGACAACCAAGTACATACGATAATCAAAGTATATCAGGGTGAGAGTGGCAAAACGAAAAAAACATCTTGCTTGACTCCTTCGAGCTTCATGGTATTCCTGCAGCCCCTAAACATGAACAGAAGGTAAAGGTGCGTTTTAACATAGATGCCAATGGAATCCTCGATGTTTCAGCTGAGGTGATATCAACAGGTAAGAAAAGCACTATAAGGATTGCAAAGTGTACATGAAAAGTTTGATTGCAAAGTTTATGTGAAAGGTTGGATTACTTAGCTTTAAGAAGAAAATGCACAAGATTTAAAATTTTCATATGAACCTATGCTTTAATGTTTGTTTTCACGCTTTCTATTTGGGTTTCTGCATTCAACATTTCAGTTTGTTTCTCCGACTTTTGTCACACTGGCTACAGTAAAGGTTTCAAAACTAAAGATGTTGCCTCTATTAGCAAGGTTAATGTAACTTACCTATGCTTTATTATATTGCATATTGCATGTTTTATGGAGAAATATGTCATTTGTATCATAAAACTTAGATAACATATGAAATATTTAGAATGCATGGTTAATGTTTTAAGAGTTATAATTACGGATTCGTTTTTATCCATTTTTGTGTTGTCTCTAGCTTATATTTAGAAACATGAAATTTTGGCTCAAAATAATCGTGTGTGTTTGGCAGTGAAGCAACTATGAATCAAAGATACACATATTAGATACACAAAGTTAAAATTTTCATACGCATAACTAAAAGCATTCAGTTTGTGGTTTAATTGAGAATTAAGAATGTTAGCCATCCGGTGAAACCTTATCTGAAAGAAGTGTTGATTGCTTGATGATAAAAGATGTGAGGATTTCACTGTATATACATATTGTTAAGCCGCAACCATTTAATAGGACAAAGAGGGGCTACTGATAGATCTGCATAACTAGTTTTTGTCTTCCAACCCTTAAAGTGAATAGCATTTACTTTCACTTTCTGAGAGGTCTCCATATGTAATGCATCAACTTATATACATGAATAAAAACAACTTTATGCAGTGTTGATATAACATGTTTTTCTATTATGATTAGTTTTTAGAAAAATGATTGAGATGCCTAATTCATGTGACACTACGACAATGTCGGCTTTCGCAGGGGAAATATCAGGGCTTTCGCCGGGAACATATCCCCGGGGACTTATATACACCTTTACCGGGGACAGGTGGGTCCCGCAGCCATTTTTCGCCGGTCAAACAAGTCCAACGTGGCACTACTTTTTGTCGGTGACACGTCCCCAGGGAAAGTATTTATGAATATTTAATTATTTAGCTAATTACGTTATCAGAATAATTAATTACGCAGTTTTGCCGGGAACATGTCCCCTGCAAAAACTATATGTCACTGTTGATTTGCGGCTTTTGCCGGGGACTTGTCCCCGGGGAAAGTGGTAATATAAATTTAGATTTCACACTTTCGCAGGGGACGTGTCCCCGGGGAAAGCCTCTGACCCATTTTGCAGAAAATTGCTACAAAATGGGTAATTTCCAGATTTTTTCGGGAAAAAATCTACAATGTAACAACCTGTTTTATGCTACAACAACACAAATTCGCTAAACATAATATCATATATACCCATCAATCGCTAACATAGTTATGTGTTTCAAAATCGCCAAACGGTTCAAAAACCGTTAACACATGATAATCTACAAAACTATACATAGCTACCTATCCATAAAATGGTCCAAAACTATACGTATAATCCATTTAGCGGGAATCCTAGCACATAATGCACATAAACGACATAATAATCCATGTTATTCTCTACAAACATATCGATAACGTGTTAAACCAACATAAGCGGACATCTCAAACCCCACTACCCCACTCCCGTCCCCTGTATCTCTAGACTCACGCTGGATGGAGTAGCACCAGATCCCGACCCACCCGTGGAGTAGCACCGATCCCGACCCACCTTTGAGTAGCACCGATCCGGGCGGATCGTAGTCGCTCTAGCAACCTATAATGACCTCACAAACCCATCACTGACTCCATCCGAGTCCTCTGTAGCGAACTCCTCGGCCTGCTTCTCGACTGTCAGTAGTGAGGACACGTCCGCTTCATCACGAGGTCGGGAGGCGCTATGGTCTTCTTCACTCCATCGCTGGGTAAGACTTGACCACATCGGGGAATATGACCGCGTTGCTTACCACCAATCACGGCACGGAGAATCTCGCGGTCACCATGTGGGTCCCATCTAAGTGCTCTCTTCCTGTATCATCTAGTTCGCTTTAGTTACAAAAACAAGAAAAGTAATATATAAGTCGTGATGCATTATATTTCATCAAAGTGGGTGACTTTGAAAATAAATTCTACTTACATATCTAGCCTCAGATAATCGGGACTCAAAGACATCGCCTCATATGGTTCCAACGGTATAGCTCTATCAAGTCTTCTCCAACCACCGCCTCGATGTCATTTGCTCAACCTGCTTAGAAATAAAATCAATAATGACACACCCAACACCATGTATTTATATAAATAAAATGATTAAATAGTTTCTTACAAATTTATGGCGAATAGCACTTAACGATCGAGATCCATGAAGGCTAGAACTCGTGTTCGCCATGCGGTTTTTGTCGGTTGACCTACGATATCTTCTCGCTTCTTCGGGTTTGTCCAAAGCTTGACTTATGTAATTTAAATTATAAAAACTATTATATAAATGAATTATTATTATTATTATTATTATTATTATTATTATTATTATTATTATTATTATTATTATTATTATTATTATTATTATTATTATTATTATTAGGGAAAATGACACAAATAGATCATACCGATGCATATCACTTTATGGATCACTTTATTTTAATTTAAAATAGACCGAGGGCAACCATATGTCATCAAGTAACTCATCAAATTGTGACAAGTGTCCGTATGTGTAAGGTATTGTTTTTGGCCAACGAAAAAGCTACTGGCAACCGTATTTTATAAAATGATTTTTGGTCATTTTACATTACATAGAACGTACACAATTGAATAGAGAAAGTACATTACATATGTATTCAAAATCAATTTCCCACTACGCACAAAAACATTAATAGTTACTGGTTTTTCTCTGTTTTTGCTTCGTGATAAAAACATTGTAAGTAAGTTGTTTTCACAAATGAGACCGTCTTCTTCATCAGTCCCTCTTTTCCTTGTATCATCAGTTATGTCACCAGCTATAAAGGTACACTGTTGAGTGCAACCCACATTGGATTGATCAAGTTTGTTTAAAAAATGTGGCCAAATATGGTACGTAAATATTTTCCTCATTGTTTATTGTACATTATTTATTTCCAATTGGTTATATGCTTCAACAAATCGCTGTTGTTATTCGATTAATACCTTTGATTTCTCCTCTTTTATGTCTGTCTGATTCGTAATTATGTAGGGTATAATAAGATAGATGTTGTCTGTTAGGTATGTAACATAACCTGGTTCATTAAAAATTTTAGTGGCACTCTGCCACTCTCTAGACTAATAAGGAGTAGTTTATATGCATCATATACACAATTGTTTACGACGTTGGTATAGATTCCATCCATGGTCTGATTTAAATTGTTTTTTTTGTTGACCTTTTTAGGACTATGAAGCTAAGTTAATCATTACCAAGAACCGAACTACTTTTGGTTGATAAAGCAAAGTTAGCGAAGACGCCGATCTTGTTTAGGAATACCGCTTTGGAAGATGGATTGATCTGTTGTTTTTGAACAAGAAACGCACATCATAGATTATATGCTAAGGAAACAAAGATAAAGTCGATGATTCTCTATGATATGCCCTTCATTTTTACATTGAAGGGCATGCTTTACATTTTGGTCGCCGTGAGTTTTGTCTAATGACCGTCTGCGTTTGGATCCGTAAGCTTTGGGTTGTATACATCCGGTTCTTTAAATTTTCGTATGTGGTATTTCCCGACAAGCAAGGGTATATTCTAACCAACTTAGATGTTATTGGTGTTATCGAGGATGAAGAGCGGTTTCGATGTATATCCGATGAAGATGTCAGACGCCTTTGTCTTTTGTTAGCCTTAGAGTGATCTTTATGGGTCGTTTGTTGACATGGAGGTGGATGATACATCGATGAGGTTTGTTAATAATCTAGATGATTGGAATGCTTTTCCATGGGGTGAGCATATTTGACTCATTTATACGACCAACTTCATAATGTATTTGATAAGCACGCTGATGACCACCTTTTAAGATTGAAGAAAGATCCAAAGCATTGTCCAACATACACACCGTCTGGATTTGTGTTTGGGTTTCTGTATCCATTTTCCAACTTAACATTTTACCGATTAGATATAAGTTTATGTTTTATTTTCATTTTTATTTTTTTATTCTCATAAGTGCGGATCCTTGAGTCATTTGAAAATCTCATGCTTGGTGGATTAAACATCCAAATGTGATACCAAGAGCACTTGCCTGGTCTAGGAAGTCCATCTTTAAAAGAACGATCGCTCGAACCTTTTTTCAAACGTAAGCCGCTTAAACTTTGTTGTTATTTATTTATTGTTTATAGGTAAAAAAAGTAAACCTACACAAAAATTAGATGTTCCATTTCTACCTATCTAAGCACACAATATCTTATCGACTGTATTCTTCATCAAATGCTTTTATCTGCTTGCCTTTCTTTTCATTCTACCTTGAGGCTTGCCTTTGATGGCCAAATGAATTTCATAATCGACAATATTCTCAATCTTCTCAAGAAAGATGAACAATTGATTAGTTGATTTTGTACATCGCAAATTAAGGCTATATGCTCCTCTCTACTTTTAAACTTCAATGTTGGCTCTGCAATCCTTTACCCTTTCCAATATCGAGTTCAAGAACTACACCTTCGCAGCCACCAATCAGACTCTTAGCAATGGGTTTGGGTGTGGGATAGGGTCGATTGCTTTATGTTGACCAATTGTATGGCAACCTCATTCTCGTGCTTATTTTGGTTTTGGTGCCGGTGTTATTGTGGTGCTTATAATTGTTGTAGATGTTGCCTCTAGGCTTGAAACGTCTGAATTGGCGGTGTCTATAATAATACTAGCAGCTTGTTGCGGAAGGGTTACTTCAATACTATCGCGGATGCAAGAACACCGCAATCGATTACTGCACCACTTCCTTATCCTTTTCTTCAATCGCATCCTTTAAAGAATCATCCAAGATCGCTTCTTTACCTTCTATGCGTCGCCTGAATTTGTACTCTCCTCCTCCCTGCTTGGATGCATCATCAAAACTTTAATCATATTGCAGTGTTGCCTTCTTTCCTAGTTTCTTCACTTTCCGAATGCATGGAACCTGGCCTTCTTAGTCTCTCCAAAACACTTACCCGTGCTTTGAACCTCCGATTGTTTCAGTGAGTTGTTGTCGAATTTTTAAGACCAAGGATCTTTGACTCCATACTTGTGAATATATCCGTCAATTTGAGATCGAGTTTCATATTATCCTCACCCACCTTGACCGTGTAACCCGGTCCTAGAAGTGGATCATAGAATTGTCATCATGTAGAAAGCCATTAGTCGTCAAATCATGTTGGTGTTCCAAACTACCCTCATCTATTCGAGATGTGTCTAACATTGCATCGCACCTAGCCCGAATATCCATGTCCCCCAAATTAGCCGCTTGTTCAGGGATTCCTCCACCGTGTTGAATTGCAAAGAACTACTCACATTAGGAGTTGCCATTGGTTGGGTCGTTCTTATGTTTCCACTGCCCTATCTCAGCAGTGATTTGGGGAATAAATATGTTATCACCAAAAAGTTACAAAATAGCTCTTATAGTTTCCACAATCGTCAGAAACTAACTAGCAGTGATTGGCCAGAACTAGCAGTGTTTTCAAGCTAGCTAGCAGTGGAAATATTATTTGTAGTGATTGCCCAGAACTAGTAGTTTATGACTTTAATTACGAATCCTTTATAAAATGTTGTCGTATGTATGTCAAAGTAATTAACTAAACCCTATTTTTTAAACCACATTGAACTTTAGGATTCAACTACACCATCGATCCGAGACCTATTATACATGAGTTACAATGTGCATGGTGGATAGATAGCCAAGATTTTTTCAATGACTACGCTCCCGCATCACCGGTCAGACCCAGCCTGACCTTTGTTGATACCTACTTTTCGAGGTCGAAAAGTTCATGCTAACGTCTGAAAACTGGTTTGAAAGTAAATTCAAAACAATGCAAGAGTGGAAGTAGTTCCGTAACAAAAGCCTTAAGGATCATGTAATTTCCGGTCCGAATCGCCATGTTTTTAAACTTGAGTGTATTATTCGTGTTCTCTTTATATTCATTATAATATAAGAATAGTAGATTCACTTTTTAACATCACCGCGGAATTTCCTAACACTTAGACCTTCACAAGTTCTTGCACATGATGAACCGGTGGTCTTCGGTATTCTTTCAACTAATCTATAGTTATTTCTCACGCCATTGTTTATTTTAGAAATTTCATGCATATTTTTTATAGGACAAACTTGATTTTGAGTCACATTTTCCAAACACAAGGACCCGCTTTTTCCGATTCACTTAACATCATTTATCTCAAACCGATCGACTTGCCGGAATCGACGTGGACGTTGCTCGTGTTAATATTTCTTCTTTGCATTTAGTTGTATGGCCGTTATATACAAATGTCATGCTAGTCCTGCTCTGTGAGTATCTCCTTTTAGAGGAATTGAGATTCGCTTGGCGTAGGAAGAAAGGTTACAGATTGAAGAGAAGTCAATGTTTGAGGCCAACATCTTAAGGCTAGAAGAGGCTAATAGGTTGCGGTTGGAAGAAGTCGACATGTTGAGGTTGGAGGAGGAGAAGAAGAAAAACGACGCCGCGTTTATGAATTCGCCACATTTTCAAAGGCTTTAAGTCGGTTACCACTCGACAAGAGGATTCTCATGGAACTGCTTAGCCACAAAACAATCGGGAGGTTAAATGGCGAAAAAAAAAACACGGTCCTAACATGAACGACCCAACTATTGCCGAGGAGCTTAATGAGTGAAACCTTGGGTAGAGGTATTGTGCTAGTTTTTACGAACTTGTCAATATACTTGCTTATCAATAATGCTCAAGCTAATACATTGAACCTGCTTTTCTAGGATCTAAGTAGATGGTTTCATTCGTCGAAACTCTTTGTCTGTCTGATGAGATTGAAGAATTCCTCTGTGATCCCGATAGACACCGTGTAAATTTCCATGGTCGATGATTATACTGTAGACCGCAATTTACGGCTTTGCATAGTTTGCTTAGACCGCTAGAAAAGGTTGGCTAACTGCTTACGCATTCTTATTCGATTTTCTTTTTTACCCTCTATTTGATTTTCACCATTTCTTGGTATTTTATTTGCTGCAAATGGGTAGCATATAGACCTATGGGTTGACTACATGTGGCACGTACGACGTCAGAATGCTAACTGGGCGATGGTTAGTAGTTACTTTGTTCATATTCTTCTTCAAAATGGCATGCCCGTGTTTTATGCAGATGGGACGATATATCCCATGCCCTGGAATGATGTTGAATAGGTAATACATTTACGTTTCATTTCCTCCTATTTTTATCATTTACGGTTACTCAGTAATCAGGTAGTTCATGATAGCAACTTTAAAAACGGTATCTTTTAAAGTATGAACAAACTTGATATTTGTCCCTCATCTTTTAAAGTATGAATAATCAGGTAGTTCATGAACAAACTTGATAGAAAATCATAAACTTTCCTTAACGTATTAACAAACTTGATACTCACAAACTTTATCCACAGCTTTTGATCTATCAGCGGTTCTTCCATTGCCACTAGTCGTGGTTTCTGTTAAAAGATGCTATTTGATGCATACTTTGAATAATTCGTCCAACAGAACTAAAAAACCAAACAATACTCCCCTAAATTTGATATTTACAATCCAAATCATCAAGTTTCTTCTTAGGCACAAAATACCTTCTTTTGGACTGTGCCCAAAGTGTCAGAATCAGATGCTCCATCTCGTAATCAATACCTTCTTTTTGTATGCCGTGATCTTAGACTCCATTGTATTACATTTATCCACAATTCCTTTATAAGTTTCATGGTATCCTCATGATAAACTAACGAAAGCAATATTTTGTAACACTAGCGCTTCTCCATGCAAGCTAGCAGCTGGAACAGCTTTGCACCCAATCTTCCAACCAAGTTATTATAATTTTTTTTACAAAATGTTATTATTATTAATTTTTTGTTATTTATTTATTTATTTAATGTTTCAATTCATTGTTTTTTGTTCGTTTTTCTTTTTCTTTTTTTTATTATTATTTTTTATAATTAACTTTTTTACACTAAAAGGTCCAAGAAGAAAGGCCAAAAAATCCTAGTGCTCATAAACATAGTAGTTATAACTTATAAGTGTAACCCAACCACAAAAACATGATATCCACTAGCAGGACTTAACAAAAGAACAAGCAATTGAATCATACACTCTAGCCGTATTTAAGATTTCCAATACCAAGATTACCTTTGTTACAAAGTTTTGAAAAACATCTTGAGACTTGAGACCAAGTATGCATGAAATTTACAATCCAAAGCTAGTTGATTTAAAGCCTTGAATGACTAGTCGAGCCTTCAACGAGTTCTAGAACGTCTGCAGCCTTCATACTCACCTTCATTGGTGGAATTCGTCATAATTGTTTGCATCTTACACCGCCATGAGATAAGTCTCGCTTTCCAAAACCGAGCCCTCCATTTGTAATCGCTCGATCCCAACAAAGATATTGATTACCCTAGCAGCGAGCTATGGAAACACAAGTCAGAAGTTACAGCTGGAGCAACATATCAAGAACTACATAAGCGTATGAATTTCCCAAAAGCGTAGTTTCTATACAACCCAAGACCGTGCATGAAAATGTTATCCATTATCTAAAACGTCCATTAGTAAGTAACATATTGCTTACCAAATTGTAAGCTATGTCAACAACACATACAAACACGAAAATTGTATTCTTGTATTTACCTTTGACTAGATAAATAAAAGTCACTTTTATTAATTTCACACGTTGACCAACTATATCCTAATACACACCCAACTTTCTTTTAGGTTTTTATTCCTCTCAACGAGATCATTAAACACCGTGTCTTGCCCAATTTAACATACCTCACAGGAGTGGTAACATTCTATGATAGCGGCGACACGCGTGACTATGAGTCACGTGTATGGTATATCCGTTCTTAGGAAGTGCTTACAGGTGTCTTCTATTTATAACCCACTCATATTATTACTTGTTTGTTATACTTTGTGACCAGACACCATGCTTCTTATAACCAACATATATAATACAATTATGGACAACACATACATAAATAAACTTATACAATAATTTGTTATACTTTGTGACCAGACACGAATAAACCATGCTTGTGAGTAGTTGCCCATTATTTGTGTCTAGTTGCCCAAGAACAAATTTATTGTTGGCCTTAGTTTCTTGGGTGTTGTGTTGTAGCAGTTTGACTTTGAGATTTGTGCACACTAGTTCCCTTCAAGTACATGCAACTATGTACCACCATCATTTCCTTACATCTATTCACCATTAATAAACCGTCCTTATTTGAAATCCCAATTTTTATTTACCACAACCAACAACATAGTTTCTCATAAACATTTGTTATACTTACTTGTCTATACTCTATAGTAGTAACATCAAACGAATACCACAACCAACAACAGATTATCTAAAATATGTGTACATTAACTAGAACCAACCAAAAATAAAGTACATTTTCCTGATTTAATTTACATTGTGTCCTTATATAATACTTATATAGGAAATATATAATTAGCTAGCAAGCTTGATTACTTTAAATTTACAACTACACATAAGGTTCATGATTTAATAGGGACACATATGATTTATTTGCCCATCAGATGTATGTGGTTGCCCAAAACAATTAACTTGTTGGACACAAGTTTCTTTGTGCCTTTTTGTGCAATAGTTAAAGTTGAAAATTAATGGACTAGTTCCTTCAAGTACATGCCACTAGCTACCACCATCATTTCATTACGCCCTTTCCTCATTAATAAAGTTTCTCCTACTTATGTGCATCCCCGATTTGGGTTTTTACAAAATATCCATTCAATATTAAAATAGCAAAGCCAAGTGCACACTTAGTCAGACTTTATGATATAAAAGTCTGAGTTATATTATGGTAGTGTATTATTACATAATGTTAAGCCCCTTTATCACTTATACCTTATCACAACATTAAGCAAACCCAACACCAACACGTATAACAAACAGTTATGTGTATAAGAAACAAAGAAAGATTAAGAATAGAACGTGGTGACTTGATGTATTATGCGTATATATATTTAGAGAGGTAGAGAGAAGATGAAAACAATAAGATGTTATATTGCTTCAAAGGATAAACACACACACACACACACACTCAAGCACACCCCTCAAATGACATACTTGAGGGGTATATATAGTACAAGAGAGAGGATGCCCTAAGGCTTGGCCATGGGCCTTATATGGGCTTCGTGGGATTGGATTTGATATAAGACTAGCTTATCTTAACTTCTAACCAATTAGCTTAGCCCAATCCACGAGCCCGTTGACTATTCTAACACGATATCTAACACACGTTACAAAGTTCCTAATCGTGAATGACCATCACTTCTAATAAAAACTATTAAGGCTAACAATCTCCCCCTAAGGGGTGGTCATTCAAATGATGCTCCACTTGATTAGGTCTTTAAACTTTTTGAGCTAGAACTTTGTGTGTAGATATTGAATAGTCTTGATTCTTTGTTCCTTCATGCTTTGTGATCAGATAATGTGGTTGTCTGTCGTTGTCAACTTCGTTGGTTAGGTGTCTCCACGCCTTTCTCCACCATGCTCACACTTCTATTTGTCTTTAGGTTACGAATGATGTAGTTCTCGAGTCTTTAAACTTTGTTGATTCTTTGACTATGATGAAGAATCATCTCCTTTGATTATGATGAGAACTTTCATGTGTTGTTGGTATGAGCATGTGGCGAGTCCGCACGATCCATCCGCCTTGAGCTTCCATAAGAAGAAAACATAAAATAGGTTAGTAATAAGCGGATTCCCAAGACTTACAAGTTTGAATTTCGAGGGTTTTAACAAGATAGTGTGAAAACACGCCTCTAATTATCACAAGGGCCGCTCTCGAACCGGAGTCCCACAAGTGAGATAACACGATATATCAAGTACATCTACAGCTCGGATGAGTCAAGTACACCAAGCATCACTCCACGACGTAGACCGCTTGAGACACACTAAGCGTAATCCACGGAATTACCGGCGACCTCGCCGCCGTCGGTCGCTTGATGTTGACCTGCAGAATTTCCATTCAATCATTGAAGATTACATTGTAAAACTTCCCTAAATGTTCGGGCAGATTGCTAGGATCTCGTGAGGACTCGAATATATCACTTGTGCCCTTATTGATGAACAACAAGCGATGTCATGTCAAGTGTTCCTATGAGATCTTTTGATGAATCTCGTGGCTCTAGACTCAATTAGTGCATTTTGGTTTTCCTGAGCGGAGACTAAGGAGAGGGTCTCCTTCTTCAATACCAACGATCTCTAAGAGAAAGTCGATAGATTATGTAGGGTTCCTAGTGAGAATGAAACAAACCTTTTAAGAGGAATTGAGTGGCTAGAAGGTTTAGTGCAGTCCACCTGGTCCATGACGCCTTTGTCTTCAATACCAGTCATCTAGTGACAACCAGAGTATATGTATTGAACCCGGTTTCGCCTATGGTTGAATATGGAGGGCTGTTTCTTTTCACCCTTTCTTTTGCTTTTCTTTAATTCTTCAACCCTTCTTTCTCCTTTCTCACATTACTCCTTTTTCAATCATTCCTAAGGACTCCAATACTAACTATTTGTGATGTCCTTGGGTAGATCCTTCCGCTCGGCGCATCATAGGACTAATATTCCTATCCTTAGTTACCTTATAACCCATGACCGTCCTATTGTTGCCATAAACCACTTTTCTTGAAAATCTC
The DNA here is from genome assembly GCA_022545495.1 of Chrysanthemum lavandulifolium. Classification (NCBI taxonomy): domain Eukaryota; kingdom Viridiplantae; phylum Streptophyta; class Magnoliopsida; order Asterales; family Asteraceae; genus Chrysanthemum; species Chrysanthemum lavandulifolium. The sequence continues at coordinate 215,153,213 of CM040245.1, forward strand.
TGTAGTGTTTATGATTATAAAACATGATTTTGTTAACACCTTGAGAGTTTTATATTTTCAAAACACTCCCCTTCACATGTGCTTATATTGTTTTAACTTAAATCTTCACAAAGGAGGGTAGAGTTCAGACTTTTAAATTGATCGACTTTAAATGAACAAGACCGATTCGAGACACATTTACATTACTAGAGAACTAGCTTGAAATTATTACCCGTCCCGGTCAAGTCATAGAAAGTTTCGAGATGGTACATGATTCCTCGTCAATTCATTGGTTTCAATCGAGTCGAGCTCTTTTGAGATTCAAACAACGAACATTAAACTTTTTTATCACATTTTAATCACGCTTTCTCCTCAAAATAGCATATACATGATGTTTTGAAACAAAATGATTAAAAGATATGTTTTCAAAAAGCATTTGGAGAGAAACTGATTTAGCATGAATTTTGGAACAGTGTTGGTTTATACTCCCCCTTAACGAAAGCATATTTTTCATACAGAAAATTTAGAATCAATTAAGGTTTTAGAGGGAGTTATCTTGGTACCAAATGTGAGAGATTTTAAAATCTTTTTGAGAATTTTTGAATCAATGGTACGCAAGATGAAGATTTTAAAAATCTTTTGAAGATATTGAAGAAGAATTATATTCATTTGATTTAGGATAAGTGCTCGATATTTATGAAAATCGATTTTACGTAGCACTTTCCTTTCTTTAAAGATCGGGTTGCAATCAAGTAATCGCAAGCCATTGTTTTTAGGAATAGCGCTGAAAAATATTTAAAACCTTTGATTTTGATAAGCACTTTCCTTTCTTTGAAGAGCGGTCCCGAATCGATGTGTTCAAGCCATTAATTTGAAGTCCGGTTTCGTCTTCAAGTATACGAAAGCCATTAAATTGAAGTCCGGGTTTGCATCAAGTATACGAAAGCCATTATTGAAGAAATTTTGAGAAACGACATGTTTTAGAAAACATATAAAGAACTCTCGCAAGATCTCAGACATGCCCGTATCATTGTTGAATGACATTTCTAGATACGCATGTAATATTGATTATACAAGAGACATGTTGTGAGAAGAATATTTTTGATTTTTGATTTTCGTTGTTTTTGTATTTTTGAAAGATTTTATATTTTATATTTTGCTTTTGTTGGTTTTTCAAATTTTGTATTTTGTTTTTCAAAAATATTTACAAAGAAGATTTGAAGAAAGAGAAATTAAGTTGGGACAAGTAAAAGTGAGTTAAGAGTGGAACAAGAAAAGGATTTCCACATGCGAAATTGGCATAAAGTTCTTCTTTACCACACGGGTATATGAACCTTCAACACTTTTACAAGTACATGCATCCACGTAAGAAGAATTTTCACAAATAACAAAAGTTAGAAGTACATGATTCCTCACGGTGAGGGTGATCACTATCAACGGTTGTAAAGGATCCGACTTCCTTATCCGAATGATTGTCACTATTATCCGTGTTGGAGCAAGTATCAAAAATCTTTCCGTGGAATCCATCTAAGACCTATTTTGTTGAAAACTTTGCCCGTGGGAATCCACCTAAGGTAAGATCTAGGAGTTGTTTTCTTATCGATGCGCCGAAGACTCATTTTGGAAAAACTACGTCTCAAGAGATCCACCTCGTTAGGTTTCCTTTGATGTTCATCTTGTCAACGGGTTTGTTTCTATTTGGTGTCTTAGTGGATTGTGCCTTGGCACGAGAATTATCTTTCTTGAGATATTGTAAGGCACATGCCTCATGATTTCTTCGAAAGACACATTTTTACATGTAGTACGTATAAATTCAATATTCTTGTTTAAAACAAAGAATTTTAACTTTGTCATACAGTTTTTGAAATTGATTCTTGGTCGAGAAAGACTTAGAATTCTAGTTGTTTTCTAGGGTATATCATTTTCTTTTGCGCAACTACTCTTAGATGCAAGCCAATCCCTAGTCTTTGTAGAGTGTTCTAGGTAATGGTTTACTACTACTAGCGAGGCCTTGAAATCTTGTAGAATTCATCACCCTAGATGTTGCACCTAGAATTCCATCTTTTCGAGTCTCAGGCCTTTTTCCTAGCTTCTTCTAGATAGTGATTGTTGACCATGTTGTTAGAACCGATGATTCTTTAACTGGATTTTTGGTCACATTCCGTGTACTATTCCTAGAAATGCCGTGAAATCACTTTTCTTTATCAAAATAGGTTTTCAAAACCTTTGATAATTCTCTTTTAATAGGCAAAGACCGTGGAGTGACTGTTTTGGACAAATCATATTTCTCATTGACTTTTGGAGGAGGTCGAGAATAGACATTTTGGTTTGAAAACCGATTTTGGAACATTTGGATTCTCCTCACCAATGGTTTTGCAAACTTAGTATCCATGACCTTTCCTTTTAGACATCCCAAATGAGCTCTCAAAAGATCATTTTGCTCTTGCATGTCCTTGTAGGCACGCCTCATACGACAGCTTTGTCATACTTGCATTCCTCTGCTTTTCGATCAAGTCGCTTAAAATAGGACACGCTTTCTTTTCAAGTTTCATAAGAGCTTTTTCATATTTTGAAACAATTTCGAGGTCTCATAATCTGAGTTTTTCATGATCTTCAATGTAATATGTTTGTAAATGATGGACATGATATCGGTAGTCATAACATCTTCAAGAGAGAATCATTTAGATTTTCCAAAACTTTGATGTGTTCAAAACTTTCATTAGCATGCTTTACCAGGATTTATGGTCCTTGACAAAGTCACCGCTTTTTCAAAAGTGCTTGTTCAACATGAATTACCCTCGCACCGATGGCGCTAACGGAGGGCAATTTGGGTTTTAAAAACTTTTGTTTCGCCATCATGACGAGTAAACCGATGTTAGTTGTAATATTGGTTTTAGACTTGACAGTCTCTTGAAGATACCCAATTCTAGTTTTAACGTTATCTAAAATGCTTCTAGTATCACTTATGTTAAAAGGATTGTTTGAAGACATTTGTTCGATTTTCGAAAGAGATTTGGAAACTACAACTGGTTTTGAAACTGGTGTTGACACTTTGTTTGAAACACTTGGTGTGGTGGAAAACGTTGATTGTTGTTTTTGATTAACAAAAGTAATTCCATTAATTTTGTTCCATTTGTTATAATCAATCGGTTTAAGATCTGGATTCTTTTGTTTCATTTTTGATCTACTCTCCTCAGATAGTTCCAACATTTCAAGAGAATCACGAACAATTATGGGTTCATGAAAAGGTTGTCCATTGTTCAACACATTCTAGATTTCGAGCTTTCTTGAGGAAAGAAGGGTTGTTACCAAGAGCCATTTTATGTGAAGTGTGAAAATCGGATTTACTTGATTAGAAAGCATCTTGTTTGATTTAGCGGAATGACCCGTTGTAAGAAGCAAATTATCCAATTTCTTTATATTTTCATTTTATCCAGAATTTCATCAAGAAGAGAATCTTCGCTTTGAAAATCAACAATCAACTGCTTTCTTCTTTTCAAGATCATAACACGTTGCTTTCGTTTAGAAAGTTGGTTGTTTAGTTCAAATTTCCTTGTTTAAAGATTTGATTTTCAAGTTCGATTCACATCAAGTGTGTCATACTTGAGTTGCAATTGTTGTTCTCTTAAAATGTAATCTCGATAACCAATTTCTAATTCGAAAGTTTGTTTGTATGAAATTCATAAGCTTTGGCGTGCCCTTGTAACTCTCAAGCTCAGCCGTCAATTTTTATTCGCGCCTTAACCTCGCGATTGACCGCTCTAACTTTCTCAACTTCAATGCCACATTGATTAATTAATGATTCAAATAGCATGTGTTTCCTCATCATTAGCACCATTCTCAGTATCACTTGACCTCCATTAGGATCCATATATGGAGTTTCGTGTTAACATTGCTATTAACTTGCTCTCCCACATATGTGTCATAATAAGGTCTGGAGACACAAATGTGGCTTCATGAGTAAACGAATGTGGTACCTCATTGAGTGAATCTGTGTCGAGATGGAGTTGTGTCATAAGCACCGCTTGATGTTGTATCCGTTGATTGATTGTATGACCGAGGTTGCATTATCGCTTGCTTTATCTTCCCATTTTGGGTACCGAATTTGATTTCCTCGCCAGCTCAACCCAATTCCCAACTCTTCTTTTTCTCGCTAACATCAACATGTAATCGATCTTTCAAGCTTTGTCATTGGTATGACACTAGATCCTGAATCTTGTCTTTGAGGTTCTGGAGGTAGCATTCTAATGTGTCATAAAACAATTATTCCATTTTGATATCCCATATTCTCATTCACAATCGACCCCTTGATGTCCATCAAACCGCTCGTGATATTGCATCCGATTCTCGATTCACATTTCCATAATTCCCAACGACAGGGGTCGCAACATTGCTATTCGACACCCATCGCTTATTCCCAACATTCTCGTCCATCCGATTTCCAACATTCTCGACCCAACTGATACCCCGATACGGAACCGCTGATTACCCATGCGATCGCTAAATGCTTTATCCAATAAAGAAAATACCGCTGCAAGGTCGCTTTACTTCAAATCGTGGATCGATTCCTTGTTCCCGTATCATGGATACGGTTGTTGAATGACTTGTTGTTCTTGTGGATAGAATTGTTGTCGAGGTTGTGAAATGTATTGCCGCAAGTTGTTGTTGGTGGAAGATGATGAAGCTTGTTGTTGTGTATTAATCAAGTTTGAGTCTTAGCAATAAGTGCCAATGGATCATGATTCTTTGCCAATCTTTCTTGCTCGACTTCATTCGCTTCACTTGGTTTTGTTTCGTAAAATCATTCAGCTTGATCAAAGTTCACCCGATGTAAGTCTTTTGTTTGGTTGACAATAGTGACATATCGTCCCCATTCTTCTCGAAGATTATTCAGAACTTGATGTTTTGAACGATTGTTCGGGTGCCAACTTGTTTCGATAAGCTCATTCATCAAAGTGCAAAACCTTCCATAGTAGGATTCAATGGATTCTCCGTGTAGATGTGAACTTTTCCCATTCAGCTAGCGACTTGTTATCCATGTCTTGTTTACCAATTTCTGCTCCATAACATAGCCGCCTAACACGCTCCCACATATCGAAAAGGCTTCAACCGCTCTACCGCAAAAAGATGTCTATTGGTAAACCCACTTGGACAATATGAATTGCCATGTCATCCATCGACTGCTCTCTCGATCCTCTTGATGTATTCTGATTCGGTTTGAAGATGAGAGGATGGTGGGATGGGAGGTGTTGCATCCGCATTTCCGTGCACATGAACTTGTCGAGGTCGAAGGGTCCATCCCGAATGGATTTAATCATGAGTTTGCCATTAGGTTTGGTCTTGATGTAGCGGAGCATTCGACTTGTCCATTGAAGATAACCACCTTTTGCCAACATAGGAGGTCGGTTTTCGGCACCGCATGCATGAATGTCTTGTTGAGTTGCCATTGATGAAGGTAGGATATGATAAAGTTGATGTAGGATCGATTCAACGATAAAGGAGTTGTGGTTGATGATGATTAAGCTCACTTGAGGCGTTTCCGAAAGTCGACTCGTAACCTTGGTTCTAAAAAATTTCGCCCAAAATTTGAAATTCACTATAAAATCAATTCTAAGGTCGTATGAAAATTTGAGTTATGACAATTTTACGCCAAATTTGACCCGAAAATTTGAATTTAGGCCCAAAAATTTGAATTTTTGACCAAAATTTCTAGCTTAAACCAAAATTTGAATCTCGTAAAAAATTGAACGCTTAGTCTCCTCAAAATTTATATTTTACTCAAGTTTTCACGCCAAAATTTTTCAAGTTATACCAATTTTTTTTTTTTTTT